>VZQC01015656.1:287329-446581 GCA_009823505.1 Rhizomys pruinosus
TTTCTTTGACCCATTCATAATTCAGGAGTCTGTTGTTTTATCTCTATGTGTTCTTGTAAGCAGTAGAGCTTATTTCTGGTGTTGATGTTGAGCTTTAATTGCACTGTGGTCTATAGAATGCATGAAAGATGACGTGCAATCTTTTTGTATTGTGGCGATTTTTTTTTTTGTGTTCTCTGAGTTGTCACAGGTATGTGGTCGATTTCTGGAGAACAGTTACCTTGGGTGGCTGAGTAAACAAGTGTATTCTCTTGTTATTAGGGTGGAATTTGGTAGAGGTCTATGAGGTCATTTGGTGTATCATATCACCTTCACTTCAGACGTCTCTCTGTTTATTCTTTGTCCGTTGATCTATCCAAAGGACTCCGTCAGGAGATTGAAGTCCCCTACTAATGAGTGTACTGGGTTAGTGTGTGACTTGTGGTCTGGAGAATTGTCTTTATAAAGTTGGAGTTGCACCAGAGTTTGGGCATATATATATTCATAACTGTTAAATCTTCTTAGTGAATTGTCCCTGTGATGAAAATGTAATGGCCTACTTTGTCTCCTCTGATTTCTATTACTTTGATCTATTTGTCTGAATATTAAACCATAAGCAACAGCCTGCTTCTTTTTGGTGACCATGTTGCTTAGAAATATTGTTTTCCAATTCCTTTTTTCACTTGAGGGTAGAGCAATGTGCGCTTGATAGGTAAATGTTTCCTTGTAGACACATAATCGTTGGTTTGTTTCTCATCCAATCTTCCCAGTCTATGATGGTCTTTTGATCTGGGGAAATTTAATTCCATTAATATTTAAAGGTTATGACTGATATGTTTGGTGTTTGCTGTCCTTTGCCCTTATTCATAACATTTGCGCATTTTTGGTTTAGGTTTCTCCTTCTGCAGTTATGCTTCTTATTAATTTCTCTTTCTCGTGTCTGTGGGGATGGTGTGTTCCTTTTCTTGCTTGTCCTGTTGATTGAGCTTCAATTATTTTCTTGAAGGGTGGTTTTTCCAGGCATGTAATATTTCATCACTTTTATGTCATGAAGGTTCGCTCTCCTACAACTAGTAATCGATCAATTTTTTTTCTGGGTATAGTAACTTGGTTTGGCATCTATTGTCCTTTTAACACTGGAAATGCTTTGCTTTGCTCCATGTTCTTCTGTCTTTCATAGCTTGCTTTGAAATGTCAGTTGTAATTCAGATAGGTTCCCCTTATAGGCCACTTGTTGTTTTTTTACCTTGTTGTTTTATAGGATTTATTTTTTGTTTTGGGGTGGGCATCTAGAATATTTTTTCTTTGTTTTGGGTGTCTAGCATTTTAACTATGATGTGGCATGGAGAATTTCTTTTCTGATCTTGTCTGTTTGGAGTTCTATGTGCTACTTGTATTCGTATTGGTTTGTTTTTTTAGTTTGGGGAAGTTTTCATCTATTATTCTGTTGAAGATCTGATCCATACCATTCTCTTGGGATTCTTCTCCTTCCTCTATTCCTATGATGCAGAGGTTTGATCTTTTCATAGTGTCCCACATTTCCTGGTTGTTCCACTTTTGTGTATTTTTAACTTTTTCATAATCTTTATTGAGGTTTTTAGTTGTTCTGTGTTATCTTCCAGGTCTGATATTCTTTGTTCTGTTTCCTCCATTCTGCTTCTGAGGCTTTTTCCATTCCTTTCCTCTTGATTGGATGAGTGTTTGATTTCCTTTTTCATTTCCTCTTCTGATTTCTTTAGTATTTGTTCTTCCTTTTGGAGCTTCTCAATATCATCTTGTAGCTCTTTGCTTCACTGGTTGGTTTCCTTATCTTTTTCAGCATGGGATCTTTTCAGTGTTTCTACTTCCTTCCAGAGTTTCTCATTCTCTCTCTCTAGGTCCTTCTTGAGTTCTTCATTCTCTTTTCTTAGTTCTTTGATTTGCTCTTTATAATCTTGTAGTTCTTTAAGAATGTTCACAATTGTGTTTCTGATATCTGTGTACTGGACCATCCCCAGGGGGATCACACTGTAGGATTTTTCCACAAGGTTGGTAGAGCTTGGTGTGGGATTATCCATCACCTTTCCCATATTGTCTCTTCTTCGTGTTCCTGGCATATGGGCTTCTCCTTGTCTGTATTCCAATGTGAGTCCCAAATACCTCTTAACTGTGTTGAAGGCTTGCTTTGCTTGCCTCCTTCAGATGCCTTCATAATCCCAGTTGGCGGGGGTGGGGGGTTGTGGGGTGGGGGTTGTGGGTGGGGGGTGCAGGGTGGGGGTTGGGGAGTGTTCTGCTCTTTAGCTCGCCTGTGCTTCAGGTGGTTTTGGGAGATCTCTCTGATCTCAAGACTCACACAACCCCACCTTTTATACCAGCTGGGAGGATAACTCCACCCCCACAGCCACAAAAGCCAATCTAAGCCAAAGCCAACTGGATTAACTAGATTAAGTCAATCAACAATCAGCCTTGCTGAAGCACCCAGCTTCTACCTACTTCCTGTGTTTTAGCTGGTCTTGGGAGATTTCAGATCCGACTATTGTCAACTTTAAACATCCATTATTGTCAGTCTTCTTTTCAAATTTTATTTTATTATTATTTTTAATTTTAAATGTATGAGTGTTTTGGTTGCATGTATGTAAGTATACCCATGTTGCATAATATCACTGAGGCCAGGACAGGGCCCCAGATCCTCTAGAACTGGAGTTACAAATGGTGGTTAGCTGCCATGTGGGTGCTGGGAATGAAACACATGTCCTCTACAGCTAAAAACACTTGAGAGACAACAACAAATGAACCCTAAACCCAACAGACAGGAGGAAATAACAAATATCAGAGCAGAATTCAATAAAATAGAAACAAAGAAAACAATACATAAAATCAACGAATCCAAAAGCTGGTTCTTTGAAAAAATAAACAAAATAGACAGAGAGAGAGAGAGAGAGAGAGAGAGAGAGAGAGAGAGAGAGAGACTACAAATCAATAGTATTTGTGATGAAAAGGGAAACATCACAACAGACAAAGAAAAGATCTAGGCAATCATACAGGACTACTTCAAGAATTCTTATATATTCTAAATGGAAGTCTTTGTGCATAATATTTTCACCTTCTCTGGTTTTATTTTTAGTTTTTTTTTCCATTTATTTATTCATGTTTATTTTATGTGTATGAATGTTTTGCCTGTATGTAACTACACCCATGCATGCAATGTCTGTAGAGGTTGGATGCCCTGGAACTGGAGTTACAGATGGTTGCTGTCAAGAGGGTACTGGGAATCAAACTAAGGTCTTCTGCAAAAGCAGCCAGTACTCTTAACCACTGAGTCATCTCCACAGTTCCTCCCCACTTTTCCCCATAAGTGCCTTTTTAAAAGGCAAAGTTGCTGGGCGTGGTGATGCACGCCTTTAATCCTAGCACTCGGGAGGCAGAGTTCAAGGCCAGCCTGGTCTACATAGTGAGTTCCAGGACAACCGGAGCTACAGGGAGACTCTGACCAAAAAAAAATAAAAAAAAAAAAAAAAAAAGCCAAACTCAAATTTTGGTAAATTCAATGTATTAAATTTTCTTTCAGGGGCTGGAGAGATGGCTCAGTGGTTAAGAGCACCGCACCGACTGCTCTTCCAGAGGATCCAAGTTTGATTTCCAGGACCCACATGGCAGCTAAGAACTGTTTTTAAGCTGGGCGTGGTGGCTCAGGCCTTTAATACTAGCACTCACACTCAGGAGGCAAAGGTAGACTGATCTCTATGAGTTCAAGGCCAGTATGGTCTACAGAATGAGTTCCTGGCCAGCTAGGGCTATAGGGAGACTATGTCTCAAAAACAATTTTTTTTTCCTTCCCATTTCACATTTTTATTGGGGATTGGGGGATATTAGAAATATGCCTTTGTCCTCAATACTAGAAGTTGTCTGTTTTTAAAGATATATTATTTTGTGCATGTGTATGTTTTGTAGAAATGCATAAACACATATGTGCAGGCCAGAAGAGAGTGGCAAACGAATCCCCTGGATTTGTTAGCAGAATCCCCTGGATTTGTTAGCAGTCTGACATGAATGCTGTGAACTGAACTCTGCTCCTCTGGAAAAGCAACAAGTGCTCTTAGTCACAGAGCCAACTCTCCAGCCCCCTGTTTGTTTGGCTGTTTGTTTGTATGTTTGTTTGTTTGTTTGTTTTTCAAGCAGGTTCTTTAACATACAGGCTCAAGCAATCTACCCTCTTCAGCCTCCTAAATAGCTGCAACTTCGGGCATGTAATACTGCAGGTACCTTCAAGGTATTTTCCCTGTTTTATATATTTTCTAGCTCTTTCATGTACCTATATGGTTGATTTTCTGTTAATGTTAATAGATGGTGTAAGATAAAGGCCAAGGCTCAGTTTCCCTTGCTCCTTCTTTTACTGTTGCTTTCTTTTTTGCTTTAAAAATTTTTACATTTAACATATTTTTAATTTTCTGAGAATTTCATATATGAGCACTGCATTTACATCACCCCAATCCACTTTTTCCCTTTCCCACTTCTTCCACATGCCTTCCTTTCCTCTCAATTTGTGACTCTTTCCTTGATTATTGTTGTTACATATACACACATGCTTTTATATACATACATACACATTGCATACATATAATGCACTGAGCCCATTTAGCAGTACCCATATGTACATTTGTTTATGGCTGATCACTTGGAATTAGATAACCCATCAGGAAGCAGATGTTGATTATTTGTAGCTCTTCATCTAGAGATAGGATTTTGTGAGATTTCATCCAACTACATTGACCGATCAACTGGTGTCATTATGCAGATCTTATTTAGGCAACAGTATTGTTGAGATTTTGTGGGTGAAGCTTCTCTCTCATGTCTAGAAGACACTATGTAGCAGCAAGCTATCCTGGTTCTCTGGCTCTTACAATCTTTCTGGCCCCTCTTTTGTTGACATTAAAGGTATACACCACACCTGACCTTTTCTCTTCCCTTTGAATTATCTTGCCAGAGTTGTTGATAAACTGTTAGCTCTTTTGAGGTAAATTAATTACGTGTGTAGGAATATCAAATTCCATTTCATTGGTGCAGGCTGATAGCTCTCAACTAACAGTGCTTTGGTTTTACAAAGATGCAAAAAGACGGGGCTGGAGAGATAGCCTAGCGGTTAAGAGCGCCGACCGCTCTTGCAGAGCACCCGGGTTCGATCCCCAGCACTCACATGGCGGCTAAGAACCGTCTGTAACTCCAATTCCAGGAGAACTCCAGTTCCAGGGGAATCCGAGACCCTCTTCTGACCTCTGCGGCATTGCACGACACGGGTGCACAGACCTACATGCAAACAGTACACTCATACACATACAAAAATAAATAAAATTAAAAATAAAATTTAAAGATGCAAAAAGATATACCTTCCATAGAACCTTGCTTCAATTTTTAAATTTGCTCTGTTGCTAGTCTAGTGAAAGCAGTACAACTCTCTCTCAAGTGAATGGTCAATAAACACAGCTCTCAGCCAGTAGCACAGTCACGAAGATAAACATTTGATACTCTCTACAGTGTACTGTGTGGCCAAACCTTTATAGTAGATGGTACATCTCTCTTTTTTTGTTGTTCTTTTTTTATTTTTTTTTAATTTTATTTATTTATTTTTTATGTGTATGAATGTACTGTCTGCATGTAGGTTTGTGCACCCATGCCGTCCAATGCTGCCGAGGTCAGAAGAGGGTATCAGATTCCCCCTGGAATTGAGATTCTTCTGGAATTGGGAGGTTGTTACACGACGGTTCCTGCTAAGTCACTCATTGGTTGGGATGCTGAGAAAAAAAAGAGGAACCCGAGGTCCTCTGACAGAGAGGTCAGGCTCTTAACACAAGGCCATCTCTCCCAGCCCCTTGTTTTCTTTTTTTGAGACAGGGTTCTGTGTTCCGTGTAGCTCACCAGCTGGCCCTAGAACTTGCTTTCGTAGATCAGGCTGGCCATGAAGTACAGAGAATCACCATGCCTCGTACCTCGCGATGTGTTCGGGATTAAGGATGTGCTACACAATACCTGGCCACAAACTTAGACTTTCCCTTTTTTTATATAAAATATTTGTTATTGATTTCATGTATTTAACATCATTTTCAGTCACAATTTAGACACATTTCCCCTTCAATGCCCACGCAGGATGCCCCACCCCAAGTTCATGCATTTCGCATGCATTGATCTTGGCAGTCTTTCTCTAGGTCTTGTTTAAGAGTTTTCTCTGCAGCGGTTTATATGTTTGGGCAGAAGACGTTTTCAGTCAGTTCTTGGACCCAGCCTTATGTGTTGTTATTCCCTCATATTTTTATCATATTAACAATAGCAATATATATATATGATATCTATATATATCTATATTATAATAGTATATAATATAATACACCTAAATTATTACCATTCTGAAAATTAAACTGTAATTAATTCCAAAATTATCGTTTGGAGTTCACATAGTCCCTTCCATTTTATATTACTCATAAAAAATGAAATACATCACCCATCATCAATTCACCATATCTGAAAATAAGTGGTAAGTTAATTCTAGACCCCATTAAGTGATTCACATAACAACACAGTTGCTTTCAGATAAAAAGAAATATAACATTAACGTTGCTCAGATTGCCTTTCAACTAGGGATTTGGTGCTAGCATCCACAAGTGAAGGATACCATTCTTTGTTTTTCTGGGACTGTGTTACTTCACTTACCATGACATTTACCTACAAAGCTTCCATTTACCTACAAAGTTCATGATGTCACCTTTCTTTTTTCTTTCTTCTTTCTTTCTTTCTTTCTTTCTTTCTTTCTTTCTTCCTTCCTTCCTTCCTTCCTTCCTTCCTTCTTTCTTTCTTTCTTTTTTTTTCTTGGTCTTTTTTTGAGACAGAGTATCCCTGTACCTGTAGCCCCCGCTGGTCTGGAACTCACTCTGTAGACCAGGCTGGCCTTGAAGTCACAGAGATCCACCTGTCTCTGCCTCCTGAGTGCTAGGATTAAAGGCATGCACTAACACACCTGGAGATGTCATCTTTCTTTACTGCTGCATAGAGCTCCATTGTGTAGATATAACACATTTTCTCTACCCACTCGTTGGTTGAGGGGCATTGAGTTGGTCCTAGCTCTTTGCTATTGTGAAGAGAGCTACAATGAACATAGATGTGCATGTGTCTCTGTGATAGGATGAGTCTTGTGGGTATATATCCAGAAGTGGTATAACTGGGTCAGGTGGTAGGCTCATTTTGAATCTTTTAAGGGTTCTCCACACTGCTTTCCATAGGGGTTGCACGAGTTTGCATTCCCACCAGCAGTGGATGAGTGTTCCCCTTTCCCCAAAATCTCTCCAACATTTGATATCCTTTGTTTTCTGGATCATAGCTCATCTTACCAGAGTAAGATGAATTCTTAAGGTGGTTTTAATTTGCATTTCCTTAATTATTAGTGATGTTGAACACATTTTAACATGTTTATCAGCCATCTTTACTTCTTCATTTGTGAAGTCTGTGTTCAGCTCTTTACTCCACCTTTTGAGTGGGTCATTTGTTTTCCTCTCTTTTTTGAGTAGTTTGGATACTCTGGATGTTAATGCTCTATCAGATGTATCACTTGTGAAGATTTCCTCCCACTTTGTGGGTTTTCTGTTCACTTCTTTGTTTCTTTCTCTGTACAAAAGCTCTTGAGTTTAATAAGGTCCCATTTGTCAATTGTTGACCTTATATTTTGTGCAGCTGCTATCTGATTTAGAAAGTCTTTTCTTATGCCTATGTCTTTAGGTTACTACCAACACTTTTTTCTATCATTTTCAGAGTTTCAGGTTTCATATTGAGGTCTTTGATCCATTTGGAGTTTATGTTTGTACATGATTAGAGGTAGGGGTTTAGTGTACACATCTCTTTTAACCCAAATACCTATCACGAATGCTGCCAGTTTTAAATTGTAGTTCAAGTAGATTAAGTCCTTCAGTGTGTGTGTGTGTGTGTGTGTGTCTGTCCATCTGTCTATCTTTAACTCTCTATGTCAATTTTCAGTCAAGTGCATTTCTATACAGTGTTTAGACTCTGCTTGTCCATTTTTATCAACAAAGCCTGCTGGGATATTGTGGAGAAGATGACAACATAATAAGATTGAAGCTTCTTTTTTAAAAATCTATTTCTTATTTTAGGAGTATCTGTATGTGTCTGAGTATATTTATGTGTACCACATGTGTACCGGTACTCTCATAGGCCAGAAGAGGGCAATGGATTTTGTGAAACCAGAGTTATAGATAGTTGTGAGCCACCTGGAATGGGTGTTGTAAACCTAACCCAGGTCATCTAGAGGAGCAACAAATGTCCCTAATCTATGAACCATCTTTCTAGCTCTAAAATTAAAACCTGATCTGTAAATATGGAGAATGTCTATTTCTTAATTTCTTTCAAAATATTTTCTAACTATTGAAAATATTTTGTCTAAATTAGTTCTAAACACTTCATTTGTATTTTCCTTAAAACTGCCATGGCCATTGTTGTATTTCCTACAACTTGTCTAAATTCACTTTGGAATCGTTTTAGCCACCATGTGGGTGCTGGGAATTGAACCCGGGTCCTCTGCAAGAGGTCCTCTGCAAGTGGGTGCTCTTAACCACTGAGCCATCTCTCCAGCCCTTTCACTTTGGAATCTTTTTATAGTTCACTTTTTTGAAGATTTTCTTTGTATCTTATTGTGTTGTTTGTAAAAAGAGCCTTCCCCCTCTTTTTTCCATCTGTAACTTTTCACTTTTCTTCTTTAATAGCACTAGGGAGGATCTACAACACAATATTGAAAATTGAAAAGTGGGTACTTTTACCTTGTGCTGTATTTTAATGTAAGCAAACATTCAGACTTTTACCATGAAAAACAGACTTAGCTATAGATGTAGTTTTATTTTATTTTACGTATGTAATTATTTTTGTGGGTATCCTTAATCAGGTAGAAGAAATTTCCTTTTATATCTAGATTTATTGAAGTAGTTGGTTCTAAAATGTTTTTTGTGCATATGTATTAGCCTGAAGATATTGATTTTCCAATATGAAGCCAATCCTGTTTGCTGGACAAAATCTCACCTATAATTGATTCACTAAAATTATATTAAAATATATTGTTTTCTACTACCATGAGAAACATCATTAAGTATAGTCTTTAAAATTTTTGGTTAATGCTGTTGTTGTCTGTGGTTTGTGCATCAGGGTAATCTGGCTTCAGAGAGTGATTTTAGGAAGTTATCTTTTACTGTCAAGAAAAGTTCATGTGAAACCAATACTAGTCCTCACTTAAAGTTTGTTAGAACTTACTACTGAAATCATCTGAGCCTATTGTGAGTTTTTGTGATTTGTAGCTTCTCAGAAGCCAGTTAGTTTTATATGAACAGTGAATTCACTGCATAAAGCAGCTCATTTTATTCCCTTATTATCCAGATGTTTGCATAATCTGTATGATTTGTTTTTCTCAGTGTGGTTACTGCAAACTCATGTCTTCACACACACACACCATTTATTTCCTTATCATTTGGCTACAGCTTTTTCAGTACCATTCATCTTTCAAGTCACTAGGGGTTTTTTTTCCTTTATTGATGTTTTCTGTTTCATAAATTATTCTTTAGTAGTTATTATTTCTTTCTTTGTATTTTCTTTGGGATTAATTTGATTTTTTTTCTTAAGGCAGGAACATACCACTGACTTTAAGGTCTAAAATGAAAGCATCTAATCAATACAGTAGCTAATCTTACAAATTTCATTATGAAGTATTTTCATTTAGTTCCAAGTATTGTCCATTTTTACATGTAAATTTTTGATTGACCAGTGCCTCATTTAGTAATGCATTATTTAATTGTCAAATATATGGGAAATTTCCAGACACAAGTCTCATGTTGATTTTCCATTTAAATCATATTATCATAATAGAAAACATTTCTCTACATTTTCAATATCTTTAAACTTCCTGAGACCTGTTTTCAGTCCCAGACTATAGTCTGCCTTGGTAAATGTTCCATGTACACTCAAAAGGAATGTGTACACAGCTGTCAAGTGTCCAATAAATATTATTTATATTAAATAGGTTGAGAGAATCACCCAAGTCCAGCACATTCTGACCAACTAGCTACCTTCCTCTTTTATTAATTAGTGAAATGAATGTTAGTGCTTCCAAATGTCAGTGTTTATTTCAAGTATACTTTTTTCCTTGAATTGTATTGAACTTCTGTGCATTTTATACATTTCTTAAGCAAATTTAGACCTCCACCCCCTTCCATATCCCCACCCCGCCAGAACTCGTGTGTTCTGCTATACATGTCTTGCATCTTTTCCTCAGTTTTTTTTTTTTTTTTAATTTTTCAATGTAGAAGTTTACCGTTTGGGGCAGAAGTTTACTGTTTCAGTCAGTTCTTTGAATAAGTCTTTGTTGTTGTTTATGTTGTTCCCTTTAATTTTATATTACTCCCAAATATGAATATACACACTTCACACATATACCAAAATTGCAAAGTGTGAAAATAAACTATAGTTTAATTCCAAAACATGTTTAGATATTCACATTTTAACCATAGAGTTGCATGTAGGTAAAAAATAAATAGTACTTTACATTCTTAAATTACATAGCAAGTTGATATATGTTTTAATGTACTTTTCTATAGTAACATCAGGTAATGTGGTATTATATTTATTTAAAAATGAAAAGAAAAAATTACTCAGTTTGCCTTACATATAAGGATTTAGTGCTAGGATCCTCAAATGAGGGACATCATACATCGTTTATTTATCTGGGATGTGTTACTTCACTTAGCATAACAGTTTCTAGCTCCATCCATTTACCTGCAAATTTCATAATGTCATCTTTCTTTACCACTGCATAGAACTCCATTGCATAGATGTACCACATTTTCTTTATCCACTCATAAGTTGAGGGATGCTTGGGTTGCTTCTAGTTCTTTGCTATCGTGAAGAGAGCTGCATAAATTAAACATGGTTGTGCACTTATCTCTGCAATAGGATGAATCTTGTGGGTATATACCAAGGAGTGGTATGACTGGGTCATACCACTTTCTGAACCCTTTAAGAGTTCTCCACACTGCTTTCCATAAGGGTTGCATGAGTTTGCATTCCCACCAGCAGTGAATGAGTGCTCCCCTTTCCCTACAACCTCTCCAGCATTTGTTTTCTTGATCATAGTGAGTCTTCCTGGGGTAAGATGAAATCTTAAAGTGGTTTTAATTTGTATTACTTAATTATTAGTGACACTGAACACTTGTTAAGATATTTCTCAGCCATCTTTACTTCTCCGCCTTTTGATTGGGTCATTTGTTTTCTTGATCCTTTGTTTTTTGAGTAATTTATATACTCTGGATGTTAAACCTCTGCTTCCAAATATCAGTTTTTGTTTCAAGTATACTTTTGATTCATGCTATATTTTGGTGTATATTGGTAGTTTGATAACTTTATCAGTAAAGCATGGATCTCTATCCCTGATACTATAGCCTTCTTTGGCATATCATCTACTTTATTTGATATTAAAATAGCAACTAGTGTTTTCCTTTGATGATCATGCTTGTCTATTGTTTTCTCTCTGTTATCTATTAAACTATCTGTTTCTGTACTATTTTAGATAACACATAACTGGATACTGATTTTTTTAATTTTATTGATTCCAGAAGTTTATGTAATGTATTTTTATCAAATTCAGACCTCCATTTCCACCCACCCTATCTTAACATCCCCTCACACCCTGTGAAAAACCCCATTCATCTTACACTATACATCTGAACTAGGTTCCAGATAAATCACAACTCATTAGAATGTTAGTGATCTATAATCCTTTTTGTTTGTTTTCTGTTTCTGTTTTGTTTTTTGTAAATATTTTACTGAATTTTTATATATTTCATACAAACATCTTAACCATCTTTATACCCTCTTCCACATTGGCATACTTCCATAATCTCCCCCTACTGGAATTTATACAGTCTGTTGTTTGTGATAAGGCCTACCATTCAAGTTAGTTTCCCCAGATGTCTTTCAATGCAAGTTTATCCACTGGGATCTAGTCAGCCTATTTAGAGTCTCTCCCTTTAAGAAGATCAACTCTTCCTCACCCAGCAGTTACCAGTTGTCAGTAATTATTCAACTAATATTGGGGCCTGCTGTCCCTTTCCCCAGTTCTATACTGGATTTTGGTTTGCTTGAGTTTGCATGGGTCTTGTTCATACTGACACCATTGCTGTAAGTTCATATGAACAAGATCCCAGGAGCCTATAGGACTCTATTTTCATATGCTCATGCACTTCCTCCTTGGCTCTTACACTCTTTCTGCCTCCTCTTCTCCAATGGTCCCTGAGTACTGGGTGGGTGGCCTTTAATATAGGAGACCAAAGACCCACACTCTGCAGACTCTTGTTCTCTATGCTTTGGCCATTTGTGACCTTTTGTGTTTCTGGCCCTCAGTTGCATGAGAAAGCTTCTTTGATGAGAATCGAGAGATACATTAATGTTCTCTTTACCCCTTGCCTTATGTTCCAGGAACCTGACATGTAGAAGTTGTGTGATTTAAATTCTTCCACACAGATGGGTTAAAATGAAGGCACACTCCCCTTCCTTTGTATGTGGTTTTGGGTCAGAATAAACCCAGATTACTTGGAATTGAATTTTCACAGTTGTTTTCTGTTTCTCTTACACACTGCTAAGCATTGTCAAGTAGGTATTTCTCTTCTCAGTGATCGGAAATGCTTGGGTTTCCTCATCAAAGTCAGTTCTTCATAGCCCAAGTACATGCAGGCTACACTTTGGCTGTTTCCAGGCCTCACTTAGCACACCACTCCCCCTGCAGTTGAAAGCTTCTCCCACATGTTGATTCCTCACAGGGTTTTACTGTAGGTAAAAGCAGAAGTGTGGTCCTAACAGCAGGGAGCAGCTACTTCACAGACTTTCAATCCAAGATTCTCTGAGTGGCAGTTGAAATGTTTCCTAGCCTCACACAACAGCTTTACACCAGTGTCCTCTAGCTTATTTTCTGAACTCTGTAGACTTCTCTGGGTCCTATTGCTGCTGAGGACTACAGCAAGGTTTTGACAGCCACCAGATAATGATAATGGTCATATCAACCATGGGTACGCTGCACAGTGACTGCTCACAGGCCCAGTATCTTGCAAGAGTGGTGCACTGGGTGCAGCTTGGTGGGGTGGTGGCAATTACCTCCTGGCTAGGCCTGTTGTGTGGTCACCTCAGCTGAGTTCAACAGCCAGCAAGCCTAGCATCCCGGCACTTCAGGGGCATGGGTTCAGCCACCAGATCTTGATTTTACATCCATTCGATGATCTTGTGTTTTAATTATGCTGTTAATTCTTAGTTACTGGTAGAGTAGGACTTAAACTTTAGCTATTTTTTTGTATTTATCACATCTGATTTTGGTCATTTTGTCATCTTATCTTACCTTTTACCATTCCACATTTTTGTGTGATTTTTTCAATTTTTTAATTGAAGCTTTGTGCATTTCATACAAAATTTCCCAATCAAATCTAGACCCATTTCCCCATTCCTTGTCCCCCACCCCCACCCCACCAGAGCTCATGCATTCTGCCAAACATGTTTTTCATCTTTTTCTGTCTCTTTTAAAATTTTCGATGCAGTAGTTTACTGTTTTGGGCAGAAGTTCACCATTTCAGTCAGTTCTTTGACCCAGTCTTTGTTATTGTTGTTGTTTCTTCCAATTTGCATCATTCCAAAATATGCATATATGCATGGCACACATATATCAAGATTATGCCATCATAGGTTTTAGCATCTTCAGCTACCATTCTACTTTTATATTCATTGCTGGCTCATTAACCAATTATCTTTTAAAGGTTTCTCTTAATTTGAAATTTTGCATATTTCAGACAATATATTTTGATCATATACAGACCCCATTTCCTTATCTGCACTCCTCTTATAACCTCCCAGATTTTATGCATTCCATCACATATGTTAAGGCCTATCAAGCCAAATCTGTTTCCCTTAATGTCTTTCAGTGGACATCCATGCACTGGAACCTTGGTTAAACTATCTAGCATCACACCCTTAAAGAAAACCAACTCTGTCTCTCTCAGTGCTTTTCAGTTTCCAATAGCTCCTGAGGTAAGATTGGGACATTGGCCTCACTTCCCCATGTCTGTGCTGGGAGTCTGTCTGGCTCGAGCTTGCATCGGTCTTGTGCCTGCTGCTACCATTGCTGTGAGCTCAGATGAGTAATTTCCCAGCTGTCCAGAAAGCTTTGTTTCCTATGTTCACCCACCATCCCTGGCTCTTACAAACTTTTTGTCCCCTCTTCCACAATGGTCCCTGAGCCTTGGGTAGCAGAGCTTTTATACAGGTGTCCCACTCTGCAGTCTCTTCTTCTCTGTACTTTGTCCAGTTGTGGCTTTCTGAATTAATGGCCATCTGTTGCATGAGGAAGCTTCAGTAGTAAGAGTTGAGAGATACATTAGTACTCTTTCTACCCCCTGTTCCACTATGTTGCCCAAGCCTTGGTTTATTACAGTGGTTTATCAAATTAGGCCGTGATTTTTAAAATACCAATTACAGATAATTTTTAAATTTCATTTTATTTTACATGTTTGCATACAGGTGTGGCCAAAAGAGGGCAAGAGAGCCTCCAGAACTAGTTACAAGTAAGTGACGAGCCGCCTGATCTGTATGCTGAGAATTGGAATCTTCTGCAAGATCAGCAAGTGCTCTTAACTACTGAGTCCCTCGATCCCATTTTTAAACTTTACATTATGGAAATTTAAAAACTAACATGCCGAAATGACCTATCGAGTCAACTGAAAACTCAAAATCGTAAAATTACATAATTAAATAATTCATAGATAAAAAAATCTGTGTGTGTGCTTTAATTATTGAAAACATTATAAGCAGATACAATTGTTCAGTAGGTAAAGGTACCTGTCGCCAAGCCTGACAACTTTAGTTTAATCTCAGGAGAGAGAGAGAGAGAGAGAGAGAGAGAGAGAGAGAGAGAGAATAAAATAATTTTATTAAAAAGAAAACACTGTCAATTGGTATGAGTCCTATTTTTCCCTAGGTATTTGCAGTCTACTTCAATGGCTTTCCACAATCTTTAGTTTTTTGCAGATGAGTGTTTTGCCTTCATGTACGTAAGTGTACCACATATGTGCAGTGTCTATGGAGACCAAAAGAGGGCATTGGATCCCAAGGAACTGGAGTTACAAACAATTGTTAGTCACCATATAGGTGCTGGGAAACAAACCCAGGTGCTCTGGAAAAGCGGTCGGTGGTGCTCTTACCTGCTAAGCCATCTCTTTAGCCCCAAATTTCTTTTCCTTTTTTTTTGGGGGGGGGGTGAGGGGTTGAGATAGGGTCTCCCTGTAGGCACACCTGGCTTGGGACTTACTATACAGACTTCCCAGTGCTGGGATTAAACATGAACCATCATGTCCGTCTTTTCATTTTTTAATGTGCATCTTAAGGTTATCATTTTTGTTTTCCTAAATACTATCTTAGCTTTGCCCTACTAGTTCCATTGTGTAAATTTTATTTAATTTTGCCACTTGTAATGGTATTGTGATTCTCTTCTTTGACTTATGAATTATTTAAACATATAATTGGTAAATGTTCATTATGGAAAAGTAAAGTAGGTTTTAAATTTCTAATTAACTCAATGTGATCAGAAAGCTCTGTTCCAATTATGTTAGTTCTCTAAATTTACTGACACTTGCTTCACACCCAAATATTCAACCTCATGTTCAAATTACAGCTTTTAGAAGTACCAGACTACTTATTATAATCTAAAACTGTCAACTTGGCGAACCTGGAATTTTCATTCTGTTGTTCTGAATTTTAATCTTCTTTTTAAAAAAGTATTTATTCTCTCTCTCTCTCTTTCTCTCTCTCTCTCTCTCTCTCTCTCTCTCTCTCTCTCTCTCTCTCTCTCTGAAGGACAGAGGAGTCATCAGATCCCATAAAGCTGGAATTATAGATGGTTGGTTGTGAGCCATCCGATATGTATGCTGGGAAACAAATGTGGGTCCTCTACAAGAGCCATATGTGTTCCTAACAGCTAAGCCGTGTCAGCATCCCGTGGGATTTTAGGCTTCTGTCTAGTCATTAAATCTTGTTCACTAGTAATCAGCTTCCCTGAACCTTTCTAGTGAGAGGCTCCATCCACCTATTCCCTTATAGCTTGTTCTTCCTTTTTATTATTTGTTAATTTACTCTTCATTTTGTTTTAGGGTCTCACTATGTAATCCAGGCCAGCATCACGCTCACGATTTTCCTGCCTCAGCCTCCTGAGTGTTGAGATTACAAGCATATGCACCAGAACTGACTAACTTCCCTTTCCTTCTAGCACCTCTTTCCCATATAAAATTTTCTTCTAGTGTGGTATACAAAGCACTTGCATCTCTATTGCCTAAAATGACTTTGAAAATGCAGGCTTAGATTTTTGCCTCCCAAACATTTTAAGTAGAATCTCAAATCTACTGAGTCAGAATTAGTAGGAGCCAGAAATCTAAAAAGAGCACTAGGATGTATATGAACATTAAAGCTGATGCATCATTGAAGTTTGTCTGTCTATGGTTATGTCCCCCACACCTAGCACCAAATCAATAAATATTAATAAATGTTAATAAAGGAAAGAAACAATAAATGTAGTATAAATACTTAAAATTAAATACAATTTCAAAGGAGGCTAATTGTTCAACGTAGTGTTAAGTCTAGGCAATCTTACCAGTTTTAATGCCCTAACTAAAATTTTAACTTTTCTGAAAGGTTTGACTGGTCAAATCTATTTTTTTTTATGTGTATGAGTGTACTGTTTGCATGTAGGTTTATGCACCTGTGTCATGCAATGCCAAGGAGGTCAGAAGAGGGCGTCAGATTCCTCTGGAACTGGAGTTAAAGATGGTTCTCAGCCTCCATGTGGGTGCTGGGGATAGAGCCTGGGTTCTCTGCAAAAGCAGTCGAAGTTCTTAACCTCTTAACTGCTAGGCCATCTCTCTAGCCCTGACTGGTCAAATCTATTAACATTAATTTATTCATGACTCCAGATCACTTAACATAAACAGTTACCCCTGTCATTACTCAGACATGTATCTGAAAAATGGAAAGTGAGGTTGCTTTCCAAGACACATGGCAGGAAAGGGACAAAACTGGAACCAGATCAGTGTTTGAGAGCAACGGACAGGAATAATAAAGGCCACAGAGAAAAAGCTGAGGCAGGGACACACCAAAATAGACCTTGCCTGCTGTCTCGTGGTTTGTTGGTCTGTTCGAACTGATAAACCAGTGTATAAAATACAGATGATGGAAGGAAAGCCAAAACTAGACTAGATCACTGGGACAAGACAGACAATATTCATACAAAGATTTAAAATTAAAATTAGGGGCTGGAGAGATGGCCTAGCGGTTAAGAGCGCCGACGACCGCTCTTACAGAGGACCCGGGTTCGATCCCCAGCACCCACATGGCGGCCGAGAACCATCTGAAACTCCAATTCCAGAAGAACTCCAGTTCCAGGGGAATCCAACACCCTGTTCTGACCTCCGCGGCGTTGCACGACATGGGTGCACAGACCTGCATGCAGTCAGTACACTCATACACATACAGAAATAAATGAAATTAATAAAAAAAAATTTTTTAATTAAAATTAAGAGAACTTAAGCTAGGAACTTTCTACTTTTGGCTTCCCTGCATTTTGCCTCTATATATGAACAACAAATTTGAATTATAATCACATATTGCCACTGATATTGAGATGATATTAACAAATAAAACAGAATATGGTTGAAAGCTATTTTTCCTTTGATTCAGACAAATTTCACATTTTATATAGGCCCAGATTAAGTTTATATAACTAGTTAAATAGTACACTGATTCAGTGTAGAAAATTATTATTATTATTATTATTATTATTTACGATACTGAGGATTAGATGCAGACTTTAAGCATCGTAGGCAAATGCTACCACTAAGCTTTATGCCCAGACATCTTCGTTTTTTTAAGATAGAGTCTCACTAAGTAGTAGGCTGGTCTTGAATTTACTTCGTAGAGTAGGTAGTACTTGAACTTTCAATCTTCCTGACTCAGGCTTCCTAGCAGTTGGGATTATAGTCCTGCAGTTTGCCTCCTTTTTTTTTTTTTTTTTTTTTTTTTTTTCTTCCCTCCAAAATCCACCAGCAGGTGGCAGTAAATGCACCGGCTATTCTTTGAAAAATGGCAGCAACCTGCTGAATTACGACCAAATTTGTTTCCAAGCATTTTGTAGGGATAGATTTTCATTGGCAAGAGGAAACATTCTCCAAAAAAGTGGGTTGAATATTTTTATGTTAATTGGAAAACATAATCATAAGACCAATGACAAAGAAGAACCAAAATAGAAAATACAGAACACAGAGTTTGGGGAAGAGAGGAAAAACACAAATTGAGTCAGTAAAAATGGAAAGGGAAAATCAGCCACATGTTTAATACATTTCAATAAAGTCTTGCCATTCTATGGGTGGTAAATTATTATGTTTTTGAATTGCTTTCATGAATTTCACTGGTGGAAATTTTGCTTTCTCTGTGGTATAATCAAAACACTTGAAAGAAATTATAAAATCCATCAGTTTTCCAAAATGTCATTTATAACTTTAATGTCCTTAAAATTACTGAAACCAGACAGGGAAAAAAGCATGCTTCAGCTCTTCGCTATGACATAACCACACACAGAAGGACTTCTTTGAGCTTAGAGTGAGCAAACAGACTTCAAGACTGTCAGAGTGGATCACCGTAGTCACAAGTGTTATGAAAAGACAAGCCTTCAGAACTAGGTTCAGTTAGTGGAGTCCATATACATTGACGGAAACACACCTGAGACATTAGGCTTCCGTGTATTAGGCAATACACTCATGTACATAAAATTTTTAAAAAATAATAATTTAGCCGGACCTGGTGGCACACGCCTTTAGTCCTAGCACTCGGGAGGCGGATCTCTGTGAGTTCAAGGCCAGCCTGGTCTACAGAGTGAGTTCCAGAACAGCCAGAGCTACAGGGAGACCCTGTCTCAAAAAGACCAAAAAATAAATAAATAAAAAATTAAAATAAAAAGTTAGCCAGAGGAATGCTCCTGGCAAGTCATGATTTTCATCCATATATTCTACTATTTATTTATTTTTTTTCAAATGGTTTTATGTATGGACACTGATATTTATACATATATACATATGTACATAGATTTGGAAAAAGTTAAAAATAACATATTTTCTTTTTTTTTTACATTTATGAAAAATAGATTTAATACAAGTTAAACCTTTTATATTGGGCTGCAATATCCACTTCATGATCTTTTTTTTTAAACAAATCTAGACCCGTGTTCTACTATTTAACCAGTTATATAAAAATATTGGCTGAGAAAGTTTAAATGCTTCATAATTTTCCAGTCATGGTCCAAGTAGAAGGCAATTATATTGTATTGTAGCATGATGCATTGTTGTATTGTATTGTATTGTATTGTATTGTATTGTATTGTATTGTATTGTATTGTATTGTATTAAATGTGCTTGGTCATTGTGAAAGCAGCCAGCTGGTCAAAGTTAGAAAAGTATAAGCCTGGTAAAAGAGAGAGGCTGAGAAGTTAAAAATTAACAAGATAGAGGACAGCAATCTCTGAAAATAGTTGCTCATATATACTTGAACATTAATGTACTATTGATGAATTCCTGTAAGACAAAAATGACACTGATTAACTATGTTGGTTCTAGTATTTGTGTCCACTTCCCAGGATTCATGTGTGTACCCCTGGACTCCTGGGCTCAAACAGGATCATGTCAGGAGATGAAGGCCTTTGGCAGTGATGAGTCATTATGAATTAAATGCCCGTACTTAAAGAAGAGGTCTGAGAAGACCCCCCCCTTTTTTTTTTCATTTCTACCATGTAAGAACAAAATGAGAAAGTGACACCTATGGGGAAAAAGCAGGCCTTCAGTAGATAGGAAATCTACTGCTACCTAGATTCTGGACCTGGCAGCTTCTAGCACTGGGAGAAATAGTCTTTCATTTATAAGTTTACTTAATCCACAATATTTTCTGATAGTTGCTAAGAGGGTTGAAAAAAACTCATATTAAACAAAAACTAGAAAGTTATTTTATTGTAGAAGACTTTATTCTTGTTAGTCTTCAACACAACCAGTCCTAAGGTCTAATACAGTGTTTCAAAATCTTTAAGTCAGAATCAATCATTGTTTTGTATGTCTGACTGGGTTCAGCAGCTCATCTTCATTTTTTGGGCTTAAGAGTCCTTCATAGCTTCTCAAATACTTAAAATAATTTCAAATTGAAAGGGCAAATTAAGTGTTTCTAGTCCAACTTCTGGGAGGTTTGAATTTGTATTTTCTACAACACTGAATCCAAATAAGAATATCCAGCCAGGAGACCTCGGATCTGCGTGTTTAGCAAGCATTAAAGTGTCATCTACCTACTCAATCCACACTGTGGATGGTTAAGTCTACAAGATCCCATGTCTGTGGATCACAGAAACTTGTGGATCACAGAAATTTCTGTGATCTTTTCTGCATAAACAGGGATGAAAGGAACAGAGATGGGAGCCAGGCTTTAAAATATTCAAATGACAAAGCTATTGGATATTTCCAAGACCTATCTTGCCTATTTCTGTGATGTGATCTATAATCAACTTTCTAAACATTCCTATACTTTGAACTCCTCATCAAAATTATGATAATTTCTTTAAAAGCAACTTCATAGTTTCCCTCTCTCCAGGCCCTTCCCCCTAGAAGATAAAAAAAAAGGGGGGGAAACTATACAAAGTATACATTGCCCATATTAACTTCTCACATAATACTTGAAAGTTTTTTGTTACAACTATGCAATATCGAATCAAATAAAGCTGGAGATGATAAATTGTTTCACCTAACTGCAGAGTGTTTCTGGTTAGGAGCAGTGCAAGCCTGATAAAAGCCAAGTCCCATTCCCTCCTTTCATATCTGCCACTGACAGTGGGAAATAGAAAAATGTTCCAGACAAGACTCAAGGCTTCACCTTCATTAGAAGTCAGGTTTTGACTCAGGCAATGATACAGGTTTATTGCCATTTGAAAACTTTCTGTATCTTTCTTTCTTTTTTTTTGGTCTTTTCGAGACAGGGTCTCCCTGTAGCCCCAGCTGGCCTGGAACTCGCTCTGCAGACCAGGCTGGCCTTGAACTCACAAAGATTCTCCTGCCTCTGCCTCCCAAGTGCTAGGATTAAAGGCATGCGCCACCACGCCCGGCACCTTCTGTATCTTAACAGGATATGCCATTTAACAAACATTAAAAAATAGATTTATGAATGTATTTCAAGGATCCCATCTAAAAATCCCTCTTTACTATGTCCTGAATGTAGAGTTTTGGGATTCTAGCAAACTCAACATTTATTTGTTCACACAGTGACAAGTCATCAGCTTGCTTCCTCTAGAACATGAGTGGTGGCAGGTTTACTTCCTGGGAAAAAGCAGCTGAGAGGTCTCTCTTACATTTCTCAGCCTTGGTAGACAGAGCCCTGTAAGACCTTCTTTTCAGAGACAAAAGTTATCTACAAATTGATGTCACAGAGTCCTTGTTATCTGTTTATTCTGCACTGATTCTTTTCCAATTCCCTGGCTCTCTATAGCCAAGAAGGTTTTAAATTTTATGACTGCCTCAGTGTTAAAGCTATTGGGCATCACAGCCCATTTTTGAGTCTCATAGTATCATTTTCTTTCCATGAGGTCAGAAGAGGGTGTTTGGGGGCTCCTGGAACTGGAGTTACAGATGGTTATCAGCCATTATGTGGGTGCTGGGAATCAAACCCAGGTCCTCTGCAAGATCAGCCAGTACTCTTAATTGCTGAGCCATCTCTTCAGCATCCCCTTATCCTACTGTCTTAAATACTTAGGAGCACTGAGAAAGAAGGAGATTTATAAGGGACTTTGTAGTTTCCTACATGAGAATGGAATGTGTCACAATCTGGTATCAAGTCCCCTGCTCTTGAAGGACTCCAGCAGTGGCTGGATGACCATGTTTCAAAATAATTTTTTAAAAGATTCATGTAGGTCAAGCCAGAAAATATAATTGTAGACATTGTGTCCTTTTAGATATATCAACCATTTTTGCAGAAAATTTGTGATGGACAAGCTGATTAAATCATAATCCTAGTGGCTTTTATAGAATTAGCATGGTCTGGTAAATAACTAAAGCATTGACATAACCAGATGACTCAGATGTTCAAAACCAGAGTTGGTGAATGGCGGAAGTCTGTCCTTCATTTAAGCCAATGTTCCATGCTAATTTGCAAATGTCTGATAACTTATGATTGCTTTATGGAAAAGTCACTATAGAATTACATGAACACAGCTTATATTTGAAAACTGGTGAAATGTTTGAATTGGCTATCTTAAAAACAATGAAAACTAAGTGTTTATTAATAGTCATCTATTAAGTGTTGGGGGACATAAGTCATTTTTAGTTTTGCTTCAAGGGGTGTTTACCTGTTTAGACAAGAGAAACTATTTAATTTCACTACATGAAAACCAGGGTACTTTCAACGTAAAATAAAAGTATCATATATTGAGATCCCTTCATACATTATTTACTAATTAATTAGTGATTGATTCAATTTCTACAAAATGAAGTTTTTGTGTCAAGCTATTTGAAGTTTTGTAAAGTCACTATAATAAACCTAGTTGTGCTACTTGTTCAAAAGCTGAAAATTTTATAGCTGATCTTATTTTTGGCAAATCATCAAATAGCTCTCAGCAGACTTATTAATAGAATTTGCTGTGGAAAAATTGATGGGATTATATAAAGAATTAGTAGCAGGAAGAGAGAAAAAATATGAGGATTCCAGAGCCTTTCACATTCTTTCACAGATTTTGTATGAAAGAAAGACTGTGGCATGGGAGGGAAGGGAAGAAAGAAATACAATTCTTCATTTGTTTTCAAATTATTTAAAAACGTTACTTCAAGGTTTTTACTCCTTTCTCCTCTCAAGTTAGAGCAATCTGAAAATAATGCTTTAACAAATTTAAGTACTAAAAACCAATAGTTCATTGCATACAAAAAATTTTGCTAAAATTAAATGTTGTACACCAATTCCAGAAAGCAATAAACTTGACTTCATTTTTTGCCGTACAGGGGTCACGATGTACCCCAACCTAGATTTAACTGGAAATCCTCCTGCCTCAGCTCCCCAAGTCCTGGATTAGAGACATGTGCCATCACACGAAGCAAAGTTAGACTCTTTAATAAAGAATACATTTTTTGGTCTTTTTGAGACAGGGTCTCCCTGTAGCCCCAGGTGGCCTGGAACTCACTATTAGACCAGACTGTCCTTGAGTTCAGAGATCTACCTGCTTGTGCCTCCCAGGTGCCTGGCAAGAAATCAATATTTTAAAAATAATGATTTTAAATATGAATTTTAAGTGAGTCATTAAAATGGGTGGTAGTAAAACAATGGTTAGAAAAGGTGATTTATGGGACTGGAGAGATGGCCGAGCTGTTAAGAGTGCCGACCGCTCTTGCAGAGGACCCAGGTTCGATCCCCAGCACCCACATGGTGGCTGAGAACCATCTGTAACTCCAACTCCAGGAGAACTCCAGTTCCAGGGGAATCTGACACCCTCTTCTGACCTCTGCAGCATTGCACAACACGGGTGCAAAAACCTACACGTAGACAATACATTCATGCAAATAAATAAATAAATAAATAAATAAATAAATAAATAAATAAATGAGACTCACAAACCCATGCTGCATTAAAATGGGGATTCTTAGGGAATATAAATAAATGTAAGCTTTTCTTTAAAAAAAAAAAAAAGCAAAGGTGATTTATGGGGGCTGGAGAGATGGCTCAGCAGTTAAGAGCACCAACTGCTCTTGCAGAAGTCCCGGGTTTGATTCCCAGCACCCACATGGCGGCTAAGAACCATCTTTAACTACAGTTCCAGGAGAATCTGACAGCCTCTTCTGACCTCCACGGCATTGCAGGTCACAGGTGCATCAACCTACATGCAGACAGTACCCTCACATACATAAAAATAAATTAATTAATTTAAAAAAAGAAAAAGGCGATTTATAAAATTTTGACAGAATAGGAAAATGTATGTGATTTTTAGAATTTTTTTCTAAATATCTATTCTACCTTTATCCTTCTTGGTTACATCTACAGATAGTTCTATGTCTTCAAGGGGGTTTTGTTTTGATTTTGTTTGCAGTGTTTCGTTTGGTTTATTGTTTTTCTGCACTAGTGAGGCTTGAACCCAGGTCCTCAAGCATGTGAAGCAAACACTCTACTGCTGAGCCATATCCCCATCTCTATATAGTACTAGATCTTATTGGATAAACTGAAATATTTAGACATGAGATAATAAGTGAAATGCAGTATTTTTAAACAACTCTATATTTTCATTTTGATATTTATTTTTAGTGCTGTAACAGAATGTTACAGACTGGGTAATTACTAAGGAAAGGAAATATGTCTCTCATAGTTTTGGAGGCTGGGAAATCTAAAATCGAAGGTGCTGACCTCTGGTGAAGGTCATTTTGCTGCATCATCTAGGGCAGAAGGCAGGTCAAGAGTGTGAGAGACGGAAACACGACAAATGCATGGCTTCAAGCTTCTTACAGTCAATATTGACCCATCCAAGAGGATTGAGCTTCATGACATGAATACTCTCCATTGGATGCCAACTCATAACACTGTAGCATTAGGGATTAAATTGCTAAGATATGACTGGGAGGGGCACATTCAAACCGTAGCTCCATTCTTTAAGGCAATATTAAACTAAACTATCGCAGAAAAAGCGTCAATGGTAATTCAGAAATGAAAACCTTAGCTTCTCTGAAGAGAGAAGCTAGAGAGGCTTAGGTTTAGACTGCAATGCGTGATTCTAAAATCCAGCCTCAGTAGTGTCTGATATACTCGAGCTAAAAATTAATGATTAAAAACATATTTTTCATATTCACCACTTATAAAACAATACTTGGATGGCTAATGGCCAGTCTCCTTCTTATTTGGAATAGTTCAGCTGTTGTGTCTGGAGCTGATACTGAAGCTTTCTAGATAGACCAGTGAGCAATGTAGAACCTGGTGAATTCTCTAGACCTTCTGATCTAAGCAATTAGCACAGTACAACTTATGCCTCTGTCCTATTCATGGTTCTCTAAAGAGAAACAGAAGCAACAGGACGAATATATAGCTATATACAATTTGTTGATTTGCTCACGTGACAGAGTTCAAGGAGTCCAACATTAGCCGCGCTGCACTGGAGAGGCTGAGAATCCAGGGAACTGCTCACTCTGCAAGGCTGGATGTCTCAGTAGTCCCAATCTGGTGCTGAAGGCCCGATGCATTCCAGGAGATCTGCCAGTCTCAGTACACACTGGGATCCGAAGGGTTGATCACAGCGGCAAGACAAACTCACCAGTGAAAGAGAGGCAAGCTGCAGGAAAAAAGGGACCAGCTCCCTCTGCCATGGCCTTTAATACTGCCTGCTGGCAGAAGGTAATGCCCACATTTGGGGTGGGCCATCCGGGTTGAAGTGGTCCAATCCGAAGATCCTTTTTCTCTTATTTGTTCCTTAGTCCAGTCAAGTTGACACCCAGGATTAACCATCACACATACCAAATATAATTTGAAATATTAAGCCTCTTTACTTTTATTACAAAGTCAGAAAGGTAGACTTTTTCTCTTTTCCAAATCCTATTTTGTGGGACAGCAATCCTGGACTCACATGTATCTTGAGCATACGCAGGCTACCAATCTGCTTAGCACACTATGTGGAGCAAAAATACAGGGCACACCCTGTTTTCTGCCAGCAGGTGCTCAGAACTCAAGAGTGGGCTTACTTGTCAGCATGCCCCTTTTCTGAATATTCCCCAGGATTTGGGATGATGTATGATGGTGTGGAGGTCTAAGACTGGTCACTGGGAGATGATGTCACATGATGTAGAGGCTGCTCGTACCAGACCTATATAAGCTATTAGTTGCATAGAGAAAAATGGATTTGCACCCTCTGACATGGTCCCCAGAATGTTGAAGTAATCCCATGCCTGCCTTCTTCAGCCTGTTCAATTGCAGGACTGATGCCCCCACACTACTTTTTTAAAGAAAATTGGGGTGGGGGAGTATTTAGAACATAGCTGTGATCACTGTATTAAGTACCTTAAACTTACTACCTCACCACTGACCACTGCTCAGTACTGCTAACAGGTTCATAACCCTGTTATTTATCAGATAATGTTTCATCCCTGTTTTCCTCCTAAAATAAATTTTGGAGATTGGTTTGACTTGGGAAGTGTTTCATATCTTGAAAAATTGATTTGATTTCGGCAGGTTAGCTACCATTTAGGTTACTGAATAGGTTGACACTTTTGCTTTAATCTAGACATTTATCTGGTCTTCACTTTGTGGTTCTTGAAGGCCATGCAGCAAGCTAAGGTCCACGAGCTTCAAAGGAATATCAGAATTGTGATTCTGATAGCCACATATTTTCTACCAGGTGGGGAAGGAAAGAAGACCCTTTAGTGTTCCTATCTATTTTATAAAATGAAACGTATTGTCTGAGAAGATCTCAAAAAGACAGAGGCAAAAATTGGAGGATCGTGCATTAAAGCATTCTTTCTTCTTGCAGGAATTAAGAGCAACGGTGGAAGAGCTGGCATGGTACAGTCACATGGGAACATTTTGTGCACATGAAAAACACCTTCTATTTTAGTTATCTCTTTTTTTTTTTTTTTTTGGTCTTTTGGGACAGGGTCTCCCTGTAGCCCCAGCTGTCCTGGAACTCACTATGTAGACCAGGCTTGCCTTGAACTCACAGAGATCCACATGCCTCTGCCTCCTGTGTTTTGGGATTACAGGTGTGCACCACCACGCCCGGCTTATTTTAGTTATCTTTTTTTTTTAATGTGTATGAGTGTACTGTTTGCATGTAGGTTGATGCACCCATGTAGTGCAATGCCGCAGAGGTCAGAAGAGGGTGTTGGATTCCTCTGGAACTGGAGTTAAAGATGGTTCTTAGCCACCATGTGGATACTGGGAATCGAACCTGGGTCCTCTGCAAGGGCAGTTGGTGCTCTTAACCCCTGAGCCATCTCTCCATATCTTCTCATATATTCCCACTGTATTTATATGTAGAGTTTAAGAGCATGTTGTAATACCAAAGAGGAGGAAGTGAAGGTTGAAGGATCAGGTCAGGAGATTTGGGGCTTGGCACAAGTTTGTGATTAATTAGCATGTGTTACTTTGAGCAGCTTCCAGAATGTCTATGGACCTTATATTTTCATAAATCGGTAAACATTACATCATCTTTTAAGATCCTTTCCAGTTATATAACTTCATGATGCTAGAATGCCAGGGTGTTTTTCATAACTTAGGTCTGTTTTCTGTTATTAGGTCCTCTACTCTGTGCTTAGATGGAGCATATTAAATTGTCACCTGTATCTGTGCATCTACTAGTATTAGAACTGTCACATATAGGATGCTGTAGAACACCAAACTCTGCTGCACAGGTGTGTGGCAAGAATAGATTGTGCAACTATTTAAAAGGTAGTAGGCTAACAATTATTATCTTGAGAATACTGCTGGTTCATAAACAATATCCAAATATCTAATAATTTGCATCAAAAATATGGAGGAAATATTATTTTCCCATTACCTAAATGAAGAAATAGTGACTCCAAGGAATAAAAATCAATGTGTGCTCACTCTGTCAGTGGATGGATGGCTTTTATTTTTCAGAACTATATTCTTCCAACTCAACAAATTAGTGTCCTCTCACCCTGTCTTCTTGTTCTCCAGTGACAAAACACTCTCCTTGTTGTTTCTATAAATTCTTATGGGAACAGTTTTGTGGAGAAGGAAACTAACACAAAATTACCTTTCAGGGGCTGGACAGATGGCCTAGCGTTTGAGAGCACCGACTGCTCTTGCAGATGACCCGGGTTCCATCCCCAGGACCCACATGATAGCTAAGAACCGTCTTAACTCCAATTCCAGGAGAACTCCAGTTCCAGAGGAATCCGAGACCCTCTTCTGACCTCTGCGGCATTGCACGACACCGGTGCATAGACGTACATGCAGACAGTACATTCATACACATACAAAAATAAATTTTAAAAAAATTACCCTTCAGAATGAGCTTCAGGGGCCTTGTGAACAAGGAAGTGGGGGGTGTGATTGACATAGGTAGAAGAGCATTTCCGGCATTGTGAGAATGTTAGGAGAGAGCCTAAAGTGAAAGCATGATAGATAGACCATGTGTACAGGAAGATGGAGATAGAGCCTTCAGCGAGATCCTCCCAGATCTATAGCATGATAGAGAAAAAGCCTTCAGAGAGATCCTCTCAGGTCTATAGCATGATGGAGATAGAGCCTTCAGCAAGATCCTCTCAGATCTATAGCATGATGGAGAAAGAGCCTTCAGCGAGATCCTCTCAGGTCTATAGCATGATGGAGAAAGGTCCTTCAGAGAGATCCTCTCAGGTCTATAGCATGATGGAGAAAGAGACTTCAGCGAGATCCTCTCAGATCTATAGCACGATGGAGAAAAATCCTTCAGCGAGATCCTCTCAGGTCTATAGCATGATGGAGAAAGGGCCTTCAGAGAGATCCTCTCAGGTCTATAGCATGATGGAGAAAGAGCCTTCAGTGAGATCCTCTCAGGTCTATAGCATGATGGAGAAAAGTCCTTCAGAGAGATCCTCTCAGGTCTATAGCATGATGGAGAAAGAGACTTCAGCGAGAGCCTCTCAGATCTATAGCACGATGGAGAAAAAGACTTCAGCAAGATCCTCTCAGGTCTATAGCATGATGGACAAAGGGCCTTCAGAGAGATCCTCTCAGGTCTATAGCATGATGGAGAAAGGGCCTTCAGAGAGATCCTCTCAGGTCTATAGCATGATGGAGAAAGGGCCTTCAGAGAGATCCTCTCAGGTCTACAGCATGATGGAGAAAAAGCCTTCAGAGAGATCCTCTGAGTAAGTGGGATTTTTCAGCTTTTACCATTTCAGGTGTGAAGTTCCACATTCCATGATTTAGTCAAGCACAGCCTACATGCCAAAGAACCAAGTACTGGGAAGGACCATAAATTCATCTTGCAGCTGTGAGGAGAAAGCTGCTGTGAGGTGGGGAGGGGAGGGCGCTATGGCCTGACTACTGAGAGCGAGAAAAGAAAGAGGCAGCTAGAGAGATGGTAGCCTAAGATTTATTCTTTAAATGCAGGAATGAAAGTTTGATGAAAGACCAAGACATTGTATTTCCAGGTTATTTTTCAGCTACTAATGGATGAAGGAAGGCAATGAGTTTGTTGAAGTCATCAAAGATGTTTTCAACAGCATGGTGTTGTTTTTTTTTTTTTTTCCTTTTAAAACAGGTCCTCACCACGTAGCCCAGGATGGCCTCAAACTCTCCTCCTAGCTCCTGACTCGGCCTCCTGAGTGCTGGGACTATAGGTCTCTAACACCAATCATATCCAAACACTTTTTAAATTAAATAATATATAACACTGAGGCAGGAGAATAGGGTAGAGAAAGAAGCATCAAGGTTAACCAATAAAAAGCTTGTGGTTTGAATATGAAATTCCCTCACATGTTTGAACACTTGTTTCTCTGCTGGTGGTGCTATCTGAGAGGTTGCGGGAACTTTAGAAGTTGGAACCCTGCTAAAGGAAGCATGTCATTGGTGGTGGGCCTTGAGGTTTTACATCCTCCCTCCACTTTCTGTTCCCTCTCTGCTTTCTGACTGCCAGGTGGCATCATGCTGTTATGCCTTCCCTGTCCTGATGGACTGTACCCATCTGAAACTGCAAGCTGAAATAAGTTTACTCTCTTCTAAGTAGCTTTGTCAGGGTATTCTATTACAGCCACAGGGAAAAAAAAATAAGATAAAACTGTTGGCAGAAAGACCAGGAACCTTTCCCCATCAGGGCTACTTGTAACAAAACAGCATGCCTCATGATATCTGGATGCAGGAAAAGGTGGATGCCCTGTAAGTAACCCATAAAGAGTCATGACCTGGGGGCTTCTTTGAGTTGAGGTCCTGTTATAACTATATAGCTCATTCCCATGCTCAAGAATGCCTTTCTTGAGGCTGGAGAGATGGCTAAGCAATTAAGAACCCTAGTTGTTCTTGCAGAAGACCAATGTTTGAATCCCAGAACCTACATGACAGCTAACAACTGTCTGTTAACTCCAGTTTCAGGGAATCCAAAGCCCTCTTCTGACGTTCTCAGGCATTGCATGACAAAGGTGCACTTATATACATCCAGGCAATACATAAAGTAAATAAATAAATAAATAAATAAATAATCATGTTTTAGAAGGACATCTTTTTCTTCTTTAGCAAGTTGTCCTTTTCTGTCACTGTCATGTAACCCTGGTCCCTCTTTCTTTTCTAGGACATAAAACGTGGCAAGTTCAGCAGGTGTCCTCTGGACTCAGATCCACACTGATAACAACAAACTATTGGGGAAATTTTGGCTTATTTCCATCAGAGTCTAAATGAAGGATGCTTTTTCTTGTAGGATTCCTAGTGGCACATGGGGTGGATGACACATCCCTGAGGACCTCCTGAACCTCATCACCAGGCAGCAGGGCAAGTTGGAAGTAGAAGCTGAATTTAGAGTCTACAGATGAGGGAGGTGCCAGATGTTCAACAGTGGAAAACATGTGGCCCACAGGAAACAGCACAGTGAGAGGTAAGAAATCCTCATTGCCATACCAGCACCCTCCCTCTTCTAGACAACCCTGCTCAGCAGACTGGCTTATATCCTGTCCCCTGTTAAGACTAAGAAGAAAAGTACATTGATGATCTCACTTTAGAACTTGCTTTAAGAGCTACAAAACATAGAGAACATGGGTAATGGACTGCTGCCAAACTGGACAAATGATAGAGGGAGAATGGACTCTCTCTCTCCTCTCTCTCTCTCTCTCTCTCTCTCTCTCTCTCTTTGTCTCATACACACACACACACACACACACACACACACACACACACACACACACACACACACAAAGAGAATCAAACCCCCCATGAAATCTCTTTCCTGATCATGGAAATTGCCCTGAAATTTTGTGAACATAATCCCCTATGGTGGTTTGAATGAGAAATGTGCCCCACATTTGAACACTGGTCCCCAGTTGGTGGCGCTTATTGACAAAGTCATGGAACCATTAAGAGGTGCAGCCGAGCTGGAGGAGGGACATCCCTGTGGGCAGGCTTTGAAGATGTCACCCCATTGCCAGATCACTCTCTTGGCTTCATGTTCCCAGGTGAGGACGGGATCTCAGCTTCCTGTTCTGGACACCTACTGCCGTCCCTCTGTCCCCATTGTGGACGATGTCTACGTTATGGACTATCTGTAAGTCACCTTGGTCCTGGCATTTCATCACAAAACAGAAAGTAACTAATACAACCATCTAAGACACATCCCAAAGAAAGTGACCTGGGCCACCAGACATGCATTTAGGTATCAGCTCAGAACAACCACAGTCTATTTTCTCCCTATTTTTGAAAGAATTTTGCCAGAATATTGATTTTCTTCATGAAGAGACAGAAACACAACACACCGCACCAGGACGAGGTAAGGAAAGCCTGTAAGACCTTCATTTACACTAAATTGGTCACAAGGAAGAAAATGTTGCTTTAAAAGCTTTTCACAGTGCTACTTCTTCCAGGGCTAGCTGGGAGATGGAGATAATCGCCTCCAGCTGACCTCTAATTACCTAGTTTGGATTGGAGCCACACCGATTATGTACCGCCAAATGGATTTCACTGAAATTCAGATTTTCTAAAAATAAAACAACCAACAACCCAGAGCAGCACTAGTCTCTCTAGATGACTCATCCTAAGGACTAAACTTAGCAGGACTGTGATGTCCGCTTGCCAGAGCACTTGTTTTCTTGTTCTGGGTGTGGGGGGGGGTAGGAAATTTTGTCTTCTTCTAAAAATCCTTGAAAATCAGCAATTCTGTTGAAAGCCACCTGTGTCAGGGAGATGGAAACATGGCTTCCAGAGAAAAACCTGGCCCTTTAGCCAGGGGCTAGTGCCTTGATGACGGCAAGCAGTGCTCATGGCAGATGAGATGGCTCGGTGACCCTGTACCAAGATGGAAAAACACTATGTCACTAATTCACAAAAGACCACATTACCTACCAGACAGATGACAGCTCTCACGACTCTCTGCTGTGTGTGAAGACTATAAATATCAAATAAGCTGTGAAGGGAGGTCACGCTATCAGAGACTGAGCTTTCGCCCAATGTCCTTGCTCCAATGATAATTAAAGGGCCAAAGGAGGGCAGAGAAAAGCAGCAGCTATGAGGTGGTGACTCACAGGTGACACTACTATTTTACTTTCTGGATAAATTAGGACAATTTGCCTAACATCTCTGAGACTCAGCCTTTCCAATAGCAAAAAATGGACTATTAGAATCACAGAATCATTCTTAAATAAGATCTTTTTTGAGCTGAAAATGCTAAATATCAGCTTCTATTTAGGAGATATAAACACCTACTGAAGGTCTGAAGTTTCCTATGTTTGAACTCATTATCTTCTCTCCTGCTCAGTTCCTTTTGCTTGTTCTTCCTCTCTGTGCATAAGGTAGAAGTATTTGTTATAGTTCTCAGCAGAGCACACTTAGGAAAACTAAGTTCAGTCTAGAGGAGAGAGAAGGTTAATACACTCAGGCAACATGTTTAAACAGTGTCACTAATGGATTGTTGTTCAAAAATGCTTCAACTTTAGTTTTGGCCCCTCATGCTGCCTGTACAAGTAAGATTTGGTGAACAGGTGTTTGTTTAGAAAGGAGAGGAGGAGCAGACTCTCAGCTTGGCACACTGCCATTCTGTTAACACAGCATACTTTACCTGGGCTCACTGACCCAGATATCTATCTCAAAGTATGGCCACCCTCCATAGATAATTATGCTTCTATTGAGCCAAGGTTGAGGTCAGCATCTATGCTCTCTCTCCCTCCAGCTGTCACAAGAAATGAGCTGATATCTACAAACAAGAGACAAAGATCTAGAAAGGCAGAATAAAGTAAATGTTTCTTAAGGTATGTAAATAAGCCAGGAATATTTTTACCATTTCCTTGGCAATTTCCTTATGCAAGGAGCAATAGATATTTCAGTAATTTCCTGAGAAGAGGGAGTTTAAGATCAGTGGTAGAACATTTATTTGGTTAGCTGTATTAAGCTCTCTCAGTTTGATCCTCAGGCCTACAAACTAATACACACACACACACACACACACACACACACATACACGCACACACACACACTCACACACACACACACACACACACACACACACACACATACACGCACACACACACACTCACACACACACACACAAACACACACACAAACACTGTAATTGAGACAATTTTTTTTCAAAGTCTGTAGCCACCTCCTCCTTAGCTTAGGCTTCCAATGTCTAAGAAGAATATATGATCCTGAAATACTTTTCTTGTACTTTAGACACTTTTGTGTTTGACATCCTGAACAATTGAAGTTTAGGAAATTAGGATTTTTGAATCTGGTTATTTATAAGATAGAGGAAACCTAACTTCATGAGAAAACATGGTGCTGAAAAACACAATTATATTTATTAAATGAATAATACATAACAAATATTTATTAAACTATAAAATTAACCTTTGAATGCACTTGGGCAGGACATTTGACCTTTCAGAGCCACAGCTGTCATGGCTGCATGAAAGGTTTACTAACACTGCAAGGTGTCTTCTTCAGTGGCTGTGCTGAAGATGCTGGGCTATTTAAGAACATAGTATCCTTCAAAGCAAAGTATTCAGCTATCCACATTTTGGAAGATTTTCATTGTTTGGAACTGTGCTGCATATCAGAGATAAATGAAGTATCTCAGTCCATTCTAGACTGATTTCCCTTTCTGACCTGCCTCTAAAGTGTTGCGGGGAATGCTGTTTAAAAATATCAAACTCTTCTCTGAGGGCTCCTAGTAATAAACCAAAGGCTGTATAACCTTTTGGCATAAAGAAAGGGCATTTTATAAAGCAGATGAAAGAGTGTCACCAGCATATGAGTAACGAGAGATGCCGTGGGCATTTTCTTTTTATTTTCTTCTGCTAGCTCAGCTTTAGCAGAAGTTTACCACTTATCACTCTAATAGAGTAAGTGAATTATTCTCCAAGATAGACTCCATCCTGACATTTCCTAGAGGCTATAACATACACAAGACAGAAAACAAGTAAAAGAGTCCCACTTTCTGCAGTGATACCCCAACATAATTTCCTGTAGTATCTACTTGATGCTATAGTATAACCCTTGATAGTAACCAAGAAACTGAGGTATGTGTAACCCTCTGTAGCTGCCATGTTTCCTATTATGCTTTAAAATGTCCAATATAGTTCTAGAACATAGTACATACTCAATAAAAATTAATTGAACTGAATCTTATACCTTCCATATTAACAAATTCTTTGTATTGAATTTCTAAGCTAAATTGTCAAATTTCATGCTCATGGATTGGAAAAATTAATGTAGTAAAAATGTCCATTTTACCCAAATTAATATACAGATTCAATGCAATCCCAATTAAAATCCCCATGAGTTTCTTCACAGACTTGGAAAAAAATCCTTAAATTCATATGGGAAAAAAAAACCACCCTAAATAGCCAAAGCAACCCTGAGTGAAAAGTGCAATAGAGGGAGGATCTATATACCAGACTTCAAACTATATTACAGGGCTATAGTCATAAAAAACACCCTGGTACTGGCATAAAAACAGACCTGAAGACCAATGGAACAAAATCAAAGATCCAAACTTGAGCACATACAATTTCAGCCACCTCATATTTGACAAAGGGGCTGAGAAGACTCAATGGAGGGAAGGCAGCATCTTCAGCAATGGTGTTGGACAAACTAGATCACCACTTATAGAAGAATAAAATTAAATCCCTACCTCTCACCCTGTACAAAAATCAACTCCAAATGGGTCAAAGACCTCAATGTGAAACCCAAAACTCTGAAGGTGATAGAAGAAAAAGTTGGCAGCAACCTACAAGACATAGGCATGGGAAAAGACTTTCTAAATCAGACAGCAGCTGCACAGGAAATAAGGTCAACAATAGACAAGTGGGACCTCATTAAACTCAAAAGCTTCTGTACAGTGAAAGAAACAATCAGTGAAGGGAAAAGAAAACCCACAGAGTGGGAGGAAAACTTCACTGCTGATACATCTGATAGAGCATTAATTTCCAGAATATATAAACTACTCAAAAAAACCAAAGAACTAAGAAAACAAGTGACTCACACAAAAGATGGAGTAAAGAGCTGAAAAGAGATTTCACCAGTGAGGAAATAGAGATGGTTGAGAAATATCTTAAAAAGTGTTCAACATCGCTAATAATTAAGTAAATGCATATTAAAACCACTTTAAGATATCATATCACTCCCATAAGACTGACTAGGATCAAGAAAACAAATGATACCAAATGCTGGAGAGGTTGTGGGGAAAGGGGAACACTCATCCACTGCTGGTGGGAATGTAAACTCATACAACCACTATGGAAGAAAGCAGTGTGCAGAACCTTTAAAAGATTCAAATTTAGCCTACCACCTGACCCAGTCATATCACTCTTGGGTATATACCCACAAGACTCATCATCCCAATGATACATGCACAGCCATGTTTACTGCAGCTCTCTTCACAATAGCAAAGAGCTGGAACCAACCCAAGTGCCTAGTACCTAGTTGTAAGGCAAACTGAGCAACATTAATGTTATATTTCTCTTTTTCTGAAAGCAGCTATGTTCTTATGATGTGAATCCCTTAACAGGCTTTAGAATTAACCTACCACCCATATACCAAGATTACAAAGTCTGAAAATAAGTAGTACTAGGTACTAGCATCCACAAATGAGGGATGCCATTCCTCATTTGTTTTACTGGGACTGTGTTACTTCACTTAACATAATATCTTCTAGTTCCAGCCATTTACCTGGAAAGATCATGTTGTCATCTTTCTTTACCACTGCATAGAACTCCATTGTGTAGATGTACCACATTTTCTCTAACCACTCGTTGGTTGAGGGGCACTTGGGTTGGTTCCAGCTCTTTGCTATTGTGAAGAGAGCTGTAGTAAACATGGTTGTGTATGTATCATTCTTTCTACCATGTAGAGTATCAAACTGAGGTTGTCAGGCTTAGTAGCAAGCACCTTTACCTACTGAGCCATCTAACAGATGCCCCCAGGTCTTTCATTTAGTTTAAATGTAGGCATTGTTTTCATATTGAGCATTTTACTGTTGTTTTGTTGAGTTCCATTTTAATGAGATGCCTTGTCTTACAGTCATAATTTATGCAGTATCTATCTTTGTTTATCTAACCACCTTCCTTCTCTTATTGTCGTGTATTATTTCAAGTTGTGTATGTGTATAAATTGGGACACGTGTGTGTTTACATGTTCATGCACTTCCATGTGGAGTTGAGAGGTTAATCTCAGGTATAGTTCTTCAGGCACCACACACTTAAAAAATCAAATCAAGATCTCTGACTGACCTGAAAATTGTTGGTAGGGCATGAACCCATCGGCCTGCTATTTCCCATTCCCTGTGCTTGGAGCACAAGTATACACCACCACACTGGTCTTTCATGTGAGTTCTAGGGAAAGAACCCAAGTCCTCATGCTTGTAAGGTAAACATTTGCCAGGGGAGCTCCAGGCCCTACCTCAGGTTCTGTGGACTAATAAACATCAAAAATCACATCTTCATAAAAATTTCCATGAAAACATTTAAACCCTTGTTCTTGATTTACAAAGAAGAGACTGACTCCCAAACCTATCACAGTATTCTGAATGTTATAACATATGAGAGTATTAGTCAGAACTTTAGATAAATAAAACGCCGAGATGCCACTGCCCAGCAGCAGGGTTCATTTGCAATGCACCGCTGACTGAGCTGACATTAGATGACCTTTCCAAACTGGCCATCTATAGCCCATGAGCATTTCTCAGAGTGTCAAAAACAGATTAATAAAAATCACTGAGAAAAAAAGAAATAAGAATTGCTGTTATTTCTCAGTGCCTGCTAACACGAACCCAACAATAACATGTCACACAAATTCACAGCAACTTCCCAAGGTCAGTGTGAGCAGTGAACCTGAAGTTCTCAGAACTCCGTGGGTCAAAGGAAACTATCTAGACATGTCACCATCAGTGCAGTAATGCCACACCTGTCTTCCTCCCTGTTTCCAAATTACACCTTGGAAAGTTTAAGGAAAAGCTTCTCTCTTTATGGGAGAAAAGAGGATGGGGCTCCAGGGTACTTCAAGGTTTAAACATGGTCAACCAGCTGTCCATACTTCCCTTGCTCTATTTGTTCTTCTACCTTCAAGTTTATCTTTCTAACCTACTTCTAAAAGTATTCTACCCATTTAGGTAGGTCCCTTGTTCTTTTCTTCCTTTCAGCTAGATCTTTATTGAGCATGTATTATAAGCAAGGTGCTGCTCTAGATTCAGGGCTAGAGAAAGCAAAGAAAAAAAAAAAAAAAAAAAGAAGAAGAAAAAGAAAGCTATGCTGCCTTATCTTACCTCCCAGAGAAGCCATTTAAGGGAAATGTTCTCTTGAATCCTCACAAAGAGATTTGTATTATTACATTGCTGCAAATGAAGAAACCCATTAGAGGCTGGCAAATGTGTTCAAAGCTACACAGCCACTGCAGGCACAGATGAAGCTGACCCCAGGGCTGGACCCCCAACTTCCCCACTGGGCCTTAGTTCCTCCTTTCTAGTCCAACACCCTCATTCTTCTCTTGTACTTTCCAGTCTTTCTCTTTTCAAATTCTTAACAATGGCCCTTCACCATTGCCTTATGACAAGGCAATTATTTTAATTGATAAAGCCCAACTAAATTTGATAAATGTAATTTGCTCAGAAGAATAAGATGGGTTTATCCACCTTTCCACGGAGGGTCATGAAAACCTGACATTGAAGGACAGAGAGACCATCCCATTCCTTAGGGACTAATGTGATTTTTCTTTAGGTTTCTCTTATCTTCATGAGGTTCATGGGTGTGGGGAAGGGACCTTAACTCCTAATTCAATGCTCTCCCACCTTCTGGCACCTTCTCTCACCCAGTTATAAAATATTAAAGCAGAATTGGAGTAAATAAAGAAGGAAATGGAAGGAAGCAGGAAGGGAAGGAAAGAAAAAGGAAGAGGACAAAGAGGGAAGGAAGGAAGGAAGGAAGGAAGGAAGGAAGGAAGGAAGGAAGGAAGGAAGGAAGGAAGGAAGGGAGGGAGGGAGGGAGGGAGGGAGGGAAGAAGGAAGCTCAAGGGAGGGAAGTAGGGAGGGAGGAAAGAAGGGAGGGAGGAAGAAAGGAAAGACAAATTTTCTCATAGAAATAAAAATTAGATGTATTCATTTGTATTTTATGCAAATTTACTGTTCACATCACTACCACTTTCAACACAAAAGGCAAGTTGAGGCACATCAAGAGTGAGAAGACAGCTTAAAAACAAGTGCTAACACCAACCCACAAGAAAATACTCTAATTGCCCAGAACAACTCATTGAAATGCTATCTGAGAATCTGGTTTCACAGATTTTTTTTTTTAGGGAGCATGGAGGAGGTTACAGTTGCATTGGCCAACAAGCGCATCCCAAGTTAGTAATTGGTTGACACTCTCATGTTTGCAGTCAGAAAGTAGAACATCCTGGACCTCAGGTGCTGGGCAGAGAAGCCTGGAAACCAGGCTAGAACACCACTCCTTGCTGCCTAAGGCAGGTCATATATTAACCAAGCCCCTCTTCCTTACCGGGAGAAGGAGAAAAAGTACCTTCTGTCACACAGCCTAAGACTTGTTTGCTCCACTTTCCCTGCCTCATGCATATAGCATAGGTCACATATTAACTACGATGACTTCCTTGTATGCTGTACCTCCAACCAGGAACCTTTAAAGGTAAAGATATCACTTTGTCTGGTAGGACTGAAGCCTCTTGTGCTGGATCTTTACTGTACTTTATTACTTGCTGAGATAGTAATAAATCTGTTACCTGAAGAGTCATGCCTCAATGTCTTTCTTTCAAACCCCCCTTTCTCCTCTCCTTCCCCTAAACCTAAGAGAAAGTGGTCACAGCCCTCTCCAAGTTATTATTCTAATGGTGTGAAGACATCTACTAAGAACTGAGATAGAAGTGAGTAGAAGTTAAAATTAACCAGATTGTTAGATTTCAGCATCTAGGAAGACTTGACTAATTTAGATTCTAGAGCTTTCAGTCCTGGTAGGAGTGTACAGATTCTGGTTTTTTTTTTTTTTTTTTTTTGTTTTTTTTTTACACTAAAACAATTTATGCAAGAAAACTAGTGAGGAAAATACATAAAGCTTAATTATTTGCCACCAATTATGGAAGTAAATAAATAAATATAAAATAATAAAGTAAAATAATGCAAAGTACAAGTCCAGAGAGAAGACAGAGAAATAAATCAATCTCTTTAAATCAAAACATATGGAACAGAATCTCATTGAAAATCAGCAGGTCCAGAGCAGAAATTGATCACTTGAGAAACAGGACAGGAAAAAAAAAAAGAAACTAGGCAAGCTGACAAAGTAACGACACTGAAATGTAGGGTTAACATTCACATAATCAATACCCAACACACAGATTAATGATGGGCTGGCAAGACTGACTAACTCTTCAGTATCACCAAGGCGCAATCTGGAAGGACGTGGATATCAATCAAACCAAGGGAAAAACAGAAAGGAATCAAATTCAACCTCCTTCTCCTTATTAAATGAAAGGAGCTTAGAGAGAAAACTGGTGTGTCTACTCCCTTCTCATAATGCAGGGCCCAGAAAAGGAAGTGTTACTGAGAGTTGACATGTCAACACCCCAAACCATATTATCAAGAGGACTCAGCCTAGCACAAAGGTGTGCAGAACTGCAGCTCCGATCCAACCCACAGCTAAATAAACTATATAAACAGAATGCTTTTAATAGCAGATTGCAAATTTTTCCCCATGATGCACAGCTTTTAAAAAATCATTACTTTCTGGCAAGCACTCTAATCTGATTACGTGCATTTTTTCTTGCTTCATTTAGATTTATCCTAATTACATATATAAAAAATGGGAATTAATCTATTTCATGGTAACAATTAGACTATTTGAGACTTGTTCAGAGTATTTGATAATTTTAAAACCAAAATCAACATTTGGTTAATAACATTTACAAGGAATTATGGTTGGAGAGGAAGAAGCGCTTTATCTCCATCAAATAATAGAAGCACATCCATTTGTTATTTTTTTAAGTGGTGACAGCAAAATCAATTCTAAGGGGGGAAGAGGAAAATGAGATTCTGAATTTCTCAGTATACCTTCTAGTTCGCCTTGACACACTAATTAGTCACCCACCTTCCTTTTTATGCCTTGTAGGGTGTTTGTTTAGAGGAAAAATGAAACTGGCAAAATCTAGGGGTGGCAGTGACTAATGAAAAAGAGGACAAGGAAGTGACAATTTCTTTCAATGGAGCCATTAGCTACATGCTGTTATGTTGTTCTGGTTGCTCTGGGCCTCAATGTTCTAGCATTTTCAATTGTTTGCAGAAATTCCAGTGGAGAACTACAGACTGTACATTACCCATCTTTGTTAGTCTGGGGTTTCTACAATTAAGGAAGACATATCTTTTCTCTCTTGTTTTTCAAGGCTGTTATTGCTCTTCACTTGAGACTCAAGAGAACATATAAAAGATAGTGCTTTCCTGCCCCTGTAACTTTGAAGAGTTTGAAGGAAGTCTTTTAAAAGTTCTGAATATAAAGTAAAAATGACAACAAATTCTAAGAAGGCTTGGGAAATGTTTACCTAAAAAGTTTATGACCAAAATTTGATTTTAAAGAAATATGAGATGTGATTTTTAAATAATAAGGATTATTTCAACATTTTATATTTTCAGGGGTTTCTGGACACAATACAAAATACTATTTGGGAATTTACTAGAAATTACCCAACCCAAGAAAGCATATAAGTGAACTGGAATTCATTAAGAATAGATAAAGCACTAACAGGTAAGAACTGTCGCCATTGTCGTGCATGCCAGGAAGATATTTACTTATTGATGCAAAATACAGCTCTCACCTCAAGAGGAATGAGATCATTCTGAGTCAATAATGAGTGTCTGTAGCCCAGAAACACAGATTCAAGTTACTTCAAATATGTTCTGGTGTGAAAATGGTTACAGGAATGTTGTGCATTTAATGTGAAATGTATTTGAGAGGCTCATGTGATCAGAACTGTTTAGAAAGGTTATAGAAGAGAAGGTGGAACCTCACTGAAGGAAGGAAGTCACTGGAGCAGGCCTGGAGCCTTTATAATCTAGCCTCAATTTCCGTTCACTCTGTGCTTCCTGACTGTCTCTGAAATGTGAACAACCAGCTTCCTGCTTCAGCTGCCATGTGTTCTCTGCCCCTCAAACTGTATGACAGAACAAGCCCTTTCTCCCTTATGAACTCAATGTAATGAATTCTGTCACAGGAAAAGGCATAAATCAGTAGTAGAAGCATCAGGCAGTTGATGTGGTCATTTAAATGAAAAACGTCCCCCATAAGTTCATGTATCTGACCACTGAAGCCCCAGGTGGTGGCACTATTTGCAAAGGTTGTGGAACGTTTAGGAAGTAGAGACTTGCTGAAGGAATGCATCACTGGAGGATGGTTTTGAACATTTACAACCTCGCCCACTTCCTGTTTTTTCTCTTTCTCCTTCCTGTTTTTGAATAGAAATATACTCATCCAGCTTCACGTACCATGCCATACTAGTTCTCTGAACCATAAGCCAAAATAAACCCTTTCAACTTTTTTTTTCTTTTTTCTTTTTTTCTTTTTGGTCTTTTTGAGACAGGGTCTCCCTGTAGCCCCAGCTGGCCTGGAACTCACTTTGTAGACCAGGCTGACCTTGAACTCACAGAGATCTGCCTGCCTCTGCCTCCCGAGTCCTAGGATTAAAGGCATGTGCCACCATGCCCGGCTTAAACCCTTTCATCTTTAAATTGCATTTGATCATGATATTATATCATAACAACAGAAAAGTAACTAGAAGAGAAATTAATACCAGGAGTGAGGTTGTTGCTGTGAAATCATGATGTTTCCAAGAGAAACAAGGATTTTTCTAGCACTGTTCTAGAGGCCATTCATGTGATATTTAGGCCAAAAATCTCACTACAATCTGCCCTTGTTATTAGAAATGTCATGAGGCTAAATTAGAAGATAAAGGAATAATTTTTTGCCCAAGGAAATTTTAGGATAGCATAGCCTTGAGTCTGTGGCATGGTATTTTAATGTCTACTGTCATTCAGGTCTTCAATTAAAAAAAGAGCAAAAAATGGGACCAAAAGAAAAATTTAAATGTACAGTTTGGAAAAGAAAGAAACACTTGGAAGCTTAATGTTGCAGCTAAGCCAGGTGTTGAAAAGGAGGCCATAATTGTTAAGGACATTAGCACCATTAAAAAAAAAAAAAACGAAGCTTCCTGTTCTGCATTGTTAAGAAAGGAAAGATGGCTTGAGGGCAAGATCCACCCCCAGATAAATCTCTTGCCAAACTGTCAGCCCATGAAAGGAAACAGCCAGTATTGACCAGAATCCAAGTCAACAGCTCCAGAGAGAGAGGACAGTTTTCCTTCTCATCCACCTGTGCCCCTTTTCTAAGCCTAGGGAACAATCTGCAGAAGAGGGGGCGTGGTAGAATGTAAAGGCTGCGATTGGGGTGAACGGTGAAACTACAGCGATGTAGTCTGGACACTCATTTGATCAACTTGATTGAACAAACAACCTGTCACCCCCCATGAATGGTGGACTGTGGGGTTTGGGGCACAACAGTCCTGTCAATTGTGTTTTGCACGAGGATGCTATACCATGGTTTCCTTATATGGCTAAAAATGAACAAAAAACAAAACCTGAAAGATGCAGGGAACAGTTATGGCAGCAATACATGAGTCTGGGATGGGTTGGGGGTGCGGGGGGGAAGGGAAGGGAAATATTGCCTGATTTGAATTGGAAAATGATGTACAAAATGCACAAACCATCAATAAAAAATTAAATTAAAAAAATACATTATAATATCGATATACTTATAGGAAAATTTAAAAAAAAAAAAAAAAAGAAAAGTGATGCACATTTACCACAAGTAATTGTTACCGTGGCTGCAATGTGAATATTTCAATCATGCGCTGAAAATGGTGATTGTAATTAATGTACTATGTCAGAAATATAGATGAACAAACACATTCATCTGTTTCTCACTACATTACAATTTCTTGAAAATCAATAAATTCACAAGGTGCAGTAGTTTTAATGGCAATAGTTTTTTAGATAATCCTGTTTGCCTTGGCAATCTGGCCAAGGTAAATACAAGTCCTTTTATGCCTATCTTAATTTTTAATATTAACTCCCATGTCATCACAGAGTAAATAAATCTCTCTTTCTCTTTCTCTCTTTCTAATGAACATTTTTGTTCTCACAATCTTGATCAAAAAAATGAAGAAATAAAATATTGAGTTAAAACTCAATATGTTATTTATTAAAAATTCTTTTTTATATAGAAATTCATTTTTCTTGGTTTATTTATTCACAGAGAAGGAAATGAAAAGATAATACCCCAAAAGGAAAGGACTGAATTTAAAAACATATTAAAAATAGATCACAATATTTTAATTTTTCATTTTTTGCTTTTATCATTTGGTTAACCCAGAGCATTGGATATATCAACAACAAATAGAATTAAAGAGACCAGAGCAGAGTTAAAGAGGTTTTAGAACTGGGCTGATGGAACAGCAAATAATGACTGTATTAATAAAGTAATGAACCAAAACCAACCAAAGGGAAGAAGCCTCTGTGGAGTCAGGCCATGGGAGAGTCAGGTTGAATGCAAAGATGAAGTCAGTTACAGGCAAAGAAGGATAGGAAGACATCTATGCAAGAATGAAATGCTTTGTCTGGGTCCAGATGGGCCATCAGGTTGACAGGCAGCAAGCAGTTGAGGCTCTGTCAATAGTGGGAATCATGTTGAACTAAAGACTAAGGAACTTGTCAGTTTAGTCCATGATGTATGCCCAACAGGGGACTGATGACAGGTTAGTGGGGCTAATTCATCACAGTGTCTATCACTTTTTGTACCCTTTCCTCAGCCTGGCCTGTCCAATGAGTGCTTGGGTCTGATTTCTCTGATGTGATTTTAATATAACCAGATATACACAGTCTCAGTTACCCCAGATAAATCTATAGGATGGTGCACTTGTATTCCCAGGAATAAGTCATTCAGAAGTTTGTGCTGCCTGGGTGATGCCAGATGTAGGTTCATCCAGGTGCACAGTAATCATCCACCCTATAAAATGAGTCAAACACTGCTGTAAAATGGAGTTTCTCATGACAATACAGTCTGAAAAACTACTTTACACACTACAGAGCAACTTAGAGTAGCATACAGCCTGATTTCAATGCTAATATTTAGTAGGTATTTTCCAGCTTATGAAAGACCTTCTCATTTAAGAATGAACCATTTGGGCCGATGGAAAAACTGAGTAAATTTTCATAATTCACCATCAGGTAAAATAGAATCCTCAGTTAGTCATCATTTCATAGCCATTCTTCTACTCTTCCTTGACTCTTTAATTAACACCAGAGCAAGGACATTGGGCAAAGGCTGAGTCTCCAAAGGTGTGATCTCCCCTTATAGCTTACTTGGTGTTTACAATGTTCACACACAGTGGAGCATCAGTGAGCTGCACTCCTTCTGGTCTTTTGTGAATTAGTGACCTAGTGTTTTCCATCTTGGCTCAGTATTCCTGAGCCATCTTGTGGGAAAACTTAGTTGATGGGTTGGGTTCTAAGCCAATGGTACTTCCCTGGCCACACCCCTGGGGTGGGGTGTAGTGACGAATTGAGTCATGATGGATATTTAAGCAGACATGTTGGAATAAAATCTCTCTCTGCATTTGAACCTCAACCTGCCTACACGTGGTGTGCTTTCCTGCGTGGGCTTTCCGCATGGGTCGTCCTAGGATTAAGTGGTTCCCACCACAAATCCCACCATATGATCTGTCATAGTCACAGCCTGCCATCATGGCACTAGCCCCTGGCTAAAGAGTCAGGTTTTCCTCAGAATGCCACCTTTCTATCTCCCAAACTTTCAACAGAATTGGTGATTTTCGTAGATTTTATAGGAAGAAGACAAAATTTCCTATTCATGAGAATAACACAGACTTTCAGAACAACAATGTGTTTTTCCTTAAACACTTTTATGACTTGTTCAAAACTGTGATATGAGAGCTTTATTGCAACATTTCCCTGTTGCAAAATAAATTCCCAGAAATTTGCCTAGAGATTAAAATTATTGCTAGCATATGTGATCCCGACTCCTTGATCTTTGCTATTTATTTATACATGTGTTAATAATAATGCAGAAAAGTAAAATTGGTTGATAAAACAAAACCATAAAAAAAAAAGTATCTAAGGAAATAACTCCCTTGCTTGCCTAAGGAAAGAGCTCTTCCCTGTAAATGGGCAGCCAAAGGGATCCATTCAGTCTTTCCAGGATGGAACAAAATGGCGAATACAATAGCAATCTCTTAGAAACTTCTGCTTCTATAAATATGCTTCTCACTTGAAACTCCAGTTTACTGTCTCTTATATAAGAAAGAGAAATTTGTGACTCCAGTGCCTAGTCTGCAGTCGTGTAGAGAGGAATTCAAACCCATCAATGCCAGTATGGATTTGGAATGACTCTGGACTGTCTATAAATGCTGTGAGGAACTATGGCGTGGTGCTCAGGCTTTGGAGGTTTCTCCCCTGAGACTCTGCCTCCAAGAATAAAGCAAGTGTTTTTTCCACTGTTCCCCAGTGCCTGAGTGGAGAGTGGTAATTCCTGTTACACCAGGATCTAGCAAAGCCTGTAAATGGGCAGCCAAAGGCAGCCATTCAGTCTATCCAGGATGGAACAAAATGGCTAATACAATAGTAATCTCTTAGAAGCCATCCTCTAAGTATTTTTTTTTAATCTCTGTCATTCAACAGGACAAAGATGAACCCATTTATACTGCTTGCAAAATATTCTTGTCTAGTCATAGTGAGGTCATATATGAAGATCCAGTTTGAATTGGGGGCTTCTTCTCAGCTAGCACCCCTCAGAGCACCATGTGGGTGAGAGTCATGGGATTTCTCTGACCCCACCCAGGAGGGAGCAAGCAATGTAGTCCAGGTACATGATGCTGGGTGGGGCAGCAGTGTGCAGTGGTGGGACTGGGGGTCTGTGATTGGCTCTGGGAGCTGACGTCATTTTGCTTATAAAAGCAAGCTGTAGCAAGTAATAAATTGAATTCTCCATTATTGTCATTACAGAATTCCCAGCCGTTATTTTTTACACGCACATAGACCCAAGGAGGCCTGAATTTTGTTCGAGTGACCAGTGGGTTGGACAGCGGTCCTTCAGACCACCAACCTGGATAGCTGGTGTGGGTGAAGTGAATTATGACTGGGTGTAGGCTGAAGACAGGTAATCAGCCATCAGCCTGAAATTCCTGTCCAAGGGCCAGCAGTCTTTGGGCAGGTGGAAAAAGCACGGCCAACGTGGGAAACGTTCCATTGTCCCAGGCTAAGGACCTGAGTTGGAAGTACCTCTCAGGTTGGGTTACGGAAGTAACCAACTGACCTCTGCGCTGAGAGGTCAGTTCCCCACAGTGACTGCAAGGTGGGCACTGTGCTCCCCTCCCTTAGCAGGACCATGCTGTACCTGCTTGTGGCAAAGGAAGCTTCCTACAAGTTCAAACGTACAAAATGCTTTGTCTGTCATATTTGCTAATTGGCTCCACTCTGAATGCAACTAAATCAGAAAGCCACCTATGTAGATTAAGCATTCTCCACAATATGCCTTTCTGGCAGGAAGAATATTTTTAGCCAGTTATTTTGAAGTCCTTTTGTAAGAAAAAATTGCATTTATAAAGTTATCTCCATTTTTAGGGTTAGCTCCCTCACTACCACAAAACAGAAAAGGACTAAGTCACAAGAAACTGATGTAAAGAAGAAAGTATTTGCTTAAATATAACAAGCTTATGCTTTATTTAAGATTCTTTTCCTGGCCAACATGTATTAACTGAGCTTTTGTCTGTACACTTCTTTGTTTCAGCAAATGATGCTTTTCAAACCTTTGTGATTTGAGATTTATATTTTCCTCTTTATCTTACCTAACACCCATACCTTTGAAAATGCAAGTGCAAGAAAATCAAGAAAATGAGTCATCCAGACTGAAAGGGAACTATTTAAATTCTGCCAAATAAAAATCTTAAAAGTTCTTTTTACAAATACTAGTGAAAGGAAATTTATCCACCTCGATTGACTAATCTTACTTTATTTTGTCCAGAAATGTAATTCTAAAATTATATATTACTTCAGAGATTAGGAAGTTTCATGTTATTGTACCTAGAACACAACACAAAAATTTAAACATATATATATATATATATATATGCACTTGTATATGTAACATAACATATATATATATATATATATATATATGCACTTGTATATGTAACAATCATAATAAGGAAAGGGACAGGAAACTGAGAGGGAGTTGGGGGATGTGATAGGGTTTGGAGGGGGACTGGGAGGGATAAAAATGGTGCAAAGAATATTCTCACATATGATGTTCACAGAAATTGCTTTTTAAATTTGAAATTAAAGGTGTATGATGTCCTTGTACATCTTAATATGTGTTTTGTATATGATATCATGAGGGGACTCTTTGAGTATGGTGGAGGCTTTCTTGCCTCAGGTGAGTTTGAGGGGTTCCATGGTCCTGGCTATTGGGGATCACCAAAGCCACTCTTGTCAGTGGCTTCTAAGTCTTATGCTTTATAAACTGAAAGAATGAATTGAAGGGAAAATGGGAGAGTGAATTTTAGAAAGGCAATTTTGGGTTTTTTTTTTTTTTTTGGTATTTTCAAGACAGGGTCTCCCTTTTAGTACCAGCTGTCCTGGAGCTCTCTCTGTACACCAGGCTGGCCTTGAATTTTGAGATCCACCTGCCTCTGCCTCACAAGTACTGGGATTAAAGGCGTGGGCCTCCACGCCCAGCTTAGAAAGGCAATTTTTATAAGCTCAGAGGTGAGGTCTTAAAAGAAAGGAAATAGTCAAAACTCTGCTTACTAAAAATAGGTCTCAAAGATGGGTATCTATTGGGCGTTATGTGCAGACAGGCCAAACAGCAAGGCTTCCTTTTATCCAAGAAGGAATTTATTCATTTTAGCCCCTGGTTCTCTGGGTGCAGAATGAAAATACAGAGTCTTGAGTGAAAATATATCCAGTCTTTCATACTCTCGTTATTTCTGCTTTACAGTTCAGTTTTCCTCATATATGGTAACACACATATCCTGAGGGGTGCTCCATGGTACAAGGTGCTGACAGGCTAACTATACACTTAGAAACAGACCAGGCTGCATCCCTTTTTCTTCTTTCTGGAAGGTGGTGGTTCCTACCACAGGTTGCTATTGAGGATTATTATCTAGGGATTAATATGACTTTATTGGGTTGAGGCATGAGTGTGGGCTGGACAGTCCATTTGACCCACCCAAGAAGTATTTATAAGCCTCACTTTCTGTCATATTTTCACACATAGTCTCTAGGTAGTTATAAAAGGAGAAGAGAGATAACAAGAAACCAGATCAGGAACGAGTACCCTTAACCCTTGTGGTATTTTTGGCCTCCAGCAAGGTCACCACTGAGGAGAGGCCAAAGACATTTCCAGCTTCTGGCCAAGGACAGGAATAAGAACTGTTCATTTTTTGAAAACATTTTCCACTTCTCATTCTCATCATGTATGTAGATGTGGATGCTACAACTGTATATTTTTCTACCTCCAGATGGTATTGAAAAATTAACTTACAACAGAACTCCATTTAATTGCCCTAAAGAAAATAACTGCTTATATGAAGCAAATATTCCTCAAACTCTTAGAAATGGAAAAACCAAGATCAGATGAGATGGGGCGGGTTCAGAGTGGTATGGCCGTAGAGGTGGGGTCAACAAGGTTCGGGCATAGCACCTGAGCTCCCACTAGACTGCTCCTCACGCAAAATTAAATACAAAGGGTGGAGATGTAGGATAGCCAGTATCCTGAGAATTACGCATGTGCAGAGCTTGTCCCTCATCAACCTAACCTGCCCTAGGCAGGTGAGACCATACAAGCAGCGTTGCAGACCTGGGCCAATCACAAGTGGGAATGCGAACAATACATAACCCCTAACCCTGTCTCCAATAAACAAGTCCATGACAGCTTGCCCTCTGTCTGCATTCACCAGACACACACACACACACACACACACACTCAAAAGAAATGGAAAAGTCAGTACAAATGTCTTTCTTTTAAAAATATTTTACTAATTTCATTTTATGCGTATGTATGAGTATATTTCCTACATGTATATAAGTGCACCTGTGTTAGGCAATATCTGTGGAAGTCAGAAGAGGGCTTTGAATACCCTAGAACTAGAGGTAAGGATGGTTATTAGCTGCCATGTGGGTGCTGGGAACTGAACCGAGGTCTTCTGCAAGAGCACCCAGTGCTCTTAACTGCTGAGCAATCTCTCCCACCTTCCAAATGATTTCAAGTTCATACAATTATTGATAGTAAGACTCATTTAACATCATTGGTTGATTAACCCAGTTCCATTTTCTTTTTACATTTTTTATTGAAGTTTTATACAATTCATACAATATTTCTCAGTCCAATTTACACTCATTCCCCTTTCCATGCCCCCACCCCACCCAAGTTCATGGATTATGCAATACAGGTCTTGCATATTTTTTCACTCTTTTTAAAGATTTCCTATGCAGAGCTTTATTGTTGTTTTGGGCTGAAGTTAAGTGTTTCAGTCATTTCTTTGACCCAGTCCTTTTGTTGTTGTTTCCTCCAATTTATATTGCTCCAAAATATGTATATATGTTCTTCACACATATAACAAAATTATGATGTCTGAAAGTAACATATGTTAATGTTGTTATATAATGTTAATGTTATATAATAATGTATGTTGTATGTTAATTCCAAAACATGTTTAGGAATTCATATTTTCCCCTTTAATTTGAATTTTATATTACTCTAAAGTATGCATACATACCCTCCCCCCATACACTACAATTACAAAGCCTGAAAATAAATGTTGGGTTGATTCTAGATCCTGTTAATGTATTCACATTATAGTGGCACAGTTCATTTCAGATAAAAAATATATATATATATACATATATATATATATTTCAGTTTGCCTTACTGCTAGGTATTTGGTGCTAGCATCCACAAATGAGGGACACCATTCATCTTTTGTTTTTCTGGGACTGTGTTACTTCACTTAGAAAAATGTCTTCTAGTTCCATCCATTTACCTGCAAAGTTCATGATGTCATCTTTCTTTACCACTGCATAGAACTCCATTGTGTAGATGTACCACCTTTTCTTTATCCACTCATTGGTTGAGGCACTTGGATTGGTTCCATCTCTTTACTATTGTGAAAAGAGCTTCAATAAACATAGATGTGCATGTATCTTTGCAGGATACCCAGGAGTTGTATGACTGGGTCAGGTGGTAGGCTCATTCCAAGTCTTTTAAGGGTTCTCCACACTACTTTCTATAGTGGTTGTATGAGTTTACATTGCCACCAGCAGTGGATGAATATTCCCCTTTCCCCACAACCTCTCCAACATTTGGTGTCATTTGTTTTCCTAATCTTAGCCAGTCTTACCAGGGTAAGATGAAATCTTAAGCTGGTTTTAATTTGCATCTCCTTAATTATTAGCAATGCTGAACACTTTTTAAAATGTTTCTCAGCCATCTTTACTTTTTCATTTGTGAAGTCTCTGTTCAGCTCTTTACTCCATCTCTTGAGTGGGTCATTTGTTTTCTTCTGTGTTTTTGAGTAGTTTATATATTTTGGATGTTACTGCTCTGTAAGGTGTATCACTGGTGAAAGTTTCTTCCCATTCTGTGGGTTTTCTCTTTACTTCCTTGGTTATTTCTTTCACTGTATGGAAGCTTTTGAGTTTAATGAAATCCCATTTGTCAGTTCTTGCCTTATTTCCTGTACAGCTGCTGTTTGATTTAGAAAGTCTTCTCCTACACCTAGGTTGTAGGAAAGGTAGGTCATGTAGGTTGCTGCTAATGTTTTCTTCTATCACCTTCAGAGTTTTGTGTTTCACGTTGAAGTCTTTGATCCATTTGGAATTGAGTTTTGTACAAGGTGAGAGGTAGGGGTTTCATTTTATTCTTCAACAAGTGGTGATTCAATTTTGCCAACACCGTTTGCTGAAGATGCTGTCTTTTTTCCATTGAGTCTTTTTGGACTCTGTCAAATATGAGGTGGCTGAAATTGTATGAGCTCAAGTTTGGATCTTCAATTCTGTTTCATTGGAAAATGGGTCTGGTTTTGTGCTAGTACCAGGCTGTTTTTATGGCTATAGCCTGCCACAAACCGTCCCAATGGTGGGCTCACTCAATTTGCGGGATCCAGGGTCTTGGAAGGATGGCACAGATTAGGCGAATGACAGACAGAGACCACACCAGAGATGGCTTATGAATCTGCTGCATTTTTACTGAGATCAAGTCAAGTTTTTATATCACAAGCAGGGAAAGCGGGCTGGGAAAGCAGGCTGGGGATTTGCACTTCCCAGAGAACAAAAGGCTCATTACTAAAGGAACTCACACCTGGGTTTATAAGAACAGCAAGTCAGATAACGTTTACACATCAATGGAAATTTACACATAGTATACTGCTCACACTGTCTTGGCAGGGGAGATAAGCAACAAAACAGTCCTAAAATCACAAGCGATAAAGAGTTTTTCTTTGTTTCTTTGAAGTTCTAATTCGATGTTTCTCGTCCTTCCTGGGGCTCGATTTTTCCAAGGCCATTAGTTATCTCCAGGTTGTGATTCAAGCCAAAAGCCTAGAAAAGCCTCTTAATTAGTTGTTTTTCTTAAAGGAGAAAGCCCGCCATGTGCCTCTAACTAAGTGTTACACTTTAACATGCATAACTGTAACTAAAACTTTATCTTACTAATTCTATCAGATGTAGCTTCCTGCTTAAAGGACCAAGCCTTTATTTTTATTAAATCTGGAAGAACACTTTTATTATTTGTAACTGACCTATGATATCACTCAGTGTAATGTTTTTCATTCATAATATCTTTGTGGGGACTTCTAGGACAAAGGAGCTTTTAGATACTGTTTCTCTGTATGATTTTACTTAGGTTCATGAAGCTTCTGTTTGTCTGATTTATTTCCAGACACATTTAACTGTCACTTTTCTGGGACCTAGGTTGTGCTGAGCTCAGGAAAAGAGTCAAAAGACAGTGTACAAAGTCCAACACTCATGAAGCATAACATCTTTGTAGTGCATCATGATCTTGGAAGCTGAGGCCGAGTACTCTGCCAGGGACCACCAGGGAGCCTAGCCTCGGAAGGCACGTATCTCCTGTCTGTTATTATGACTTTCGTCATTGCTCACACAGACGACACTGGAGTTGGTGTGGCAATAGCCCTGTAATATAGTTTGAAATCTGATATAGTGATACCCCCACCTTCCCACACCACTCCCATATTTCACTTTTCACTCAAGGTTGCTTTGACTATTTGGGGTCTTTTGTTTTTCCATATAAATTTAAGGAATTTTTCCCAAGTATGTGAAGAAACTCATGGAAATTTTAATTGGGATTGCATTGAATTTGTATATTAATTTGGGTAGAATGGACATTTTTACTATATTAATTGTTTTAATCCATGAGCATGGGAGGTCTTTCTATCTTCTGAGGTCTTCTTCAATCTCTTTCTTCAGGGGCTTAAAATTTTTGTTGTAGAGATCTTTCCTTGTCTTTGGTTGTTTGTTCCTAGGTATTTTATTTTATTTTAATTTTGTGTGGCTATTGTGAGTGGGAAGGTCTTCTTATATTCCTTCTCCAGTTGCTTGTTGTTGATGTAGAGAAAGGCTACTGATTTTTCTAGGTTAATTTTGTATCCTGGCATTTCGCTGAAACTCTTAGTCATTTCTAGGTATTTTCTGGTAGAGTTTTTAGCATCCCCTAGGTAAGCTATCATATCATCTGCAAAGACTTCCTCTTTTCCAATTAGTACTCCTTTAATTTCCCTTTCTTCCCTTATTGCTCAAGCACTATATTGTTGTGGCAATAGGGGAGAGCCTTGCTATGTTTCTGCCTTTAAGGGGAATGCTTCTAACTTTTCTCTATTTAGGATGATGTTGGCTGTGGATTTGTTGTATATGGATTTTATTACATTGAGGAATGTTACCTCCAGTCTAATACCCTCTAGGACTTTAAGCATGAAGGGATGTTGGATTTTATAGAAGGCTTTTTCTGCATCGATTGAGATGATAATGTGGTTTTCATCTTTCAGTCCATTTATGTGTTTTATTTATTTCTTGATTTACATATGTTGAACCATCCCTCCATCTCTGGTATGAATCCAACTTGGTCATGATGGATGATCTTTTTGATGTGGGTTTGTGTGTGGTATGCAAGTATTTTTTTGAGAATTTTTGCATCTATGTTCATTAATGAGATGGGTCTATAGTTTTCTTTTTTGGTTGTATCTTGTCCTGGTTTGGGTATTAGAGTGATGCTGGCTTCATAGAAGGAATTTGGGAGATTCCCCCTGCTTGTATCCTTATGAACAGTTTGAGTAGTAATGGTTGTAATTTTTCTTTAAATGTTTTATAGAATTTGGCTGTGAAACCATCTAGGCCTGGGCTTTTTTATTAGTTGGGAGGTTTCTTATTACATTTTCAATTTCCTTGTATAGTATGGGTCTGTTTAAGCTGCCAATCTCTTCTTGGTCAAGCTTTGGTGAATTCCAGGATTTCAGATATTCATCCATTTCTCTTGGGTTTTCAAATTTAGTAGAGTACAGGGTTTTTGTAGGAAGCTTTCTTTTGTGCCAAATAGGGACCACTCGGCCCTGCTAAGGGGATGGGAACACAACACCTGCCAGCAGCTGCTGTAGGGGAACTGGCCTCTTGGCCCAGAGACTGCCTGCTACTTCCTGTAGCCTGGCCTGGGTGGTACTTCCAACTCGGGCCCTTAGCCTGGAACCACAAGTCATGTGTTCCACTCTTGGCTGTGACTTCCCACCTGCCCAGAGACTGCTGAACCCTGGACAGGAATTTCAGGCTGATGGCTGTAGGCCTATCTTCAGCCTATGTCCACTCACAACACCAGCTATCCAGGTTGGTGGTCCATACTGTAACCTTTTTCCAACCCACTGGCCACCTGAATGAAATGCAGGCCTGCTTTGGCCTGTGTGTGCACAAAAGATAAAAAAAAAAATGATGGCTGGGAATTCCGTAATGATGTTAATGGTGAATTCAATTTATTCCTTGCTACAGCCTGCTTTTATAAACCAAATGACTTCAGTTCCCAGAGGCAATCATAGGCCTCCCCAACTCTGCGCCACTGGACACCATTGCCCCACCCAGCATCACACACCTAGGCCACATTGTTTGCTCCTCCTTGGAAGGGGGGGTGTCAGAGAAATCCATTGACTCTGATCCACATGGTGCCCTGAGACATGCTAGCTGAGAACTAGCCCCCAATTCAAACTGGATCTTCCCACAGGTTTTGAAATATTCCCATACGATTGTCTGGATCTTTTTGTTGTCTGTTGTGATGTTTCCCTTTTCATCACAAATTCTATTGATTTGGAGTTGCTCTTCTTTTCTTTTGGTTAATTGGAGTAGAGGTCTATCTATCTTGTTTATCCTTTCAAAGAACCAGCTTTTGGAGTCATTGATGCTTTGAGTTGTTTCCTTTGTTTCTATTTCATTGATTTCTGCTCTGATTTTTGTGATTTCTTCCTCTCTGTTAGGTTTAGGGTTCATTTATTGTTATCTCCCAAGTGTTTTTAGCTGCAGTGTTAGTTTGTTTATTTGTCTTCTTTCTGCTTTCTTAATGTAGACACTGAGGGCTATAAACTTCCCTCTTAGGACTGCTTTTAAAGTATCCCATAGGTTTTGCTGTTTCATATTGTCATTTTTGTTTAGTACCAGGAATACTTTTATTTCTTTCTTTATTTCTTCCTTTACCCATTCATTATTCAGAGTGTGTTGTTTAGTCTCCATGTGTTCTTATAGATAGTAGGGCTTATTCTGGTGTTGATATTGAGCTTTATTGCACTGTGGTCTGATGGAATGCACGAAATTATTTCAACCCTTTCAATCCTTTTGTAGAAGTTTTTTCTGTGTCCCAGTATGTGGTTGACTTTGGAGAATGTTCCATGGGGTGCTGAGTAAAATATATATTCTCTGGTGTTTGGGTAGAATATTCAGTAGATGCCACTGAGGTCCATTTGGTGTATTGTATTGTTCAGTTCAGTTGTCTCTCTGTTTATTCTTTGTCCAGTTGACCTATCTAATGGGCTCAATGAGGTATTGAAATCCCCTACTATTAGTGGGCTGGGATTAATCTGTGCCTTGGGTCCTGTAGAATTGTGTTGATAAAGTTCAGTGCACCAGAGTTTGGGAATTTGTTGTGTATATATTCATGATTGTGAAATCTTCATGGTTAATTGTTCCTTTGATAAGGATGTAGTGGCCCTCTTTGTCTCTTCTGATTAGTTTTACTCTGAAGTCTATTTTGTCTGATATTAGTGTAGCAACTCTTGCTTGCTTTTTGGTACCATTTGCTTGGAATATTTTTTTCCATCCTTTCACTCTAAGTTGGTGCCTATCCTTGAGAGTGAGATGGGTTTCTTATAGACAGCACATAGATTGGTTCTGTTTCCTAATCCATTCTTCCAGTCTATGTCTTTTGATTGTAGAGTTCAGTTCCAGGACTGCCAGAGCCCTGTCACTTCCAGTGCAGGGAGAGTGACAGGCCGGGCATTTTCTAAATTATAAACTTTGAGTATAGGTGAGAAATGCTTACTAATTCTCATCACACATTACACAAGACATAACGTGTGAGTGTGTGTGTGTGAGTGTGTGTGTGTGTGTGTGTTAAAAATGGCTACAAAAGAGTCAAGGAAGCAGTAACTGAGTTCAAAGATTTCAAAGAGGCATTGCTGGAGGAAGTCAGAAGCTGACACAGATGCAAAGAGATTTTTCATTACCAAACCAGTTGGAGAGTTGTGGGAGCTATAGTATCTTTGAGTTAAGCCAGGCTTCAGGGATAAATAGTGTTCTAAAGGAAAGGTTTAGGACCAGGAAGGCCATAGGGATGGGCTAGGACAAGGTCAAGTTGGAACAACAAATGGATGGGTGACAGTTTGAGTAGACCCCATCAGCAGTAGGGATCAAGCTGAGGTGAAGCTCCAAGGATAGTTGGGAGTTCTTTCTCAGTTCCTTGATAGGCATACCTGTTTAAGTTTGGAAAAAAAGTTACCAGTGTGTGCCTCAAGGATCTTGCTTTACAGGCACGGGTACCTCCATGGACAGTGAGATGGAACTAACTGTTGGTCATGTCAGTGCCTCTGCAGTTGAACTGAGGGTCACTAAACCCTTTTATCTGTTCCTTTCTCCAGTGTGCTCATTGCTTAAATTTATTCTCCCTGCCTTTCCTCATTATACATTTATTTACTAATTGATGTACTGGTTGGGTGGCTAAGTTTACTCTTTTGAGGCTGCCAGAGGCTGTTTCAGTAAAATGCTAATGACCTGTCTACCAGATATTTAATAAAATAGAACTAAGATTTTAACTTCAAAGCATATATATGTATATATGCACAACATTAATTACTAGTATACCAAAAAAGTAGCAAAAATAAAATGCTATATGCTTAACTCTTTAGATTTCTTTATGACTGCCTTGTATTCATATGTATTAAAAAATCAGTAAAGAGGGGCTGGAGAGATGGCCTAGCGGTTAAGAGCGCCGACCGCTCTTACAGAGGACCCGGGTTCTATCCCCAGCACCCACATGGCGGCTGAGAGCTGTCTGAAACTCCAATTCCAGGAGAACTACAGTTCCAGGGGAATCTGAGACCCTCTTCTGACCTCCGTGGCATTGCACGACACGGGTGCACAAACCTGCATGCAGACAGTACATTGATACACATACAGAAATAAATAAAAATTAAAAACAAATTTTTTAAAATCAGTAAAGAGAAAAACCTTTCTAATTATGGTCAGTTTGAGTGGTGTCATAGCACACCTACTTAAAAATAGTTTCTCAAATCCTTTAATAACTTATACCTTTGCAGTTTCAGTGAAGTAAGTGATAATAACTTCCAGAATATCTAGACCACTTCAAAGGATAAAAAACTATCAAAGCATCAGTTATGGAATACACTTTTCCACTTTCAATTTCTCATTATTGAATAAAATAAGTCAGATAGAGATTTGAAAATTGAACTATGAGGAAGTATATACTTCTAAAATTTAAAGTTAAGACTTGGGAATTCTAGCTGACATATGGCACTTAAAACTACAAACAAGTCAGGATTACATGCCTGCAATCCTAGGACTTGGTGGATGGAAGCATTATGATTAGGAGTTCAAGGTTATCCTCTGCTACATTGCAAGTTGAAGGCCAGCCTGGGCTATAAAACCTTACTTCAAAGCAACATACACATCTATATGTGATCAAAGTAAGACTTTATTTTCTTTATTTTAAAATTTTTATTTATTTTTTTATGTGTATGAATGTACTGTTTGCATGTCAGTTTGTGAACCCGTGTCATGCATTGCCCTGGAGGTCAGGATGTCGCATTCCTCTGGAACTGGAGTTAAAGACTGTTCTCAGCCACCATGTGGGTGCTGGGAATCGAACCTGTGACCTATGCAAGAGCAGTCGGCTCTCATAACCGCTAGGCCATCTCTCCAGCCCCAAGACTTTATTTTTACAAGGAAAACTGTACGATGTAATGGATCTTTATTTTTAAGGGGAAAAGTAATTTGTGTCTAAATAAAATGGTCAGTTGTTCTGCTGTGACAAAGAAGAAGAAAAAAGGACAAATTGAGTGAATAGAAGACTGTCAAAGAAGGCCTTTGGAAGTGAATATCAGATAAAGTAGCTGATGTGTGGTCAAACGTCAATGGGTTTATTTATGTATTTAAAAACTACAGTGAGCTGGGCTGGAGAGATGGCCTAGTGGTTAAGAGCGCTGACCGCTCTTACAGAGGACCCAGGTTCGATCTCCAGCACCCACATGGCGGCTGAGAACCGTCTGAAACTCCAATTCCAGGAGAACTCCAGTTCCAGGGGAATCTGACGCAGTCTTCTGACCTCCGCGGCATTGCACGACATGGGTGCACAAACTTGCATGCAGACAGTACATTCATACACATACAGAAATAATAAATAAAAAAGAAAAGAAAAGAAAAACTACAGTGAGCCTCAGAATCAAAACTGCACTGATGCATGACTTGAATTTGTTATCTTTTAAACCGGTTGTAAAAAATTTTCCTGTATCTTTTAAATGAATTTCTCAGGAAATAGAAACAAACACTTGCTTATTTTATAAAAAGTGATTTCCAGTGTTTTATGTTAGTAGGTTGTCCATAACTTTCAAAATCTGAAACTTCTCTTTTAAAAGAACAAAGAGGTTGTTCATTTTTTCTCTAAACTACATACTTTCTATATTTATCTTTGAAGTCTTTTAATTCTCTCTAGTTAAATGAATGACTATTGTTTCAAAGTCTACAATCCTATTTAGATCGAGTTTGTTAAATCTTTGAAAAAGATTCCAAAATCAAATTCTATAGTAAGTCTTTTTGACTTCAAACTAAGTCCGGAAGTTTTCATAGAGTCCCTGAATTATCTCAAAAAAATTATTCTTTTTCCTCATAAAGTAATAAGACTTAACTGATACATTAAATTTGCATAACAAATACTTTGAAAGAAGAAATGATGCTTAACTTTCTTTAATTCCTAATTTGTACATACACGAGTGTATATCCCAGAAATTAATATAGAATGTCTAAAATTCTGATGTGTTCTGATATATTATAAGTCATAATAATTTGGGTTATTGTAGTAATATGCTATATGCCACCACAATAACTGAATCTCCTTGCCAATGGCAATGTTATCGATGCCATGTAGGGTACAGAAATGGGTTCTTTTCTTGACCAATTAAAGAATTAAATGGTGGGAAAGAATTTTTGAAACCTTGGGGACTCTGGTGGAGCCACCAGATGACACCAGGGGAATCAGGGTGCTCACTTGGGGTTCTTAGTCTCATTAAGAAAAGACTTGAGGAACGCACTCAAATGGAAACTTGAGGACAGTTTATTAGAGTTGTAAGAAAAACCCTAGGTCAGGAAAGCTGTAAATCTCACCACTACCTGGATTAGGAGAATGGAGAAGAGGACATTGTACAATGACATTGTATTTATACAAATACAATGTCATTTAAAATAAGCCAACATAGGGGCTGGAGAGATGGCCTAACAGTTAAGAGCGCCGACTGCTCTTGCAGAGGACCCGGGTTCAATCCCCAGCACCCACATGGCGGCCAAGAACCGTCTGAAACTCCAATTCCAGGAGAACTCCGGTCCCTGGGGAATCCGAGACCCTCTTCTGACCTCCGCGGCATTGCACAACATGGGTGCACAAACTTGCATGCAGACAGTACATTCATACACATACAGAAATAAATAAAATTAATTTAAAAAATTAAAAAAAAATAAAATAAAATAAGCCAACCTAGAATAAGTCAGCCACATGGCAGGGGCAGGGAGTTTTAGAAAAAGACTCAAGAAGTTCAATGTACCCGGGAGTTTAAAAGCATACTTAGGCTCTGCCTAGCATCCAAAACAAAGAGAGAAGACAAGAAAAAGGAATAATTGTGCCCTTCTGAGTAGTACTCAAAAAAGTGGACAGACCCAGTGGAATCCCACAGAGTTTATACTGACTGTGCCTAAGGGGCGAAAATTCCGGAAAGTAAAAGTACATTAACTTCAGGTGAATCTGTCTTCCTATTGGTAGTCCCTTAGCCAGGTCTGCACCTGCCCAACAGGATGAATTATTAAGGGAGGAGGCAATGGATTGTCCCAGACTTGAGGTAGATATATTCCTCGATATCGCTATGAGGATGTTCAGTATATCATTAGCCATGCCCATTTTAAGACTTCATCACTCTCATCCAATTCATTGCTACATGTTCAGATTCATAGAACTTTTACAAACAACGACAATCCTAAACTATTTTATGTACATGGATATTCACTGAAATTCCTCATAATTCATAAACTGGAAACTTTAAGATCATAACATTTAATTACATAAGATTCTATAGAAGGAATTGATTTGTTCACAGATCTACTAACCCAGCATCCAGAAGAACAAGTATTAAAGACATGGGATAAATGAACAGATGATTAAGTTTATAGTTTTATCTTATATGATAAAAGAGACATTTTGAGATATTTAATGTTTTGTTTCCCAGAGTTCTAGGAAACCATTGCCTTCTGCTTTAAGTGGTCTACAGCTTATTGAAATTTAATAATGTATATCTTGTTAGTGATGAAACAATTATTTTTTTCTCCATACATAATTCCTTCACAATTTTTAGTCATTATTAAACATTTCTATTTTATACAAATACACTTACTTGCATAGGGTCTGTAAAAATCAGTTCTCTTTGTCACAATATAACTAGAAATGTTCCTATGCTGTTTCCTAAACCTTGTATCAACTTTCCTGTGTTCTAAAACATTTAATAGTTATATATTAAATACATGTTTCTACACATATTTTTTAAATATCCATTTTTCATCCTTTGTCATTTTCACTGAATTACTTAGGCCATTTGACTTTATTATATTGATGCATGTTTCAGTTCACATCTAGCACTTGGTTTTGTGGTATCAGTTCTCTCTGTGTGTTGTTTCACTTTTCTTGGCTTTTGGTTAATCCATTTTCATTCTGTATTAGTCAGCTTTTCACCATTATAACAAAATACAGGGCACAAGCTTCTTATGAGAAAAGGTAGTACACTTGGCTGACAATTTGAACGTTGAAGGACAGAAAGCTGACATCAGTTCAGGTCTTGGCTGTATCATATAGTAAAGGAAAGTAGTGGTAAGTTTCCATTCAAAAGTTGACAAACATCACAGGTGCAAGGAGGAAAACTGGAGTCTTTGAGTCTTTGTGAACAGCATACTCCCCAAATGACTTTAGGGCCTTCCAGTAGGCCCCACGCCTTAAAATTTCTATCATCTTCCAACAATGCCATCTTGAGCACTAGGCTTTCAACTACAATGCACTCTTGTTTTTTGAGAATTTCATATGTTATGTAATTTCCACCCTTCCGTCTATATATTTATACAGTCTGCTGAGTCTACTTAGTGTCATGAGGGATCAGCAGCCCTGTCTCATGACTTGCCTGGTCCCAGCTCACATGGCTGCTCTCAGGTCAGTATTGTATGCTGCCTGCAAGTTTCCCTGGTGGGTATTGCAAGTTGCTGCTACCTTTGCCTCTCTGAAATTTGTACTTCAGCTTTACTCCTGTAATGCCGCCAGGCATTGGCCCATTGAGGGGTGTCTGGTGCACACTGACTGGCTTTCCATTGAAATCCTTTTGTTGAGACATAGTCTCCCTAGTAACACCAGCTGTACTGGAACTCAATATGGAAACCAGTCTAGCCTCCATCTCACAGAGATCCACCTGCTTCTACAACCTGAGAGCTGGGATTAAAGGCATGCACTACCAAGCCCAGTTATTTTCCTTTTGAAATATTAATGGAAGCCACTGTACTACGATAACTACATGTATGAAAAATCTGCATCATGTGAAGGACACAAAGACCTAGTACCAGTAGAGCCATGGTACCTGTGGCAACAGAGTTATTTTCAGGCAAGCCACAATTATAAGCTGACTCTTGGTGTGCAGCCCCCTCTGAGGATCCTCCTTGAGGTAACTTTGCCATGGAAGTTGTTGACATGCCCTCAAGTGTCTTTCTACTGTCCTGATATATAGCTCTTGACTTCTTTTCATCCTTGCTCATCTCTAGCAAGCCACTGCCCAGCATCCATCTCTCTTATCCTCAGCACACATTTTGTTTCCTTTTTTCCCCAATCGGTGGTTTTTCTAAATCTTTCCACATACATTTCTTTCAGTCTCTGTAAATAACTAACCATGGCCAGTAACACCCATGTCACAGAATGAATGTTTTGCTGTTCAGAAATCTCTACCACATAGCCTCATTTGTTACTCTTAACAGGGGACACTCATAGTCTTAGAGAATGTACACAGTACATTCGGATTATCTGTTGTAGGATAACTGGCTTTTTCTCCACTTTTTTACAGCTTGAGTCTCCTTGCCTAATTGTGCAGTTTGCAGCTTTGTCAGAATCACCCATAATTCTCCACTTAGAGCATTCTAGGGTTTCCCCAGACCTCTCCCTAAAACCCTGCCAACTTCTGCCAATAAGTTAATTCTTGGGGCTGGAAAGATGGCCTAGTGGTTAAGAGCACCAACCACTCTTGCAGAGGACCTGTGTTCAATCCCCAGCACCCACATGGCGGCTGAGAACAGTCTTTGACTCCAGTTCCAGGGGAAACCGATGCCCTCTTCTGACCTCTGTGGCATTGCATAACACGGGTGCACAGACCTGCATGCAGACAGTACATTCATACACATACAAAAAAAAATTTTTAATACCGAAAAAAATATATGTATATAAAAAATTCTAAAGCTGCTTCCACAATCTGACATGTAGTAATGTAATAATGATATTGTGCCCTCTCCTTTTTATTTTTTGTTTGCTTAGTTATTCCCATGTACAATTCTTGACACAGACTTTTTAAGAAAAAGAAAGAAGTTTGAGCTGGCAAGATAGCAAGTGGGCAAAAGAGCTTTCAAAATAAATTTTATCCAGAATTTATTTTCTTTCATCAGGAGAACCATCTATGTATTTAACTTGATATATCAATGGGACACTTAAACCCTGGAAAGTCAAACCATTAGGTTAACTTTTAGTCACTGTTTCTATGACATAGAGAGGTTCTGGAATTCAATTATGCATATTGGAATGAATGTCCTACTATGTTTTTGTCTGTATTGTATAATGTGTATATACTGATGCCTATTACACAAAATATATAACAAAGCTAAAAATACCCAACTATGAGAAGCCTTGTATCTAGCTTAGAAAACTAGGGAAATTGTCACTGGTTCTTCATCAATCACAGTGTTAGACCTGGACTAAAATTGATTCCATGAGTATCGCTTGTTTGTCAGCTGCAAATCATGTGCAAACTGCTACAGCATTGATGTGCACAAAATGATTTGATGTAGACCAATGGACAGAATCAAGAGTCAGGCAGAGCTGAACAGATCCTCCAAATAGTGGACCATTTAATGTTTGCACTATATTTTTGTACCATTAGGTATTTATTATTGCTTATTATTCATGAAATTCCCTTAAGTAATTACTCTTTTAGTTCCATAAATTTTCTAAATCAATGGCCAATTTGAAAAATAAACTTTTAACTCTAAACTTTCCTGGCTCTATTTGTAAATATCATTAGTTAAATATTATTTTTTATTGTCTGCACTATTCTGTTTTATTCTTTAAAACTAAGAACACTTTAAGCAACTGCTGACAATTATTAAGGGCCTTCCTTCAAATGCAAGCATACTGCAAAGTTAAAAACCCTGTTTCAGTTCTTTTAACGTGAAAGTAAATGAACACTCTCTTGTGAGCCTGTTTGTAAGCCTGCCCATTCTTACTTTTACTATATCAGTAACATTAAATCTATGTGATCTACCATGACTGGTCATGAAAGTGAAAGGCTTTTCTTCTTGGCAACAGATTTTTATTGGGTAAACAAACAACACTTGAGGATCTGCTATCTGCAAGCTTTATTTTGCCTTGAAAAATCAATGCTACCAAATGACAATATAGATGGATTTCTTTTAAAAATAAAGCAATACAGATTTGACCACAAGCCTCCCATACTAAATTGCAAAATATCGAATAATTTAAGGGAGAAAGTCTATTTATTGAGTTCAACTCTAGGCAGAAATAAAAGAACATGAACATAGCACATGTCACCAAAGCCCCTACTTACAGGTTCTTATGCAAGACATTCTGTCCTTACAGTATTCTACAAAATAATATACCTGTAAGCAGATTTGACATTGAAGATACATATAGCACTATAGTCTGGTAACTGTTTTGTACCTGTTTGGTCTTAGTACAAACAAGATAGGCTTCATGGTTGCCCCAACTTGAGTTAAATGTTTGTCAGAAATAGACTTGGTTATGAGTTATCCATTGTGCCTATATATACTTTTTAAATTAGATTTGTTTGTTATTCACCTGTTTGTTTTTGTGTATATGTGGGGGAGGTTCATGTGCTCTCTGGATGTCAGAGGACCACTTGAAGGAGTCGGTTCTCTCCTTCCAGCATGTGGGTCCCAGGACTCCAACTTACATCATCAGGCTTGGCACCACATGCTTTGCTTCCTGAGCCATATTGTCAGCCACAAAGCTATTTTTTATAATGGGTTACTTTCTAAGACTTATTCAGAGAAATTGGGGTTCAGCTGGTTAATCCTAGTTAAGAAAAATCAAACTATTCTTGTAGCTAATATTATTAGCCTAACTGACCAATGAGTAAATATTATAATTTATTATACTTTTAAGCCAGAATGGAATTGACATCTAATGATTAATAATCTGCATGTTATGACTTCCTTCTAGAATCTCAACAGTGTTCATTGGAATTCTCCTCTGTATAGGAGAAGATTACACTCTGAATTTTAAGAACTCTGTTCAGAAGTAAAACAGGCAAAAAATTCAAAAAGGCTTGAGGATTTGGGCCCAAGTGCCAAGGAAATGAGTTGGAGCCATTAATAGAAAGAAGGAAGTCAAGAGAAGGATGGGAGTATGGGGGGAAAAAGAAAAGGAAAAGCTGACTTTAAAGAACTGTTGCCACCTGATCCTTGCTGGCCTTCTTAAAGGGAGTAATGCTAGGTATGTTGACCAGGTTCCAGTGGACAGACTCATGCCAAGGGACATTTGGGTATACAAAATTGACTCAAGGGACCTTAACATATATGACAGAATGCATGAAATCAGCAGGGGGCTATGGGGAATACAGATAAGGGAGAGGGTCTAGATATGATCAAGATGCATCTGGAGAGATGGCTCAGCAGTTAAGAGCAATGAGTGCTCTTGCAGAGGGTCCGGGTTTAGTCCCCAGCACCCACTTCCTGGCTAACAACTCCATTTCCAGGGTATCTGACAACTTCTTCTGACCTCTGAGAGCATTGCATACCATAAGTGTATTTACATGCATGCAGGCAATACACTCATACACATAAATTAAAAATAACAAATAAAATATTTTAATGTATTATATGGAGTGCATGAAAATTCAATGAAAAATTTTTATTGATGTTTTTGTATTTCAGACATCATTTCTCAGTGCAGTTTAGACATATTCCCCTTTCCCTTTCCCCAAGCCCACCCCAGATCATGCACTCTGCCATAACTGTCCTGCATCTTTCAGTCATTTTTTATGTTAAGGAATTCACATTTTCCTCCTTTAATTTTATATTACTCTAAAATATGAATACATACTTTCCACTCATATACAGTAATTACAGAGTCTGAAAGTAAGTGGTAGATCAATTCTGGAGCCTGTTAAGAGATTTACATTATAACAAAACAGTTGCTTTCCTTTTTGACTTTTTTTTAAATGTGTATGAATGTGCTGTCTGCATGTAGGTCTGTGCACCCGTGTTGTGCAATGTCACGGAGGTCAGAAGTGGGTGTTGGATTCCCCTGGAACTGGAGTTCTCCTGGAATTGGAGTTACAGACGGTTCTCAGCCACCATGTGGGAGATGGTGATTGAACCTGGGTCCTCTGCAAGAGCAGTCAGTGCTCTTAACCGCTAGGCCATCCCCCCAGCCCCAACATAGTTGCTTTCAGATAAACAGAAATATAACAATAATGTTGTTCAGCTTGACTTTCTTCTGAGGATTTGGTGCTAGCATCCACAAACGAGGGGTACCATTCATTGTTTGTTTTGCTGGGACTGTTACTTCACCTAGAATAATGGCTTCGAGTTCCATCCATTTACCTGCAAAGTTCATGATGTCATCTTTCTTTACCACTGAATAGTACTCCATTATGTAGATGTACCACATTTTTGTCATCCACTCGTCTGTTGAGGGGCATTTGGGTTGGGTCCAGCTCTTCCTTATTGTGAAGAGAGCTGCAATAAACATGGATGTGCATGCATTTTTGCGGTAGGATGAGTCTTGTGGGTATATACCCAGGAGTCGTGTGACTGGGTCAGGTGGTAGGCTCATTCCAAGTCTTTTAAGGTTTCTCCACGCTGCTTTCCATAGTAGTTGTACAAGTTTACATTCCCACCAGCAGTGGATGAGTGTTCCCCTTTCCTTAGAACCTCTCCAGCATTTGGTGTCTTTTGTATTCTTGATCTTAGCCAGTCATATCAGAGTGAGATGATATCTGAGAGTGGTTTTAATTTGCATTTCCTTAATTATTAATGATGTTGAACACTTTTTAAGATGTTTCTCAGCCATCTTGAATTCCTCACTGGTGAAGTCTCTGTTCAGCTCTTTACTCCATCTTTTGAGTAGGTCATTTGTTTTTGTTTTGTTTTTTTTATTTTTTTGTTTTTTGAGTAGTCTATGTATTCTTGATGTTAATGCTCTGTCAGATGTATCAGCAGTGAAGATTTCCTCCCACTCTGTGGGTTTTCTCTTCAGTTCCTTGATGGTTTCTTTTGCTGTGCAGAAGCTTTTGAGTTTGATGAGGTCCCATTTGTTGAATGTTGACCTTATTTCCTGTGCAGCTGCTGTCTGATTTAGAAAATCTTTTCCTACACCTATGACTTGAAGGTTGTTGCCAACTTTTTCTTCTATCACCCTCAGAGTTTCTGGTTTCACATTGTGATCTTTGATTCACTTGGAGTTGATTTTTGTACAGGGTGAGAGGTAGAGATTTAATTTTTTCTTCTAAAAGTGGTGATCCAGTTTTGCCAGAACCATTTGCTGAAGATGCTATCCTTCCTCCACTGAGGTTTGTTTGGCCCCTTTGTCAAATATGAGGTGGCTGAAATTGTATGAGTTCAAATTTGGATCTTCAATTTTGTTCTCCATTGGTCAACAGGTCTGTTTTTGTGCCAGTACCAGGCTGTCTTTATGACTATGGCCCTATAATATAGACTGAAGTTTGTTAGCACAATTCCCCCCTGTATTGCATTTTTCACTCAGGGTTGCTTTAGCTATTCAGGGCCTTTTGTTTTTCCATATGAATTTAAGGATTTTTTTTCAGGTCTGTGAAGAAGCTCATGGGGATTTTGATTGGGATTGCATTGAATCTGTATATCAACTTCAGTAAAATGGTCATTTTTACTATATTAATTTTTCCAATCCATGAGCATGGGAAATCTTTCAATCTTTTGATGTCATTTTCAATCTCTTTCTTCCTCACTGGTGAAGTCTCTGTTCACCTCTTTACTCCATCTTTTGAGTGAGTCATTTTTTTTCTTAATTCTTTGTTTTTTGAGTAGGTTATATATTCTGGAAGCTAATGCTCTGTCAGATGTATCAGTGGTAAGGTTTTCCTCCTATTCCTGGTTTTCTCTTCACTTCCCCAATTATTTCTTTTGCTCTACAGAACCGTTTGAGTTTAATGAGGTACCCCCTTGAACTTTTTTAATGACAAAACCACTCAAAACTACTATGAGCAATCTCAAGACAAGTGAAATATTGAATATGGCATTTTATTGATTTATTTTTTTTAAGATAGGAAAATTTATTTAACAAATTTTCAGGATAAAAAGAAATTAATTATATTTCTGTATCAAAGAAATAATTTTAAAATATAATTGAAAAAATATATCTCACTATAATACAATGTTATTTATAATAATATTAGTGGCTACAGAAATATCTAATAAAAGTGAGCAATACTATATAGAGGATACTATAAACCTATATTTCACATTCATAGGTGGTAGGATTACAGTTCTCTCAAAATTAATTTTTATATTAAGTGTTGTTAATCCCAGTTGTTTTTTAACATTATTTGCTAACAAATGCTTCTTAATATTATATCCTAATGAAGGGATATATAAAGAGCTCACAGGTCTCAAAAGAATGGAGTAGACATTGCAAGATAATATTGATTCAAATCCCCAAACTACAATATGTAAACTCACAAAAATAATTGTGTAGAAACAAACTCATACACACAAGGAAACTTGGAAAGAGAGATTATATCTCAAATCAATAAATGAATGAATAAACACTGTTAAACATTGTATCTGATACTGAGTTAAAAACAGGTAAATAGGATGAAAAACTTTTATCATATAAAACTCTTAACCAAAACCATTAATGAAGAAAATAGAACATGGACTCGAGTCACAAACTTTTAAAGTGCAATTAATTGTATTCGAGGTACAAAAATGTTACCCAATCTAAAAGTAACAACAAATTATCAAACTGATTATTTGAATGACACACACATAAAAAAAATGAAAAGAATAATCCAACAGTCATGTAACTTTAAATTAACACAAGGCACTACTACCTATCCTTATAAAACTTTATAAATTTTTATCATTGTTTTCTAATGTGCAACATTAGTTGCACATTGTTTTCTTTTTTTTTTTTTAATTGATGCTTTGTGCATTTCGTACATTATTTTCCAATTCAGATCAGGCATTTTTCCCTTTCCCTTCCCCCCCACCCCCACCCCATCCCAGATCATGTATTCTGCCATAACTGTCTTGCATCTTTCTCTGTTTTTTTGTTTCCTTTTCTTTTCCTTTTTTAGCTATAAGTGATAATCCATGAGTACAAGCATCCTTCGTGCAAAACCAATCTACAGGCTGTTGTGTCCAAACCCCCACAGCCCCACCATCCAGTGGGGAGTGAAATGTTGTTTGTTCAATCAAGTTGATCAAATGAGTGTCCAGACTACATCGCTGTAGTTTCACCATTCACCCCAATCGGAGCCTTTACATTTTACCACGCCCCCTCTTCTGCAGGTTGTTCCCTAGGCTTAGAAAAGGGGCACATGGTGGCTGAGAACCATATGAAACTCGAATTCCAGGATAACTCCAGTTCCAGGGGAATCCGTCACCCACTTCTGACCTCTGTGGCATTGCACAACAGTGGTGCACACACCTCGTATGCAGACAATACATTCATACACATACAAGAAATAAATAAAAAATTAAAAAAAATTAAAACAGATTACCGGTTCTTTAAGTTAACAAATATCTTAGTTTTTAAAAAAGCATGTTTTCTTTTTTATAGTTAATGGTGTTGTGCAAATGTTTAAAATTTTTTTTGCTTAAAAAATTTCCATAATGGACAAAAAAAAAAAAAGAAAAGGGGCACCAAGGTGGATGAGAAGCATAAACAGCCACTCTCTCTGAAGCTGTTGACGTTGGAATCTGATCAATTCTGGCTGTTTCTTTTATGGGCTGAACTTTGTCCAGGGGTAACCTTTTGATCGTGTAGGATCCACAGAAAGTTCGATGTTTATGGCAAGCTGAGGCTTTTCTTCCTTTCATTCAATGTTCAGACGGTCAACCTTTCAGTTGCACTTTTGGTACATCTACTCAATGCAAAGCTGTTATCTTTTCTTTCTCAACCATTAAGTTGGTGACATTTCGTCCTGTTGGAATAAACATATCTTTTCCCGTGGATTAGTTTAAAATTTGAATTGCAAGGTTTTTGGACAAAAATGTTTCATGTCTGTCTGTATCAACCCATTTTTATTTTTTATTTTTGACCATGAGTCTCAAAAAGACAGTTGTATTTTACATACTCTATAGATGGAATAAAGGCACAGATTTCATCAAATCACCGCATGATTCATCAAATTCCCATGTTGTTTTTGGGGTGAACTATATATGATTAACTTGGGAAGCAAACTTAAATTTTACGTTTAAAAAAAGATCGTAAGAGATGCTACAAGGTGATACTGTCCACAGAGAAATTATAGAGAACATTTGTAGTGCCAATCCCAAAGTTATTGCTCTACAGATTTTGTGTAAAATGTGGACAACAGCGAATTATATCTACATTTAACTCAGATGCATTACTTTTTTTTTTTTTCAGAGTAAAAATTTGAGTAAAAATCACTATCAAGTATTTGACTTTTTCCCTATAGTCCTAACCCATGTATTCCTGTAGACAGTGTCTAGGCGAAATCTGGGTACTTTGCTGAACTCATGTCAATTAAATATACATTATCAAATATACACCAGTGTCACTTTTCATCCATCCCCCCTTCCAATTCCACCTTTCAGTCCATTTTCTGTGCACTTGCTCTGTTGTTTTCTTTTTACTATGCATACTCTCCATGAGAAATATTTATATCGGGTTGTTGGGTACTAGCTTCCACATACTGAGGGGTACCATTTGTCGTTTGTTTTTCTGGGACTTGTGTTACGTCACTTAACAATAATGTCTTCCAGCTCATCCATTTAACCTGCAAAGTTCATGATGTTTGTCCCTCTTTAACTTTACTGCATAGAATCCGTTGGTATACAGTACCACATTTTCTCTATCCACTTGTCATTGAGGGGCACCGTGGGCTGGTTCCAGCTTTGCTATTGTGAACAGAGCCTGCAATAACATAGCTTGCATGTATCTTTGCAGTAGATTGTGTCTTGTGGGTATATACCCAGGAGTGGTATACTGGGTCAAATGGAAGGCTCATTTTGAGTCTTCTAGGGTTCTCCACACTGCTTTCCATAGTGGCTGTACAAGTTTACATTCCCACCAAGCAATGGATGAGTGTTCCCCTTTCCCCCGCAACTCTCCAGCATTTGGTACATTGGTGTTCCTGATCCTAGCCAGTCTTATTGGAGTAAGGTGATATCTCAAGTAGTTTAATCTGCATTTCCCTTAATTCAAGAGATGTTGACAGTTTTAAGGATGTTTCTCGGCATCTCTAGTTCCTCCTCTGTGAAGTCTCTATTCAGATCTTTGCTCCACTTTTGAGTGATTCATTTGTTTTCTTTCTTCTTTGTTTTTTTGAGTAGCTTGTATACTACTGGAAATAAATGCTTTGTCAGATGATCTGCTGTGAAGGTTCCTCCCACCTGTGGGTCTTCTCCTCACTTCCTTTATTGTTTCCTTTGATGTACAGAAAGCTTTTGAGTTAATGAGGTCCCATTGTCAGTTTCGATCTTATTTCTTGTGCAGCGCTGTCCTGATTTAGGAAGTCTTTTCCTACACCTGTCTTGTAGTCTGCTGACCAAGCTTCTCTTCTATCACCATCCAGAAGTTTGGGGGTTTCATACGTTGAGGTCTTTGGTCCCTCTGGAGTTGACCTTTGTAACAAGGGTGAGAGGTAGGGGGTAATTTCATTCTTCGACGAGGTGGTCCAGTTTTTGCCAACACCTTGCTGAAGATGCTGTTTTTCTCCATTGTGTCTTCTTGGCCCCCTTGTCAAATATGAGGTGGCTGAAATCTGTATGAGTCAGGTTTGGATCTTCAGTGTTTTTTCATTGGTCAACTGGTCTGTTTTTGTGCCAGTAACAGGCTGTTTTTTATGACTAAGCCCTGAGTATAGTTGATGTCTGGCAGAGTGATCCCAACCTGTTTGCTCCTTTTACACTCAGGTGTTGCTTTGGCTATGTCGGGGTCTTTTGTTTTCTCTTCAAATGAAAGTAAATGAGGAATTTAATTGTTATAATAAAAAACTGGAAAAAACTCTTGGGGATTTTAATTGGGAATTGCATTAAAATTCTGTCACTAGTTTGGGTTTAGTAATGGAATCATTTAGTTATCTAATATTTTAATTTTCGCCATCCATGAGCAGGTAGGGTAGGTTGGGTCCCATCTACTGAATCGTCTTCCTCAAGTTTCCTTTTTCAGTTGTGGGTTTACAAATTTTGTGTAGAGATCCATTGTGTCTTTGGTTAGATGTTTGTTCCTACGGTCTATTGTATTGTTTTATGAGGCTATTTGAGTGGGAAGTCTCCTTGTAGCCTTCTTTCAGTTGCCTTGTTTGTTGGTGTGTAATAGAAAGGGCTAACGATTTTTCTAGATTATTTTGTTAGTCCTGCCACTTTAACCAACTCTTTAATCATTTGGTTTTCTAGGTCGTTTCTCTGGTGGGATAGTTTCTTAGCATCCTCTTAGGTAGAGTCAATCATATTCATTCAAGCAAAAAAGGGATAGCTGATTTCCTCTTTCCGATAAACCTCCTTTAATTTTTTCCCCTTTTCTTTTTTTGACCCTAGCAAGGGTTTCCAGCACTATTTGAGAGAGGAGTGGTGCAGGGGTAGCCTTGGCTGCAGTTTCTACTCAAGGGGAATGCTTCGTCATTTGTTCCCATTTAGATGATTTGGCTGTGATTTCCTGTATATAGCTTTGGATATACATTGGGAATAGATCCCTCTACAGCCAGATAATCCACCCAGGTTACTTAAACATGTAAAGGATGCCTGGAATTTTGTCAAAGGCTTTTCCGCATCAATGAGATGATGTGTGGATTTTTTGTCTTCCAGATCCATGATCAAATTATGATGATGTTTATATGATTTTTGTAGTTGATCCATCCCTGCATCTGGGGATGAATCCCAACTGTCATGGATGGGTCAGAGAGTCGGGTCGCTCGGCACCCAGTGTCGGCTGTGCCTTGGGCAGAGATCCAACCCAAGAAGACACCCTGGGCTGAAGGTAGCTCAGGAGCCGGTTCTTTCCCGGGCCTTGAGGGCCTGACCGGCGCGCTGGGCCAGAGGTTGCCGAGGGGACCAGTAGAGTCGGGCGGGTGTGCTGGGTCCGGCTGCGCTTGCCCTTTTGGGCAGGCTACCCAGAAAGCCACCTGGGCAAGTACTCGGGAGCCGGTCTTCCTGGGGCTTGAGGGCGGGACCCGGCCGCTGGGTCCAGAGGGCCAGAGGGTCCGAGAGTCGGCGGTGGCTGAGTGCAGCTTGCGCCTTTGGGCAGGTTGCCGTTGGGGCGGGCTAATAATAGCATAACAACCACACCCCCCACCCCCCGCCGTCGGCCCTATCGGTGAGAAAAGCTCGAAACATATTTGGAGAACTCTCAGATAAGAAGAGGAAGAGTGGGCTTTATGGCTTCTCAAATATCCATATAAACAAACATAGTGAAACTAACAGTCAAATCCAATCCCATAATACAAGGAGGAGGAAGGGACACAAGAAAATAAAAAAAAATCTGAATGGAGGAAAGCAAAACCGTCCGCTAACTTGTGATCTAAACCACAAAAGGAGCCCCCACCCCCCCCACATGCCGCAGGACACGACGAAGGACAGCATGGGAAAGGCACAGGATACATCCCTGCACCACAGCTCTACCAAACCTGTAGGAGACAGCTACAATGGGAACGCCGTTTGGAGGAGACCAAGGAACAGATCTTTAGAGGATAATTGCAGACCTATGCCAGAGAAATAAAAGAACAATAAAGAGGAATTTCAGAGAACTAAAAGAGAACAGAAAACTCAAAAAGGGACCTAGAGGGAATACAATGAACAAACATCAGAAAGAATAGAAGGAAAGAGTGACATAACTCTGGAAAGAATACTTAGGAGGGCAAAAAAAATAAGTAATATAGAGAACTAAAGAAGGGAGATAAGAAAACTCTAAAAAGGACCTAGGGTGATACAATAGACAACTTCCAGAAAGAACTAAAGAAACAGACCAACAAACTCAGAAAGACACTAGAGGAGAAAAAAAACAAACTCCGAAAGGAATAGAAACACTGAAAAAGGAAGCCAACACAACGAAGAAGGAGCACCAAGAAAGAGATTGATAAAGCACCAAGAAGAGATTGAGGAGCTCAAAAAAAAAAATGGAAGGACTAAAGAAAACACCAGGATGAAACGTGATTCAAAAAAGGAAATTAGAAACCACATTCAATCAAGAAGAAAAGGAAAGAAGAAAATGACTCAAAAAATAAGATGAAAACAGAAAAAGAATATCAGATCTGGAGATAACACAGAGCAATTAAAAAGCTCAAATAAAGACTACGAAAAATTTAAAAATACCAAAAAGGTGGAACAACCAGGAAATATGGGACACTATGAAAGGTCAAACGTCCATACATAGGAATAGATGGAAGGAGAAGAATCTCAAAAGAAGTATTGATCAGATCTTCACAGAATAATAGAAGAAAACTTCCCCAAACTAAATAGACAAACCCATACAAATACAAGAAAGCACATAGGACCCCAAACAGACAGATCAGAAAAGAAACAACTCCACGCCATATTTATAGTTAAAATAGCTAGATGCCCAAAACCAAAGACAAAATTCTGAGGGCTACAAAAGAAACAGCACATATAAGGGAAACCATCAGAATTACAAATGACTTCTCGCCTCAAACCATGAAAGCAAGAAGAACAATGGAGCAAAGCATTCCCAGTGTTAAGGGACTATGGGATGCCCAACCCAAAATACTTTACCCAACAAAAATGTCGACATACTTGAAGGAGAAGAAAAATCTTCCATGACATAAACAAAGATGATGAATACAGTCTGAAAAACCAACCGTCTTCATAAAATACTGAAGCAATTCAAAGGGCAGAAGAGAGGAGCAACAATCCTAAACACCTAGGAAAAGAAACTAATAAAAACATAACCATAGGAGCAAAATCAGAGGCTAGAAGCCCAAATGGATAATAAAGTGAAAGGAACAACATCCATCTTTCAATTAAACCTTAAATATTAATGGGCTAAACTCCCCAATCAAAAGGCATAGACTGGGAGAATGGATTAGGAAACAAAACCCATCATATGGCCTACAAGAAACCAATCTCAATTTAAGATAGGCACCAACTTAAGGTTGAAGGGATGGAAGAAAATATTCAAGCAAATGGTACCAAAAAGAAAGCAGGTGTGGCTATTCTAATATCAGACAAATAGAGACTCAAAGCAAAGAAACAAAAGGGACAAAGAGGGCCACTATATCTTATTAAAGGAACAATTGACGATGAAGAGTTCACAATCAAAATATATATGCACCAAACACCAGTGCACCAACTTAATAAAGACAATCTTCAGGATCTCAAGGCACAGTAACCCCAGCACACAATACTGGGGCTTCAATACCCCATTAAGTCCCCTAGACAGGTCACAGGACAATTAACAGAGAGACATCTGACTAAATGACACAATACACCAAATGGACTCACAGAAATCTATGAGATATTCATCACCCAAACACCAGAGACAGAACACTTTCTACTCAGCACCCAGGACAATCTCCAAAATAGACATATACGGGACACAGGGAAAACTCCAACAAATATAAAAGATTGAAATAACTCATGATCTATCATCAGACACAGTGCAATAAAAACTCAATATCACACCAGAATAAACCCTACATCCATGTGTTCCTGTAGGAAATAATTCCTACAGGAACAATGGAGACTAAACAACACTCTCCTGAATAATGGAGTGGGTCAAGGAAGAAATAAAGAAAGAATAAAAACATTCCTGGAACTGAATGACATGATAAAAAAACAACACAGCAAGATCTATGGGACACTTTAAAAAGCATCCTAAGAGGGAAGTTTATAGCTCTAAGTGCCTAACATTAAAAAAACAGAAAGAACACAAGTGAATGATCTAACACTGCAGCTAAAAATACTCGAGAAACAACAACAAATGAACCAAACGGAGCAGACAAGAAGAAATAAACAAAAATCAGCAGCAGAATCAATGAAACAGAAACAAAGAAACCATACAAAAAATCAATGAATCCAAAAGTTGGTTCTTTGAGAGAATAAACAAGAAGACAACCTCTAGCCCAGTTAACCAAAAGAAAGAGGGAACAACTCCAAATCAATAGAATCTGTGATGAAAGGGGAAACATCACAACAAGATAAGTGAAAAGATCCAGACATCATACGGGACTATTTCGAAACTTATATTCTACTAAGTTTGAAAACCTAGAAGAAATGGATGAATATCTGAAATCCTGGGAATCACCAAAGCTCAACCAAGAAGAGATCGACAGCCTAAACAGACCAATAGTACAGGAAGAAATCGAAGATGTAATAAGTAGCCTCCCAACCAAAAAATGCCCAGGCCCGGATGGTTTCACGGCAGAATTTTATAAAATATTTCGAAAAGACTTACAACCATTACTACTTAAATTGTTTAGAAGGATACAAATGGAGGGACTTCTCCCAGAATCCTTCTATGAGGCCAGCATTACGCTACTACCAAAACCAGGGAAAGATACAACCAAAAAGGAGAACTATAGACCCATCTCCCTAATGAACACAGATGCCAAAATTCTAAACAGGATTCTGGCAAATCGCATACAGACTCACATCAAGAAAATTTTATTGATTTATAAAGGACTAATATCCTCAAGACATGAACAACTTCTAAGCATTTAAATTTTTTAATATCATATACAAAACTATGAATGAGTGTTTCACAGAAGAGCTCATTGAGCTGATGAAGAAGCTTAGTAACAATCATATAGTCCCATGATCAATTTGTATTTGTGTGACTCTATTTTGCTTGCTTTACAAGATGGGCAGAATAGGAAGTGCTTCTATCTACTTGCATTGGAAGTAGAATTATAGAAGCAATGATCTTGTAAATGTTACTGCTGTCACCCCCATGATGACACATCCCAAAGAAGCCATGGCCCCTTAAGAAGATGCTCCCTCCAGGTTTGGCTCAGGAAATTGGGGCCTATCCTAGTATGCTAACATGTTTTCAAGCCATAAAGCTAACAAAAACAAATGAGTTCATCAAAAAGGGACTCACAGCCAGGTGTGGTGGTGCATGCCTTTAATCCTAGCACTCAGGAGGCAGAGGCAGGCGGATCTTTGTGAGTTCAAGGCCAGCCTGGTCTACAGAGTGAGTTCCAGGACAGCTGGAGTTACAGGGAGACCCTGTCTCAAAAAGACCAAAAAAAAGGGGGGGGGGACTCACAAGCCCAATTTCAATGGGTTCCTACAACTTAAATAGCAATAACAAGATCAGGAAAAACATGATTTTTTTATTCATGAGATTATAATGAAATTGGAATCTTTGAAAGGAGCAAAATAAAAACCTTTAGACATGGCCATTGAATGTTGCTAAGAAGCCAACTGAAATTTTATAAATAAAGGGAACCAATCAACTATGTCTTTCCTGTGTAAATTATGTTTTAAAGTAACTAGATAGTTGAAAAGGAAATGAATTGGAGTTCCAAATGAAAATGATATAATTATGATTTTCCAACTCTTAATCGAATGATTGATTTGGATGAAGATTACTGTTAAAAAGAGAAGAGCCACCCATGGGCTGGTTCAGGCAGCTGACACAAATTACCTTCCAGCAGTGAGGTTTATAGGAGAAAAGGCCTTAAGACCATGTGGAGCTATGATCAGGCCCTGAAGTGGGAGAGAATTGCCACGGGAATGTACATTGTATCAGAAACAACGTGATCTACTCCTATCTTAAAGAAAGGAGCTCTTTCTTTAAAATCTGGAGAGGCACTTCATTAAGAGAGTCAGTGTAAAGAAAGAGTAAGAGAGCCAGCCCCCACAGACAGGATGGCAGCAGCAACAGGAGCAGAGAAGGAACCTTCCAAGAAAGTCCCCATCAAAGGACAGTACCTGACTTTTATTCTTTGAGGTGGTGGGAAGTTCCATACCATGTATTTTAGTTCAACACCACCTATTTTAATTACAAAGAGCTCAGTGGAGCTAGGTACTGGGTAGAACCATAAATTAGAAGCTGTAATACAGCAAGGTTTTTTTTTAACTCTTGGTCCCAGAGAGAGAGAGAGTTGCAGGGAGGTTATGTGATCTGATTTCCTCAGGCTGTGTGATCTGGCTGCTTAGAGTGACCAGTGTCTTAAAGAGGCAATCCCATGAACATTTATCAAAAGACACAAACAACAGTAAACTCATTGAGATCTGGCAGCACATGCACAGATCAGATTGACAGCAGCAGTACACAATGATCAATGTAAACTGTAATGACACGAGACAAGGTAATAGGGACCTAATTAGGTGAGTCATTAGAACACACATAGTGTCCCCTGTGTCTGATATACTCTGAAAAATAAAACCTGCAATACATGGAACAATACTGTTAGGACACTGATGATATTTAAGTGAGGTAAAGGGAATAAGGACATTGAGTACCTTATTTTCTTTACTATAGGCACATATTAAAATCGATTGAAACAGATCTTTAAAATGAAATAAGGAATGATGATATCGTAAGGGTGGAAAGGAAGGGAGAAGTCACCATCTAAAGAGGACAAGAAAAACAGAAGAGAGTCAGGGGAAAACTTGCTGTAGAAACAATCAAGGAAGTGAAGAGAAAACCCACAGAGTGGGAAGAAACTTTCACCACAGATACATCTGACAAAGCATTGATTTCCAGAATCCATAAACTACTCAAAAAACAAAGAAGAAAACAAATGAATCACTGAAAAGATGGAGCAAAGAGCTGAACAGAGACTTCACAAGTGAGGAATTAGAGATGGCCAAGAAACATCCTAAAAAAATGTTCAGCATCACTAATAATTAGGGAAATGAAAATTAAAACCACTTTAAGATATCATCTCACTCCGATAAGACTGGCTAGGATCAAGAAAAAAAATGATACCAAGTGGTGGAGAGGTTGTTGGGAAAGGGGAACACTCATCCATTGCTGGTTGGAATGTAAACTACAACCACTATGGGAAGCAGTGTGGAGAACCTTATGATACTCAAAATGAGATTACCACCTGACCCAGTCATACCACTCCTGGGTATATACCCACAAGACTCATCCTGCAGCAGAGCTACATTCACGGCCATGTTTATTGCAGCTCTTTCACAGTAGCAAAGAGCTGGAACCACCAAGCACCCCTTAACTGTCGAGTGGATAGAGAAAATGTGGTACATCTACACAATAGAGTTCTATGAAGCAGTAAAAAAAAAAGACAACATCATGAACTTTGCAGGTAAATGTATGGAACTAGAAGATATTATGTTAAGTGAAGTACCACAGTCCCAGAAAAACAAATGATGAATGGTACGCCTCATCTGTGGATGCTAGCACCAATAACCCAGTTGGAAATATTTCTTGTTAGGAGTGATGCATATTGGAAAGAACAACAACACCAACAACAGAAATGACTGTGTAAAAGAAATGACTGAAATTGTGAATCTGCTGGGGTGGGGGTTGGGAGGGGGACACTGGTCTATATTCGATTTCTAATCTGTGTATATATATATATATAATATGATATAATATATTACACTTATTAAAAAATGAAAAAAAATTTATAGTGAACAATGTAATTTAGAATATGATAGTTTTAAAGGTATCCAAACTTGCCCAAACTTTGTCTAATATTATATGAGATTTTTATGACTTAGTAAAGTAAAATGTTATTAAATAACATTTGTTAAAATATTTTAATAACGGTAATAATTTATGGCTAATTTGGAAATTATATTTTTGTCCACATTTTGTTATTAATATAACTATACGTAACTTGGGTTAATGTATGAAATGTTCTCTATAATTTTTGTTGTGTACAGATCATTTTTGGTAATACTTTTACCTGTAGGATAATTAAACTAAAGGAATTAAGTTTGCTTTCCAAATTAACAACATACAGTCATTGATAAACAGCTTGGGAATGTGTAATACAACTTAGGCATCTATAGGTCAAAACATAAAAATTTAAAAAACAAAAAGAGGGAGGTGGGAGGTGGGGTAGTATCCCTTCTGAGATACAAATGGAAAACTCTGTGTTCCAAACCTTTTGATAAATTTTCAATTTTGAGATCTTGAAACTAACAATGGGAGGAGATTTGTATGTTCCCACAGGTAAAAACACCAATCTAAATGCCTGAAAACATACAACTTTTGGCTGTGCAGGATGGACTGAGAAATGCAAACAGAGAGGCTGACCCATCTGAACATTAAAGAAAGAGGAACCTCAGACTGCCTGAGTCACAGACACTGAGCATCTCTCTGAATTCTATTGGGGTTAACTTTTTATAATAGGCCCTAATGAAGTTTACCTTCCAGATGCTGAGTAACCTTCCTACCTCTCCCCTTTATAGGAAAAAGAAAAACATGATGGTACTGAAGTCACTCCCTAACTGTAAATTAGAGCCAACTCTTATAGTGGTAATTTCGTATAAAACAGGTATAACTACCCTTTTTAATTGACTGATAGGCATAGGAACTGTGAAAAGATAATTCTCTATTTAGAGCCAAATTCAATAGTAAAGTCTTTATAAGCTGTGTAATTAAGCAAAATATATTAATACAGGAAAGCTCTGATATCAGCAATGAATTAGTCTGCCTAGGAGATGTTGGCTAGGGGATTTAAATCCCCCAAAATTATAAAGGCTCTTTGCCTATAAGTGGGATATATGCAAGGAGAAAGGCAGTAAGTCCCTGTTGTCAAAGACCTGGTGTGAGCATGAAAAAATGTTTTGAGACGTCACTTGCTAATGTACAACTGGCCTCCGAAATGCCAGAGAGCATTACCAAAGGCCATTAAAGCAATACAGCAAAATATTGGTCTCCTTGAGACAAGCAAGACTCCTCCATCAGTATCAGCTACAGCTCAACTGCCTGGAGATACTGTGTAACAGTGGCAGCCATGTGTCTATATATATATATCCCAAATCTAATTGGCTAAGAGAGCTAATAAGCTCTCTCCTTGGAGGAATGACTCACAGCAGATGCCACAAGCTTATGTCCTCTAGTAGTTAGGAGATGTTATAAGCCACAATAAGAACTTGTCACCCTTTATAGAGAAACCACAATTTGTGGATTAGCATACCATCAAAACATCTGTGTCTATGTTCACAGCTTAGCTTGCCATAATAATTAGTACTGCTTAAATACCTGTACATCCAATTGCTTGTGCTTTGCTAGTAGGATTAAAAAAGTAACACTGGATAAGCTGTCAACTCATGAAGGGGAACAACCTGAACAGACTAGAGTCCAAAATGACATCTCCAGAGAAAATAGACGGTTTTGCTTCACACCCACTTGTGCCCCTTTCCCAAAGCCTACGGAACAACTTGTGGAAGAGGAGGCATGATAAAATGTAAGGGCTGTGGAGCAATTGGGGTGAATCATGAGACTACAGCAATATAGACTGGACTCCCATTTGATCAACATGCTTGTGCATACAAGCTTCTCCAACTGGACTATGAAAACCTTGGGTTGTTCAAAATTTGTACATAGATACTTGCAAATTGGTTTTACATGAATGTTACTTACATTCATTGCTTATGCTTAATAATTTGAATCACTTAAAAAAGAAATGCACCAATTACCTAATTGTATGGCAAGCTGAGTAATGTCAATATTGTCTGAAAACAACTGCGCTATTATATTGTAGAATCCCTTAAAATAAACAAATAAAAGAAAATATACCTTGATTCCTGCTTATAGGTATGTGTAATACAACTGCCTTTTTGAGATTCATGGGTCAAAAAATAAAAACCTAAAATGAAAAAGGGGGGATACAGTTATATATTAAACCTTTTGTCAATTTTTTCAATTTAAATCTTAAAACTAACTATGGGAAAAGATTTGCATGTTCCCACAGGTCAAAACATCTCCAACTTAATGGCTGAGAAAGAAAAGATATAGCTTTGCATTGTGCAAGATTTTCCAAGAAATAACAGCAGAGAAGTTGGCTCCTCTAAACTTTAAAAGGAAGAAAGGCCTCAGACTGCTACAGGCATCAAATATCTCTGTGGATCCTATTTGTAACAACTGTTTATAATGTATCCTAATGAACTTTATCTTCCAGGTGCTGCAAAGTTTTAATATGAGAGACTTTCTTACCTCCTTTTCATAGAACAAAGAAAAACATGATGGTAATGAAGTCATTCCCTAGCTGTAAATTAGAGCTGTTATAGAGGTAATCTCTTATAAAACTGGTATAACTGGTTTTTTTAACGGACTGACAGACATAGGAACTATGAAAGGATAATTCTCTATTCAGAGCCAAATATAACAGTAAAGTCTTTATAAGCAATGGATTATTCTGCCAAGGAGATGTTGGCTAGGGAATCCAAGCCCCCAAAAAGGTAAAGGCTTTTTGCCTGTAAACTGGGATACCTGCATGCAGAGAGGTGGTAAGGCCCTGCTATTGAAGACCTGGTGTAAGCATGGGAAAGATGTATTGAGACCACACTTGCAAGTGTACAGTTAGTCTCTGGAATTCCAGAGAGTGTTACCAACAGCCACTAAGCTAATAAAGCAAATATTGGTCTCCTTTAGTCAAGCAAGTCTCCTCCATCAGCATCAGCTACATGTTGCCTGCCTGGAAATATTGTGCAGCAGTGGCAGCCATAAATCGGTATATTCCAAATCTAATCGGCTATTAGCTCTCTCCTTGGAGGAATAATTCATGGCTGATGCCATAAGCTTATATCCTCTAGTGGTTAGGAGATGTTATATGCCACAGTAAGACCTTGTCATCTTTTACAGAAAAGCTATAGTTCATGGATTAGCATACCATCCAATCATCTGTGTCTATACCAATGTAACTTACCATAGTAATTAGTACTGTTTAAATTCCTGTATATCTAATTGCATGTGTTTCATTAGTAGGATTAAAAGGTTATTCCTGGATAAACTGCCAACCCATGAAAGGAAACAGCCTGAACTGATCAGAGTCCAAAACAACATCTCCAGAAAAAGTAGACTGTTTTGCTTCTCGTCCACTTGTGCCCCTTTTTTAAAGCCTAGGGAATAATCTGCAGAAGAGGGGCATGGTAGAATGTAAGGGCTTCGATTGGGGTTAATTGTGAAACTACACCAATATAGACTGGACTCTTATTTGATTAACATGCTTGCACATACAAGCCCCTCCAGCTGGACAATGGGGCCTGTGCTGAATAGCTTTAGTGTCAACTTGACACACCTGGATTGAGGGAGCCTCACTTGGGGAATTGGCTCCATTGGATTGGCCTGTGGCCACATCTGTGGAGTATTGTCTTGATGGTCGAGCAGTGTGGGAGGGCCCAGCCCACAATGAGTGGTGCCACCCTGGGAAGGTTGCTGTGTATGGTATAAGAAGGCAGGCTGGGCATGAACCAGAGGAGCAAGCAAGCCAGTGAACAGCATTCCTCCATGTCCTGTGCTTCAGCTCCCACCTCCAGGTTCCTGCCCTGAGTTCTTGCCTTGGGCTCCCTAAGTGATGAACTGTGACCCAGGAGATGTAAGCTGAATAAACAAACCCTTTCCTCCCCAAGTTGGTGTCAGTCAGAGTGTTTTGTCACAGCAATGGAGGACAAACTAGAACAGAAATTGATATCAGAAGAGTGGGGTATTGCTGTGACAGACCTGACCTTGGTGTTTTGGGGAAGGATTGTGGAAGTGTTTGGAACTTTGGGATAGAAAAATCATTGAATGCCTAAAGATCATGGCTGTGGAACTTGGAACAGTTTTGCTGAAAGAATTGTAGACAATGGAGGCCTAGCTTGTGAAATTTCCCCAAAGGGAAGCAGAGATCATCAGGACTGTGTAATCTGTGGGTTCTGGTCATCTGGGGCTGAAGAATCAACTGTAAGTAACAAGAGTCCAGAACCTGAAGTGAAATCTTTGTTGTACTGGGATGATTAACACTGGTTAGCTGGGGCTGAGGAATCAGCTGTAACAAGAGACCAGCATCACTGTGATGAAATCTTCTGGGAAGAATCTCTTCAGGGTCAGTGCACAGAAGCTGTGTTCCAGAAGGGGCCTGAGCCTCCATCTCAAGCCAGAAGCAGGACTTGGTAGTGTGTAAGAATCTCCTATATGGTTCTTGTGTTGAAATTTGAGGGGGTCACAGAGAGAAGCCGAGGCTTGGCACTGTGAGAGGTCAGGAAAGACCATTGGTGGAAGTGCACCTCAGTTGCAGTGAAGACCCCAGGATTGCAGGGGTCATGGAGAGAAGCTGAGGCTTTGCACCAGGAGAGGTCAGAAGAGGCCATTGGTGAAGGTACTGCCTCAGTTTCAGTGGTGACCCCAGCTTTTTGGAGATTCGAGGACCATGGGATGACCACCAAGAGCAGCAGCAGATGAGAAATGGAGACAGCCTGGGCCTTCAAGATGAGTTGTGTGTGCCACGGATGGCAGAGTCAGAGACGGGGAGCGGCTGAAACCCTTTGGATCCCAGAAGATCATGAGTGAATCCCAGGTGTCCAGCCTTGAGCTACTTGCTGGACTTGGGTTTTGTTTGAGTGTGCCTGATTCTTCCCTTTGAAATAAGGCAGTACTTGTTTTGGATTTTATAGCAACCCACAGTTAAGAGACTTTTAATAGACTGAACTTTTAAGCATTTAGACATTTTAAGGACTGTGGGGCTTTTAAGGTTGTACTGTCTTAGGTTGTGATTAATGTTAACATCATACTTTGGGGATAAGAACTGGAAAGGTGGTGGTTTAATAGTGATGTGTTTATGTGTCAATTTGACAAGGGGTTCCATTTTGCTGGATAGCTTTAGTGTTTACTTGACACACCTGGGTTGGCGGAGCCTCAACTGGGGAATTCGCTCCATTGATTGGCCTGTGGCCAATCTGTGGAGTATTGTCTTGATGGTTGAGCGTGTGGAGGGCCCAGCCCATAATGAGTGGTGCCTCCCTGGGCAGGTTGCTGTGTACTGTATAAGAAGGCAGGCTGGGCATGAGCCAGAGGAGCAAGCAAGGCCAGTGAACAGCATTCCTCCATGGCCTGTGATCCCAAGCTCTGCCTCCAGGTTCTGCCTGAAGTTCTTGCCTTGGGCTCCCTAGGTGAATGAAACTGTGACCCAGGAGATGTAAGCTGAATAAACCCTTTTCCTCCCCCAAATTGGTGTGGTCAGAGTGTTTTTGTCACAGCAATGGAAGATAAACTAGAACAGGGCCCTTGGGCTGTATAAGTTTGGGCATAGCTGCTTGCAAATTGCTTTTACATGAAGGAAGCTTGTATTCATTACTTATTACTTATTAATTAAAAAATGTTTATTATTTAAAAAAAGAAATCTATTTTAATATGTCTTGGGAGAAAGAGAGTCCAGAGGAGTTTGAAAGAAAGGAAAAGAGATATGGGTAGGAGGAAGGTACATCAGAGGGTGAGGGGAGGAAGTCTAACTTGAGAAGGATGAAAAGAAAGAAAGGTTATGGATGTGAAAATGAGCACCAAAGATGAACAGAACTCACATAGAAGAGGCTCTTACCTCTCTTTAGGAAACATGAGCATCACCTGCAAGCTTGGCATGGGGAAGAATTGTTCTAAGTCATCGGAAAAAAGTTTGTTTGCTTCTAATCACGACAGTGGTGGTCCTCTCTCTCTCTCTCCTCTCTCTCTCTCTCTCTCTCTATATATATATATATATATATATATTAAACTAGTTCCCTTTGGCATGGTAAGAAAAACCATAGCATTGGCTCCCAGAGTTCGGTGCTCCATCATCTACTCACCTCTTCCTGGTCAGGGCCTTGGAACTCTGCCAGCTGGCCTAGAGGTTTCCTACACATACCCACACTCACATGCACATGCACATGCAAAGCACACACACATGAACACACACAAATCATATACATACAGACACATACAACCTTAAACTAGAGAAAAATCCCATTCTTTATAAGGGCGGAAGCCCTTTGGTGCCATTTGCAAGCAAATGTCCCGAGGGATGGGGAAAGGGTTGAAAACTTATAGAGCCAAGCTGCATGCCCATCCCCCTCAGGCTCTACAGACATTATTTAGGATTCTTCATGTGTTAGGCACCTGCCAAAATATAATATTTGACTTTATTTTATAGAAGTGTACATTTCAGCTCCCATGGAAATGATGTTATCTCATAGAGACGCCTCTATTAATACATATGATGTTATCTCAGAGAGATGCCTCTAGTCAAAAAGCATGAGTTATTACAAAGTAATCTTAAGGTTATGGGAAATCTCTCCAGATTATGTTTCCTCCTTCCTACAGGATGAATTCAGTCAGCATATGGAAGCAATCCTTCTAATTCCAAACTGGTTCTTCACCAGAAATCTATGACTTGAAAATATTATTTTTAGCCCCCAAAAGACATTTACTACTTCATGTAGTTTTCTTACAATACAATAGCTAACTAACTTGGAAATATTTTTTAAGATTTAAACTTGTTTTAATGTGTGTATTTTGTCTGCATGTATGTATGTATGTATGCCATATGTGTGCAGTGGCCCTCAGAGTTCAGGAGAGACCACTGGATCCCATAGAATTAGAGTTACAAATGGTCATGAGTCAATATGTGGGAGTTGGGAACTGAACCCAGGTCCTCTGCAAGAGCAGTATGTGCTCTTAACCACTAAACTCTCTCTCTCTAGCCCCAGAAATATTTTTAACTTTACATATTTTTGCAGACAGATGCTTATAAATTGGTTGGTAGAAGGCTTTTATAACAAGATCCATATGCTTTTATATTAAAAAATAAAATGGGGCCAGGGATTGGAGCCTGGGCCTCACACATGCTGAGCAGGTGCTGTAGTACTGAGCTGCACCCTACCCCACAACTTTTTAAAGTGCATTTATGGTGGTTTCCTCATGCCTCTTTGAGGGTATTTCTAACTTAATTAGATCTATAAGTGGTTTAAGCTCAAATAATGGAAACTAAGACTGGGAATTTAAAGGTCTTACAAGAGAGTAATTTGAGATCAGATGAGATTTTTTTAGAGAAATAAACTAATTTCATAAAATTTATAGTTGAACATTCCTGAGCATAAATACCATAATTGTACAACTGCCCCCTCAAAGGCAGTTTTCTATAGGGAAGCAATTTTTTGTTTTGTTTGTTTTTGTTTGGAAACACAATCTTTCTATGTAACCCTGGCTGGTCTGAAATTTTCTATGTAGACCAGGCTGGCCTTGAACTGTGGTGATCCTCCTGCCCCTGTTTGCTTAGTGTTCAAGTATAGACATGTGCTATCACACCTGTCTATGATAACCTATGGTCAGGTAAGTGCTATAAGAAGCTTGAGTTGTTATAACATAATACTATAGACTGAGTTACTATAAACAATAAAATGATTTCTTATACTTTCAGAGTCTGTGAATCCTCAGGTGCTGCAGAGATTTGGTGTTGGGTGAAGACATACTTCCTGTTTTGTAGAAGCCCATCTTCTCACCAGGTCCTTCAGGGCTGGAGGGATTCGTGGACTTCTTCAGGCTTTTAAGGGCAACATTCTCTTTCATGATTTAATTTTCTTTCAAAGGCCACACTTCAAACAATAGGTTTGTGTTCATATACACAGAGGGAACAGAAGCATTCAGTTTCTAGCAATCCCACTCCAGCCTTTCCAGCATTAAACTGTCATTTAGCTTTGCTTCTCTTTCTTTATTAGGAATTCCTCGTTGACATGGTATCATCTTCATTTTGTTTCCTATAACACCTAAGATATTTCCTGAACAGTTCCTCAATACATGAGTTTTTCTCCCCTTTTTAAAAATAAAGCATTCAACCATTCAGCTTCAACCCTTTATCAATCATTCTTAAATGAACACACACACACATACACACACACACTCACACACACACACACACACACACACACTTATATGCCTTGTTTACACTTTCAAGTTTCTTACCCTTTCTCAGTCCACACCAAATTTTAAAATGTTTGTATTGAGATTTTGTATATTTCATACAAGAGTTATTAATCAAATTTAGATACCTCCTCCCTCACCCATGGCCCCCACACCCCTCACAGTCCAGTCAAGCCTTTGTACCCAGATGTCCTTTGGTCCAAGGTCACCTACTGGAGTCTCGTCAGCCTATCTGGAGATTTTAAGGAAGGTATATTCTCCCTCACTAAGCAGCAGTCAGTCTCCAACAGTCCCCAGGCTAGGGTCATACCACTGCCCATCTCCCTTACTCCACTCTGGACCCTTGTCTGATTGAGTTGGCATAGGTTTTGCACTGGGCACTACCATTGCTGCAAGTTAACATGAGCAATCTTCCAGTGGTCCAAAAGCCTCTGCTTTCCTATGTTCATTGTCCAATCCTGCCTCTTACAATCTTTCTGACTTCTCTTCTGCAATGGTCCCTGAGGCAGGGTGAGTAAGGTTCAATATAGGAGTCCTGTCTATAGGGACACACACTGTAGTCTCTTATTCTCTAAAACTTTGCCAGTTGTGGCCTTCTGGGTACATTGCATTCTGTGGTGTAAGGGAGCTTCATAGGGATGCACCAGTATTCTCTCCACCACCTGTTCTGCTATGTTCCATGAGACTTAGGTGTAGAGGTTCAACTCTAGACGTGTTACCTAGGGGTGGATTTCTCTCAGACATGTATTCTCTGTGTGTGACCACTTGTGGAACTCCGAAATAAGCTCCATCTGGGGCAAAACTAAGCTTCTATAATGAGTGGTGTGTGGTATACTTGTCTGTAAATAAAATGATCCATATTGAGCATATGGTAAAAAATTTTGTTTGTCTAGAGATATGAGAAAAATGGGGTTTTCTCTAGGATCTATGACCTCTTCAGCCAAGTATATTTCATTATAACTACAATGCCACACATGAGTTCATTTCTATTGAGTGCAGCAAAGGAGATAATTACTGGGGCTGGAGAGATAGCCTAGCGGTTAAGAGCACTGACTGCTCTTGCAGAGGACCCGGGTTTGATCCCCAGCACCCACATGGTGGCTAAGAACCGTCTGTAACTCCAATTCCAGAACTCCAGTTCCAGGGGAATTCGAGACCCTCTTCTGACCTCCACGGCATTGCATGGCATGGGTGCACAAACCTGCATGCAGAGAGTACATTCATACACATACAAAAATAAATAAAATTTAAGAGATAGTTCACTGTGTGAGTAACTGTGGTAATTTGGCTTTAGGGCTAGGTTGGACCATTGATTGGTTTTCTCCCTTAGCAGTTTGCATAGTATCCTATAGAAATGTGAGAGATAGTCTTCAGGGAGAAGGCTTCCTCCCCACCTCCCCCGTAAAATCTGTTCCCTACTTCTAACTCCTTTTAGGCTTTTTCTTTCCATTTACCTCCATGTTTTCATTCCATTTCCTTGGCTCCTGTTGTTACATAAGGATATATACTCACATATTAATGATTGGGGCTATGATCCACAAATGAGGGAGAACATACATCACTTGCTTTTCTGAGTTTGTGTGACTTCGCTCAGTGTAAAAGTCTCTAGTTCCATCCATTTATCTGCAAATTTCATGTTTGCTTACTGCTGAGTAGAACTCCATCGTATAAATGTTCTACATTTTCATTATTCATTCCTCGGTTGAGGGATATATAAGTTGTTTCCATTTCTTAACTATTTTGAAAAGAGTAGCAACAGAAATGGATGTACAGTACAGGTATCTCACCATCTCAGTATGTGCCAGTTTCACAGAAATTTTCATGTGATGCTGAGGAGAAAGTGTATTCTTTGATGCTTGAGTGGTATATTTTGTTTTTTTTTTAATTAGTTTTTTATTGATGCTTTGTGCATTTCATACATTTTTTCCAATTCAGTTCAGGCTTATTTCCCTTTCCCTCACCCCCCCACCCCCACCCCATCCCAGATCATGCATTCTGCCATAACTGTCCTGCATCTTTCTCTCAGTTTTTTTTTTTCATTTTTAGCTATAAGTGATAATCCATGAGTACAAGCATCCTTCATGCAAAACCTATCTGCAGGCTGTTGTGCCCAAACACCTACAGCCCCACCATCCAGTGGGGGGTGACAGGTTGTTTGTTCAATCAAGTTGATCAAATGAGTGTCCAGACTACATTGCTGTAGTTTCACCATTCACCCCAATCGCAGCCCTTACATTCTACCACGCCCCCTCTTCCGCAGGTTGTTCCCTAGGCTTAGAAAAGGGGCACAGGTGGATGAGAGGTAAAACAGTCCACTCTCTCTGGAGCTGTTGACTTGGACTCTGGTCAATTCTGGCTGTTTCCTTTCATGGGCTGACAGTTTGTCCAGGAATAACCTTTCGATCCTACTAATGAAGAACAAGCAATTAGATATATAGGTATTTAAGCAGCACTAATAGTTATGGTAGGTTACTTTAGCATAGACACATGTTTGGATATGTTAGTCTATAATTTCTCTGTTGTAACAGTATCACCTTGTAGCATTCTCTTTAGATGATTTAACATAAAAATTAAGTTTGCTTAGTTAATCATATATGTCCACCCAAACACATGGGTGATTGTGATCTGTGCACTGACTTAGTATGTTAATACAATATCTTCTGGAACTCATAGCTGGGGGGATACAGAAAGAGTTTATCTCAAACCCCTGTTTTTACTATTGGAAAAGATTTGTTTGTTCCAACAGGACAAAACGTCACCAACTTAACGGCTGAGAAAGAAAAGATACAGGTTTGCATTGAGTAGGATGTACCAAAAAGTGGCAACGGAAAGGCTGACCCGTCTGAACATTCAAAGGAAGAAAAGCCTCAGATTGCCATAAACATCGAACCCCTCTGTGGATCCTACATGTAACAACTAGTTATAATGAGTCCTAATGAAACTTACCTTCTAGGTGCCACAAAGGTTCTGATATGAGAGACTTCCTTGCCTTCCCACCCATAGAACAAGGAGAAATATGACAATGATGAGGTCGCTCCCCAACTGTAAATTGGAGACAACTATTGTAGAGGTAATCTCTTATAAAACCGGTAAAACTGCTTTCTTTAATTGACTACTAGACATGGGAACTGTGGAAGGGATTACTCTCTGTTCAGAACCAAATATAATACTAAAGTCCTAGGGCTATGCACTCAGGCAAAATATATTAATACAGGAGCTCTGACATCAGCAATGGATTGTTCTACCAGGTGGATGTTGGCCAGGGGATCCAAGGCCCCACAAAAGGTAAGGGCTCCTTGCCTCTAAGTTGGGATACCTACAGGAGGAGAGGCAATAAGACCCTGCTGCCGAAGACCTGACGTTAACATGGGAGGGATGTATTGAGTGGTATATTTTGTAGATATCAGTTAGTCCAATAGATCCCATTTAATTCAATGTCTCTCTTTATTCTTTTTCAAGTTGACCTGTCTATTGAAAATAGTGGGGTCTTAAAGTCACCTCATATTACTGACTTGGGGTTAATCTGTGTTTTATAGTCCTCAAATATTTATTAAATTGTTTTTATTAAATTGGGTGCACCAGAGTTTGGTGCATATATGTTCATGATTATAATATCTGTGGGTCAATTATTCCTTTGATTATAATGAAGCGAACCTCCTTATCTCTTCTGATTAGTTTTAATTTGAAGTCTATTTTGTCTGATATTAGAATTGTAAGATCTACTTGCTTCTTAATGCTATTTGTTTGGAATATTTTTCCATCTTTTCACTCTATGGTACTGTCTACCCTTGAAGGTGAGATGAATTTTTTGAAGACAAAAAAGATGGTTTTTCATTTTTAAGCCAATGTTTTATTGGAGTTCTGTGCATTTCATACAAATCAAATTACATTACAAATCAAACCTAGAACTGTGGCCCCTCCCTGCCCCTCCACCATACCAGAGCTTGTGCATTCTGCTAAACATGTTTTTCATCTTTTTCTCAGTCTCTAAAAATTCTTGATGCAGAAGTTTACTGTTTCGAGCAGAAGTTCACCATTTCAGTCAGTTCTTTGACACAGACTTTTCTGTTGTTGTTGTTGTTGTTGTTGTTATTCCTTCCAATATCCATGACTCCAAAATATGCACATATGCATGCCAAATATATCATAGGTTTTAGCATCTTCAGCTTGATTTTTTTTTTAATTAGGCTGAAAGATGTCATGTTTGAAGGCTCCTCCTTGGCAAGCCTAAACCACCATCAGTTCTGCCCTTGTGTTCCACACTGGGGTTTTCCCGTCCCATAGTCACCAAATGAGGTCCAATAAGTACTGCGTCTTGTCTTGATCTTCCTGTACTGGTCTCATGATACAGCCTGGGTAGTCCAACAATGGCAGTCTATACTCTGAAGAGGCGGAAACCCCAGTAGTAGTTCAGTCCACACGTTGGATGTCCCAACAGTCCCCATCTGGCACTGAAGGTTTGGAGGATTCTTAGAGAGACATGATTCTTCAGTCCATATTGGAAGGTTGAAAAGCTGTGTCTTCTCACATCTTTGAAGGATGACAAAAGCAGTGGCAGCCACAGGGTAGCTGCACTTGCCAGTAAGACAGGAAAAACAACTGTGCTCTTTGGTCTTTTTACTAAGATCTCAAGTTTTATACCTGAAGTACAATTTCTCAGGCCTTACATTTTATTTATTTATTTATTTATTTATTTATTTATTTATTTATTTAATTAATTTATGGCTATACTTTACTTTTGGATGTTTAAGGCCACAGAGTTAGCCCAGATTAACCAAGGTTTTTGTTCTCTCAAGGTCAGTTGAGGATCTGGTCCTCAAGGATCACTCAGGTTTTTTGAGAGGGAGGGATCCCCTGGCACCCTTGGTTTTTCAATCACCAGTTCTATCCATTGAGGACAAAGTTAGGTCTTGCTAAATAAGGCTTCCCTTTTTGAAGCATGAGCAGACTTTCCTCTTTATTGACTGGACACTGGCTGGAGACCCATTAGTGGATCTCCAAGACCGCCCTGCACAGGAAGACTGGTGACTCACATTTGCAGGACATTTCAAGAGATGCCCCCATGCATAGCCCCTTGGGACTTAGTTGACCTCCGAAGGCAAGGAACAAAATTATCAACCAAATTTGTATGGGCACTAAGTATGGTCCTTAAGCATCCAGAAAGTCTAGGTTACACCATCCTGATACTTTTAACTACTCTAAAATATTTTAGAAAATGCTTGGACAAAAGCTCAAGCACCCTTGTATAAGAAATACTAAGAAACATTCCCACAAAATAAACAATGTGATTAGATAAAATGTCATGACAAGCCAGCTTTTTCTGCATTCCTTTGATTTATATTACTGCAAAGTATACATACATACCCTTCATTCATATGCCAAAGCTTTCTAACTCTGAAAAATAATGGAAGCTTAGTTCTAGAACCTGTTAAGGGTTTCACAATTATAAGAGCACAGTTGTTTTCAGATCACATTAATGTTGCTCAGTTTGCCATAAAATTAGGTAATTGGTGCTAGCATCCACAGATGAGGGATACCATTTGTAGTTTGTTTTTCTGGGACTGTGTTACTTTACGTAGCATGATATCTTTTAGCTTCATCCATTTACCTGCAAAGTTCATGAGGTCATCTTTCTTTACCAATGCATAGAACTCCATTGTATAGATGCACCATATTTTCTGTATCCATTCATCAGTTGAGGGGCACTTGGGTTGGTTCCAGCTCTTTTCTATTGTGAAGAAAGCTGCAACAAATGTAGCTGTTCATGTATCTCTGTGGGAAGATGAGTCTTGTGGGTATATACCCAGGAGTGGTATGACTGGGTCAGGTGGCAAGCTCATTCTGAGTCTACCAAGGGTTCTCCACAGTGCTTTCCATAGTGGCTGTAAAAGTTTACATTCCCACCAGCAATGGATGAGTGTTCCCCTTTCCCCACAACCTCTCCAGCACTTGGTATCCTTTGTTTTGTTGATCCTAGCCAGTCTTATTAGAGTAAGATGATATCTTAAAGTGGCTTTAATCTGCAGTTCCTTAATTATTAGCAATGTTGAACACCTTTTAAGATGTTTCTCAGCCATCTCTAATTCCTCACTTGTGAAGTCTCTGTTCAGCTCTTTGCTCCATCTTTTGAGTGAGTCATTTGTTTTCTTTCTTCCTTGTTTTTTGAGTAGTTTGTATATTCTGTAAAACAATGCTTTGTCAGATGTATCTGCTGTGAAGGTTTCCTCCCACTCTGTGGGTTTTCTCTTCACTTCCTTGATTGTTTCTTTTGATGTACAGAAGCTTTTGAGTTTAATGGGGTCCCATTTGTCAATTGTCAATCTTATTTCTTGCTCAGCTGCTGTCTGATTTAGGAAGTATTTTCCTATGCCTATGTCTTATAGGCTGCTGCCAACTTTTTCTTCTATCACCTTCAGAGTTTTGGGCTTCACGTTGAGGTCTTTGATCCATCTGGACTTGACTTTTGTACAGGGCGAGTAGTAGGGGTTTAACTTCATTCTTCTACAAGTGGTAATCCGGTTTTGCCAACACCACTTGCTGAAGATGCTGTCTTTCCTCCATTGTGTCTTCTTGGCCTCCTTTTCAAATATGTGGTGGCTGAAATTTTATGTACTTAAGTTTGGATCTTCAGTTTTGTTCCACTTGTCAACAGGTCTGTTTTTGTGCCAGTACCAAGCTGTTTTTATGACTATAGGCCTGTAGTATAGTTTGAAGTCTGGAATAGAGATTCCCCCTGTATTGCTCTTTTCGCTCAGGGTTGCTTTGGCTATTCGGGGTCTTTTCTTTTTCCATATGAAATTAAGGACTTTTTTCCAAGCCTGTAAAGAAACTCTTAGGGTTTTAATTGGTATTGCATTGAATCTATAAATTAATTTGGTAGATTGGATATTTTTGCTATATTAAGTATTCCAATCTATGAACATGTGAGGTCTTTCCATCTTCTGACATCTTCTTCAATTTCCTTCTTCAGGGCTTAAATTTTTTTTTGTAGAGATCTTTGGTGTGTTTGGTTAGGTTTGTTCCTAGATATTTTATTGTTTTTGAGGCTATTGTGAGTGGGAAGGTGTCCTTGTATTCCTTCTTCAGTTGCTTGTTATTGGTGTAAAGAAAGGCTACTGATTTTTCTAGGTTAATTTATCTCCTGCACTTTACTGAAACTCTTAATCATTTCTAGAAGTTTTCTGGTGGAGTTTTTAGCATCTATTAGGTAAAGAATCATATCATCAGCAAAAAGGGATAGCTTAACTTCCTCTTTTCCAATTAATTCTCCTTTAATTTCCTTTTCTTGCCTTATTGCCCTAGCAAGTGGTTCAAGCACTATATTGAATAGAAGTGGTGACAGGGGGAAGCCTTGCCGAGTTCCTACCTTTAAGGGGAATGTTTCTGTCTTTTCGCCATTTAGGATGATGTTGGCTGTGGGTTTCCTGTATATGGCTATGATTACATTAAGGAAAGATCCCTCCAAACTGATTCCTTCTAGGACTTTAACCATGAAGGGATGCTGGATTTTGTCAAAGGCTTTTTTTCTGCATCAATTGAGATGATCATGTAGTTTTTGTTTTTCAGTCCATTTATGTGTTTTATTATATTTATTGATTTTCGTATGTTGAACCATCCCTGCATATCTGGTATGAATCCAACTTGGTCACAATGGATGATCTTCTTGATGTGGGTCTCCATGCGGTTTGCAAGTATTTTGATGAGGATTTTTTTTTTTTTTTGGTCTTTTTGAGACAGGGTCTCCCTGTAGCTCCAGCTATCCTGGAATTTGCTCTGTAGACCAGGCTGGCCTTGAACTCACAAAGATCCACCTGCCTCTGCCTCCCAAGTGCTAGGATTTTTGCATCTGTGTTCATCAATGAGGTGGGTCTATAGTTCTCTTTTTTGGCTGTATCTTTGCCTGTTTTGGGTATTATAGTGATTCTGGCTTCATAGAAGTAATTTGGGAGAATTCCCTCTGCTTGTATCCTTCTGAACAATTTGAATAATAATACTTGTAAGTCTTTTTGAAATGTTTTATAAAATTGTGCTGTGAAACCATCTGGGCCATGGCTTTTTTTAGTTGGGAGGTTTCTTATTACATCTTCAATTTCTTCATGTATTATTGGTATACTTAAGCTGTCAGTCTCTTCTTGGTTGAGCTTTGGTGATTCCCAGGATTGCAGATATTCATTCATTTCTTCTAGGTTTTCAAACTTGGGAGAGTATAGGTTTTTGAAGTATTCCCATATGATTTTCTGGATCTTTTCATTGTCTGTTGTGATAGCTCCCCTTTCATCATGGATTCTATTGATTTGGTGTTGCTCCTTCTTTCTTTTGGTTAACTGGGCTAGAGGTCTGTCTATCTTGTTTATTCTCTCAAAGAACCAACTTTTGGATTCACTGATTTTTTTTTTTTTGTATTGTTTTCCTTATTTCTATGTCATTGATTTCTGCTCTGATTTTTGTTATTTCTTCCTGTCTGCTGCATTTAGGGTTCATTTATTGTTGTCTCTCAAGTATTTTTAGCTGCAGTGTTAGATTGTTCACTTGTGCTCTTTCTGTTTTTCTAATGTACGCACCCAGGGCTATAAACTTCCTTCTTAGGACTGCTTTTAAAATATCCCATAGGCTTTGTTGTGTTGCATTATCATTTTCATTCAGTTCCAGGAATGCTTTTATTTCTTTCTTTATTTCTCCCTTGTCCCATTAATTATTCAGGAATGCATTGTTTACTTTCCATGTGTTCTTGTAGATAATAGGGCTTATCCTGGTGTTGATATTGAGCTTTATTGTACTGTGGTGTAATAGAATACATGAAATTATTTTAATCTTTTTGTATTTATTGAGGTTTTTTTCTATGTCCCGGTGTGTGGCCGATTTTGGAGAATGTTTCATAGGGTGCTGAATAGAAAGTGTATTCTTTGGTATTTGTGTGGAATATTTGGTGGATGTCTGTGAAGTCCATTTGGTGTATTGTATCATTCATTTCAGATGTCTCTCTGTTTATTCTTTGTCCAGTTGACCTGTCCAAAGGGCATCTTGGTTTCCCTTTGCTTATATTCCAATCCCAATCCCAAATGCCTCATCCCTGTGTTGAAGTGTTGCTTTGCTTGCCTCCTTCAGATGCCTTCATTGTTTTGTTTTTTTGTTTGTTTGTTTTGTTTTTCTCTTTGTTTATGGAGTGTTGACTTGTCTAAGTTTTAGGCTTTCAATTTTGTTTATATATTGGAAGTCTAACTCACTCTTACCTTTCTGTTCTGAAGGTTCTCCAAAGAATCCACTTGGACACTCCCTCAGCAATTCCAGTTGGGGGGGTATGCCTCACTTAGCCTGCACCTTGGTACTCTGTGCTTCAGGTGGTCCTGAGAAATCCCTGATCTAAGCTCTGTGCACTAAAGTTTCAGAATGTCAACAGGCCCACCTCTTATACCTGCTAGCAGGGCAACTCCACCCCCACAGCCACACAAGATAATGATTTAATTATCCAACAAACCAATGAAATAATTATCCAACAATCCAGATAGAATTATCCAACAATCCACCTGGCTGAAGCACCTGGCTCCTACCTGTGCTTCAGTTGGTCCTGGGAAATCCCTGATCTAAGCTCTGTGCACTCCACCTTTTCATTGTTAATCCATTCCACTAGCCTATGTCTTTTGTCTCAGGGTGGAGCTCATTGGCATTTGAAGTTATTATTGAAAGATGTGTTGAATATTCTTTGGTTTTGTTCTTGGTCCTACTTTTGTGTTTCTCTAATTATACTCTCCTTTGTTTTCTTTTTGTAACCTCTTGAGTATGTTCATTCCTATTGTTTGTATTGCTTCAAGTAGTTTATATTGGGCTGGTTTGGTGGCTATGAATTCTTTCAACCTTTTCATGTTAAGGAAATAGTTCCTTTCCTCTTTGACTATGATAGATAGTTTCAATGGGTAAAGTATTCTGGGTTGGCACACATGGTCATTTAGAACTGGGAATACTTTGGTCCAGGGTCTTCTGGCTTTCATAGTTTACATTGAAAAGTCAGCTGTAATTCCTTCATGTATAACTTGTTTTTCTCTAGTGGCTTTGAATTTTGTACATATAGTGTTTTTATTATGGTATGTCATGGGGAGTTTCTGTTCTGGTCTTGTCTAATTTTTGTTCTATGTGCTTCTTGAATCTGTATAGATATGTCTTTCCTTAATTTAGGGAAGTTTTCTTCTATAATCTTGTTGAAGATCTGGTCAATGACATTGTCCTGAGATTCTTCTTCCTGGATGTTTATGATATGCATATTTGGTCTTTTCATTGTGTCCCACATTTCCTGCATATTTCATTCCTTTTTTAACTTTCATAGTCTTTGCTTGAGGAGTCTAGTTCTTCAAGTTTGTCATCCGGTCTTCCATTTTCATTCATTCTACTTATGAGGTTTTTTTCTGCTGTTTAAAATTAATTTATTACATTTTTTAATTCCATCTTCCTTTAAGCTTAGGTTCACCTCAATATTTCTATCTCTTTTTTGAGTTCATCTTTTAAGTTCTGAATTGTTTTTGTTATTTCGTTCAGCCACATACTTGTATTTTCTTGAGCTTTCATCACAAGTTTGTACCTATCCTCTTTGAGTTCTTTGATTTCTTTGTCTGTGTTTTCTTTAAGTTCTTTAGTGGGATTTATAATTATTCTCTTAAATTCAGCATTGTGGGGTTCCTAGGGATGATTTTTTTTACTGTAATACACTTCTGCATGACTGGTGGATTTTGGGGGGGATATAATCTCTTAGTTTTTCATATTGCGTGTGTATTTTGCATTGCAATTTGGCCATATAGATATCTTTTGTTGGTTGTGTGCCTGCCTGGTAGGGCATTCTATTCTTCCTTTGTTTATTTGAATTTTGGTTCTGTTAAGATTGTTGATGTAGCTTGGTTGCTTTTTTCTAAGATATGACAAATTAGTTGGTGTGTGCTTCTGTTTCTCATGAGATATTAGGCTGGTCTCAGTAGTAGGCAGGTCATGGTAGTAGGCAGAAAGGGTAGAAGGTTAGTCCCAGGAGTCCAAAGGCAAGGTGGGGTGGGGACAGCCTGTGAAGTATCTAACAAACTAGACTGGAAAACTGAGTGCATCTGAGTTCAGGATGTCAGGACACAATGGGTAGATCTGGACTAAGAAAGTGGCCCATAGATTTTGAGTGCTGATAGCAAAGCAAGACTAGAAAATCAATAGGCCACACCAATTTGACTTCCTCACTGATCGATTTAGTCTTTCCAGGATCACAAGTAATCTCCAGGAATTTAATCCAGTGGACATATAGTCTTTCCCTTTTCTCTTTCTTCCTGATGAGATGTAGTCTCTATATTTTGAGTTAGTCTCTTTGACTCCAATACCTCCCTTTCTCTTTCTGTTATATCTCATATATTAGTTAGGATTCTCCAGAAAAACAGGGCCTTATTCTGTTCACAAAGTGGATCTCTGTAAAGATATATACATTGATTTATTATAGGGAATTGTCTTATGCAATCATGGGCACGAAAAAGGCCCCAGATCAGTACAAAGAGATACAGGAAGTTTATGTTGTAATTCTAGTCTGAGTCTGCAGGCTTAAGAGCCAGGGAAATTTGTAGTGTAAATTCTACTCTAAGTTTAAAGGCAGAGAAGATGAGTTTTAGATCAAAGACAGTCAGGAGAGAAAGTAAATCTTTTCTTGGTCAGTCTTTTGCTCTATTCAGGCCTCTAATAAATAGAATGGTAACTACCCAGATCAGAAAGGACAATCTGCTTTGTTAAGTTTACTGACAATCTCATGTAGAAATGTTCTTGCAAACATGCCAAGAATAATGTTTAACCAATTATTTGGGCACCCTATTGCTGAGTCAAGTTGATGCATAGAATTAAATGTCTTTCCACACCAGCTAATTTGTCTCAATATTATGTCCCAGTTCCTCATTTCCAAGACTTCCGTATACTAGTATGACTCAAGGCATAGTCCTAGACTCTCTTCACTTCTTCAGATTCTCTAATGCCATGTAAATACCAACATGAGCATGTACAGTATACATGTAAATACAGTTTATACATGTAAGTATATTACCAACACTTGTACCTTCTCATAACATGTGTATATGTCATATTTGTGTATATGCATCAGGATTACCCCCACAGGATTAAAACCTTCACAATGTAATTATAATCTCTGATATTTTCTGAAAACTTTCTGTATTATATTAACCAAATTCATTTTATTTGAACATTGGTCTTAACCCACTAAAATGATGTAATAACACCAATGGATTGTGACTCACAGTTCTAAAAATCACCCCCCTTCTTGTGGCTTTAAATCACATACATTGGCTGAGAATTTCTATAATTATCTCTTTCTTCTCAACTCCAGACTTGTAAACCTGACAGCCTGCCTGCCATTTTGAAAGAAAATAAAGTGTGATCTCATAAAAACTTAGCCCTCTATTTTGTTCACAAATCTTTATTTCTCTCAGTTACCAAATTACTCTACCTTGTACCCAGTCAATCAAACCAGAAAACACTGGACTGTCCTTGTATTTTTTTCTTCCTTTTGGTACCTACTGCAGCACACACAGAACCTTTTTGTAGAAAAAAATATTTAAAAAATATGTGTGTGAGTGTATCGCCTGCATGTGTATAAGTGCACCCCTATCATTAATGCCCACAGAGGTCAGAAGAAGGTGTCAGATCCATTGAAACTAGAGCTACAGACAGCTGTTAGCCACCATGTGGGTGCTGGGAATTGAACCTGGGTCCTTTGCAAGAGTAGTCAGTGGTCTTAACCAGTGGGCCATCTCTCTAACCCCCCACCCCCCACTCCCCACCCAATGTGGAATCTTTGATTGGATCATCTCAGTTCTGTTAGGGGAAGTGGCAAGGTTTGAGATGGACAACAGGATGATTGTGATATGCACTTCTAATGCTAAACTTTAATTTTTTATATGGAGTTGCTAAAGAATATTTTTTCTTCAGTGTTTTGGGACAACTGTGTATAGCCAGGTCCGTCAAAATAAGCCTGTTCTACACATTGTCTTAGTTTCATATACTTTGCTCTCAATGACTTCCATGTATGTGAGTCAGACTTTTGAGTCTTGTGAGTCAGAAAATAGCTAAAGGATGAAAGATTTATTTTTGGCTCACTCTGTCAGAGGCTTCAGACCATGGTTACCAATTTCATCGTTTCTAGGCTGTGGTAAGGCAGATCCAAATGGTAAAAGGGAATGGCAGAGTAGAGTTACTCACTGAATGGCAGCCAGGAAGCAGAGAGAGGGTAACAGGAAAGGACCGGGGCCTGATATGGACCCCAGGTCCCAAAGGCCTACTTCCTTCAGGTACACCAAAACTTCTAAACTTTCTAGAAACTCCCAAAGTAGCACCATCAGCTGGACACATGAGCTTGTGGAAACCTTTCCTGTTGAAATTATAACCCCAAGTCTTCTCTGCCACCATTACCTCTGGATGAAGGCACTGACTTGCAGTTGTCCAAACCAGTGCATTTTATCCACTACTTCTTTTTGGCTCCAATGATGGTCTTGAATAATAACTTGGCAGTTAAAAGAGAATGAGGCTACAGCAGACAAACTCAGAGGCTCACTCTCTAAATCTGTGGCCAATGGAAAACTGACTGAGAGGTAACACATTAAAGATCAGTTTATCACTCATCCGCTGCTGGTGGGGATGCAAACTCATGCAACCCCTATGGAAAGCAGTGTGGAGAACTCTCAAGAAACTAAAAATGAGCCTACCACATGACCCAGTCATATTGCTCCTAGGTATATACCCACAAGACTCATCCTATTGCAGAGATATAAGCACATCTATGTTTATTGCAGCTCTCTTCACAATAGCAAAGAGCTGGAAGCAATCCAAGTGTCCCTCAATGGAGGAGTAGATAGAGAAAATGTGGTACATCTACACAATGGAGTTCTATGCAGCAGTAAAGAAAGATGACATCATGAAATTTGCAGATAAATGGAACTTGAAGCCATTATGCTAAGTGAAGTAACACAGTCCCAGAAAAACAAATGACAAATGGTATCCATCATTTGTGGATGCCAGGACCAAATCCCTAGTTGAAAGGCAAGCTGAGAAAAGTTAATGCTATATTTCTTTTTATCTGAAGGCAACTTCAGTTATAATGTGAATTCCTTAATGGGCTCTAGAGTTAACTGACCACTTATTTTCAGACTTCGTAATTGTGGTATATGTGTGGAGGGTATGTATTCATATATTAGAATAATACAAAATTAAAGGGAAAAATGTGAACTCCTAAACATATTTTGGAATTAGCAAACAATTTATTTTCAAAGGTCATAATTTTGGTATATATGTGACATATATATAGGCATACTTTGGAGCAATACAAATGGGAGGGAGCAACAACGACAAAAAAAGACTGGATCAAAAAACTGACTAAAACAGTTAACTTCTGCCCAAACAATAAACCTCTGCAGAGAATAACTTTAAAAAGACTGAGAAAAAGATGCAAGATATGTATGGCATAATGCATGAACTGGGGTGGGGTGGGAGACATGGAAAAGGGAGTGTATCTAAATTGGACTGAGAAATGATATATGAAGCACACAAAACACCAATAAAATATTCTCTTTTTAAAAATATCAGTTCATGAAATGATTTTCTACATTTACTTTTCTATTAACTATTTTAGTACTTTACAATATTTATAATATTTTTCTTCACACACACATACACATGTACGCGCACACACACACACTTTCTGCCTTGCTTTCTCTTCTGCTTTTTATCTTCCCTGGGACTGGCATCCTATCTCTTCCTCTAGCAGGAAGTTTCTTTTGCTTTGTTCAATTTCAAGCAGCCAAGCTGGTGGTGAGGCAGCGAGATGCATTTTTCAAAAGCTGTGATGCAGAGACAGAGCTACCATTCAGGGATACAGGTTAGAGAGAGGTTTACTATGTAGTGGACTGGAAGGCAACCACATGAGAGGGGTCTCCAGAATACTAGAAATTTCTACAATGTCTCTTGTTTCAATAGGTACCTAAATATGTTAAAATTCTTTGGTCTATACTTTTAATTTGTATGCATTGTGTGATGCCCACATTATACCTCAAGACAGACTAAACATATCCTAATTTGTGAAAACATTATATAAATATCTCATGCCATATTAATGGTAAATTTTATAAGTAGTTAAAAAAAAACAAATTATTGCTAATTTTGTAAATTTAGTTGTTACTCAGAAAGAGTAATACCTGAACACTAAAAATGATATGCTATTTAAAGGACAGAAATGACTTCAAAGTCCTCCAAAAAAGAATAGGTTGAAACTGAAAAATTCAAAGTAAAATGCTGAAAATTGGAATATATTTAACATATTCAAAAGTATTTTCATAAATATATGGACAAGAAAGTTATACTCATAGGCTAAACTACTCAACTTCTAGCTAATTAAATATCCCCAAAATCTCGATGATCAGAGTGCACTCCTGTATTTTTATTGAATGTGCTCAAACTGAATACATTTATAAACATTCAGAAGAGGGATATATGACTATCCATGGTCTACATTTAAGAAACTTATTTTAGGGGCTGGAGAGATAGCCTAGTGGTTAAGAGCACCGACTGCTCTTGCTGAGGACACAGGTTCAATCCCCAGCACCCACATGGCAGCTGAGAACCCTCTGTAAGTCCAATTCCAGGAGAACTCCAGTTCCAGGGAAATCCAAGACCCTCTTCTGACCTCCGTGGCATTGCACAACACGGGTGCACAAACCTACATGCAGACAGTACATTCATACACATACAAAAATAAAATCAGAAAAAGAAACTTATTTTAAAAGTTCTTACATAAAACTTATGTATTTATATTGTAAAAACTACCCTTAGAGAAAGCTTTTCAGATGAATTCTCTTTTAAAGAATTGATCTGGCTTTGGTTGAGAAGTGTGACTTTTAAATCCATTTATTAAAAAAATAATTAAACTCAAATTAGATTTTTTGAAGTGACAAAAGGTAACAGCAGCCTAGAAGGATCTGATCAATTTTGAAAGATACACTTGAAAAAAAAAGGGGGGGAGGGAAAGCTAGACAACAGGGTCTGTGGATAAATTAGCATTTAATGAAAATAAGCCATTATGGGATGGCAGACAATGTGGTCTGTCTCCTTCTGAAGGCCAGAGTGCTGCTATTCTGGAAATGCTGCCTTTCCTGCACAAGGCAGAGCCCACTGCCCTTGCCAGCAGTACTGACTTCTTCTATGGAGGACTTAGGTTGGGCCTGTTCTTCCTTTTAGAGCACTGTGATGGGCCAGCACATTCGGAGATTGGACTGTTCTCTCTCCTTCTATCTCTCTTTCCCTCTCTCTTTTCCTCACACTTTCACTGCTCAATTTCTACTTGCCTTGGCAGACTTCTTATTTTACAGTTCCAGGTTTTATCTGCAATTTATGTTTCCATTTCATGTTCTTCTTGTGATGTTTGTGTGATTTTTCAAGAGAAGAAAGAGGAAGCTTCAACTGCATAGTTAATTTTAATAAAAGCATAAAGTTTAAGAGACTGGTTTTATCTAATAATAGTAACAAAACTTCTGAAAATTAAAAGGATGATGAGGAGGGGAAATCTCATTTTAACATAAAGAAGCAAACCCTAAGCTTATGAAAAGATAAGGGTAGAGCAGAGACTGGATGGAAATCAGGATGAAATACAAAGTCTCACCAAGTCCCCTGCTGGTCTGTTACTGATATTCTCATTGCCACCAGCGAACCAGGCTCAGAAGAGCTCCTCCCACCCTTAAAATTCTTTTCCAGGGCCAGCGAGATGGCTCAGTGGATAAAGGAGCTCACTGCCAAGCTTGATGATCTGAGTTCAATTCCCAAAACCCCACATGGTTCAGAAATGGTGGTGCATGTCTTTACTCCCAACAGAGGCATGTGTGTCTAAGTGAGTTCAAAACTAGCCTGGTCTGCAAAGCAAGTTTCAAGAAAACTGGGGCTACAGGGAGACCCTGCTCAAAAAAAACCCTAAAACAAACAAACAAACAACAAACAAAACAACAACAACCCTACATAGTAGAAGAGAACTGACTCCTAAGGTTTGTCTCCTGACTGCATCATTTGTACCATGCTGGCCATACTTCCCATGGCCACCTACCCCCTATACAAAATAAATAAATAAATAAATAAATAAATAAATAAATAAGTTCTAATTTTCCTTCCAATGGTCTAGGCTTCTCTTCAGTTAAAGAAAGGAAAGGGAACATACAAATCTCAAAATTGTATGTTCCCACAGGTAAAAACACCAATCTAAATACCTGAAAACTTAAAACTTTTTTTTGTCTTTTTGAGACAGGGTCTCCCTGTAGCCCCAGCTGTCCTGGAACTCACTCTGTAGACCAGGCTGTACCACCATGCTGGTGAAAACGTACAACTTTTGGCTGTGCAGGATGGACTGGGAAATGCCAGCAGACAGTCTGACCTATCTGAACATTAAAGAAAGAGGAACCTCAAAGCTGGGCGTGGTGGCGCACGCCTTTAATCCTAGCACTTGGGAGGCAGAGGCAGAGGCAGGCGGATCTTTTGTGAGTTCAAGGCTGGTTGGCCTGGTCTACAGAGTGAGTTCCAGGACAGCTGGGACTACAGGGAGACCCTGCAAAAAAAAAAAAAAAAAAAAAGAAAGGAACCTCAGACTGCCTGAGTCACAGACACTGAGCATCTCTCTGAATTCTATTTGGGTTAACTATTTATAATGGGCCCTAATGAAGTTTACCTTCCAGATGCTGAGAAACCTTCCTACCTCTCCCCTTTATAGGCAAAAGTTAGCATCAGGCAAGCATTTGGGCTGTGGGCAAACTGCTGCCAGACTCTATCAAAATATCCCAGTTGCTGCCTAAGTCTTTATTTTCCCCTGGGACCACATCTTTTGCAGCCATGCTTTCTTCCAGGCCTCCACTAGAATGGCCCTTTAAGCTCTGCTTACAGTAGTCAACAGCCTTTCCAGCCCAAAGTTCCAAAGTCTTCCACACTTCTCCAAACATACACATGGTCAGGTTCTTCACAGCCAACAGCCCACTCTCTGGTACCAATAACTGTATTAGTCACTTTTCTGTTGCTGTGATAAAACACCATGACCAAGGAACTTATGAAAGGAAGAGTTTGTTTGAGCTTACCATGGACGGTTCCAGGGAATTAGAGTCCATTGTGGCGGGAGGCATGGTGGCTGGAGAGGCATGGCGGCTGGAGCAGCAAGCCGAGGGTCACATCTCGCAATGAGCACAGGAAGCAAAGAGAAAGACTGTAGACCACGAGGCTTGTTAAAACTCACTAAGCCTGCCCCCAGTGACACACTTCCCCCAGCATGGCCACACCTTCTAAGATCTCCAAAATCAGCGCCACCAACTGGAGACAAATGTCTGAATACTTACAGCCTATGGGTGACACTCATGCAAACCACCACACATACCATCCAAGCATCTGTGTCTATGCTCACAGCTTAGCTTGCCATAATAATTAGTACTGCTTAAATGCCTGTACATCTAATTGCTTGTGCTTTGTTAGTAGGATTAAAAAGGTATCCCTGGACAAGCTGTCAACCCATGAAGGGAAACAACCTGAACAGACTAGAGTCCAAAATGACATCTCTAAAGAAAATAGACTGTTTTGCTTCTCACCCACTTGTGCCCCTTTCCCAAAGCCTAGGGAACAATTTGTGGAAGAGGAGGCGTGGTAGAATGTAAGGGCTGTGGAGAGATTGAGGTGAATCGTGAGACTACAGCAATATAGACTGGATTCCTATTTGATCAACATGCTTGTGCATACAAGCTTCTCCAACTGGACTATGGGAACCTTGGGTTGTTCAAAATTTGTACATAGATACTTGCAAATTGGTTTTACATGAATGTTACTTACATTCATTGCTTATGCTTAATAATTTGGCTCACTTCAAAAAATTGTACCAATTACCTAATTGTATGGCAAACTGATTAATGTCAATGCTATCTGAAAACAACTGGGCTATTATATTGTAGAATCCCTTAAAAAAATAAAAGGAAAAAAATAAAAAAATATAAAAAATAAAAAAAGAAAGGAAAGGGTATTTTGTCAATAGACTTGACAGCCACTGAAGGATTAAAATCTGGACCAAATGTTCCTGCTTGAGTATTAAATTTTGTCTCCACCTGGTCATGTTTTGAGTCCTTGGTTCTCTGCAGGTGGCATTATTCTGGGAGACTGTGGAATCATTTGGGGATAGGGTCTAGTTGGGTTAAGTAGATCACTGGGGCATGCCTTTAAGGGTTAGGCCTGGTCCCTCACGCTGTGCATTCTGCCCTGCTTCTGTCTGCCACATGCTGATTGATCTCCAGCACGCGCCCTCTCCTCCATCGCCTTCCACCTCTCTGAGGCTCAGAATAAGTAGAGCTGAGGAAAGAGGACTGAAATCTCTGAAACTGTGAGCCAAAATAAGTGCTTCCTCCCTCTGTCAGGTCATAGTAACAATAAAGCAAATGCAATGTACTGAGAGTGTGCTGGGAGCCAAATTGAAGCTAAACATGAACTCTCACACCAGTGAACCAGCAAAACTTAACCAGCCATGCTCAGCCCCTTGTCAGGACAGTCAGACAAGAGAAGAGTCAGTGGATGGTTTCAAGCTCTGAATATGTACTGTGATCATGAGCCTGGAAATGTTTCAAAGACCTTTCAAAGACCTTTTAAAAGTTTGTATCAGAAGTAGACTGATTAAATTGGCCTATCACCCCTCTCCCTAGGAACTGCTCTTTTCTGTGGAGGTTGGGAGGTTGGGAGTCCAAAAGCTGATGAGCTTAGTCTCCTAGATGCTCTTAGTCTGGGAGTTTGAACCAAAGGTCTGTAAGTCTACATTCTAGTGGCTCAGTAGTGATTTCTTTCTTTTTATTTTTGACTAGACTTTGTTTTGTCTCTTTTCTTAAGTTCTAACGCCCAGCAGCATATCAAATATTCAAACAGTAACACTGGTTTGGAAGCCACCAAATCAAAATAACATTTCTTATCCTCTTTGAAAAACTGAGACAAAAACTTTTTCAAGAGCAATTTTATTTTAAGCATTTTTAAAACCTAAAAATATTAAATGAACAAAAAAGGGGTAAAACTCATAAGACACCAAGGCAAAACACTAACTCCACAGTAGCTAATGCCCTAGCATATATACTTAAAGGCATAGCAATTCCCATAAGCTGTACTTACCCACAGATTCACAGATCAACATTCATGTTTAGTAAACTATGCAGCCAATGTTGTTCACTTTCATATTCTTTTGTTCTAAATTGTTCTCTTCCTTGTAACAAAGGTTTTCACATCTTGATTTGTCCTCTTCCTCAGTCCTGACTACCTGGCTGTAAATACTGCCCGTTAATTCCAACTGCCTTATCACACAGGGATCACATTTTATCCCCTATAAACACTCCCTCAGAGCTGTAGAATCACTAGAAACCACCCAGTGCTCTCCATATAGCTTTGAGTTTGATTTGCAAATCCTGACACTAAGTTGAAACGTCACACTTTTCTGTTCACCTTTCTACTCCCTCCAATACCCATGTTCCTCTGAATGACACCAGATTTCCTGCATTCCCAGGAAAAGCAATCCATAGCAAGTGAACAACTGATTCCAAAAAATCCATATAAATAGACCAGGGACAGAAGAATCTCAGCTTTCCTCCTTCACTCTTCTCACCATCCTGCTACTGGCTAAGCCAGGACAATTTCCTTCCCTGTACACAACTACAAAGGCAGAGTGAAAGGAGAAGACTTATATCAGGGAGCAACTATTAAAATTTACATCTTTAATTCCCATTCATGTCTGATGTTCATATATATACATATATGTATGTATATATACACATACATATATACATATACATATGTATATGTATATATGTACACACACACATATATATATTCCTTGACTTGCAATGAAACCTATTGTAAGCCAAACACCTCTCTAGCCAACAAGGCATTTAACACACCTAGCCTGTCAAACAAACATACACCTAGGCAACAAAGCAGCTATAGAACTGGGTTGCTTTGTGTGGCTGACTGGGAGCTGTGGCTTAATGCTATTGCCCAGAATCACATGAGTATCATGCTACAAACTGAGAGCCCAGGAAAAGATCAAAATGCAAAACAGAAAGTACAGTTTCTACTGAATGCATATCACTTTCACACAGTTATAAAGTCCAAAAATTGTAAGTCATCATATGGGAACCATCTGCACTGCAAACTTGAACAGAAATATCGTTCAAGGTGTGCATAAACATTTTTTCTCCCAGTATTAGTTATTTATACCACATGCCAAGAAACTACCAAGTACTACCACTAAGCACTAAGTCAATCATGAATAAGAAAGACCAACTGTATAAATCAAAATTAAGAACATTAGATTTGAATAAACACACAGGCAATTCAAGTAAATATGATAAACATTATGGGATTTTAAAATGTGGAATAAATTGTCTATGTTGGAGTAAGAATAGCGAGGATTATTCTATCTTGGAAATATGCCTTGGAGATAGCAAAGTAATTTGCACAAAATTTCATGTATATAATTTTTAAAAATAGCAAAATCCTTAAGACTCCATTAGCCAGAGAATGGTTTGAAAAGGAGATTTTAAGGATGCAGTAAATTCAATAAACAGCCAAGGCACCAGGGCCTACATTTGTTATGTTAAAGAGATGTGTCTTCAGTCCTTCGTGACAAGATAAAAAATATTGACCAGAAGGCTCTTTTGTAGGATGCTGTCCAAGGAGTTAGGTGACATCCTATTCCCAGCTCGACAACAAATGTGGCTTCTGACCTTGAGAAAGTCCTTAACTTCCTTTTGTTTTTAGAACCTCACTCCTGTTGAATTGGGTTTATTTTCTTCTTTATGAGTAGCCACCATTATAATACTATTTTCAGTATGCCCTCACTTTCTAGACAAAATTTAAAAACACACATTCAAATGCTTTCCTCGGTTTTGCACACCAAGTTCAAAACATCTTAAGACCAAATCTGTGAAATGAAGGTAGTTGCACTAGTCAGGTTTACTGTCATAATCATAATTGATTTTAAATTTCCATGATAAAAACTTCTGGAAAGACTGACTTTTTAAAACACATATTCTAGTTATTATTTTTATTTTTATTTATTTATTTATTTATTTATTTATTTTTATTTATTTTTATTTTTTTTGGTTTTTTCGAGACAGGGTCTCCCTGTAGCCCCAGCTGTCCTGGAACTCACTCTATAGACCAGGCTGGCCTTGAACTCACAAAGATCCACCTGTCTCTGCTCCTGAGTGCTAGGATTAAAGGCGTGCGCCACCATGCCCGGCTCTTATTATCTTTTTATTTCATGTGTATGAGCGTATTGCTTGCATGTAAGTGTGCCTGTGTAAGAATAGTTGTTAGCTGCCACATGTGTGCTGGAAATTGAACCCGGTCCTCTGCAAGAGCAGCCAGTGCTCTTAATCTCTGAACCATCTCTCCAGCCCCAAGACTAATTTTTCAGTGATGAATTTTGTTACTTTTTTTAAAATTTTATTTATTTATTTCCTATGTGTATGAGCGTACTGTCAGCATGCAGGTTTGTGCACCCATGTTGTGCAATGCCGCCGAGGTCAGGAGAGGGTGTTGGATTCCCCTGGAACTGGAGTTCTCCTGGAATTGGAGTTACAGATGGTTCTCAGCCACCATATGGGTGCTGGGGATCGTACCCGGGTCCTCTGCAAGAGCAGTCGGCTCTCTTAACCACTAGGCTATCTCTCCAGCTCCGAATTTTGTTACTTTTAATAATCTTAAAAGTCAATAAAACTTCAGAGAAAGCAGGGAGAAAAGGTTGGAATTGAAAGATTATTGAAAAGAAAGACAGTGTATATGAAAAACAAATGGAATGTATGAGGTCAGTTTTAGTTTATGTAAAAGCCACATGTAGAAGAAAAATGTTAAACCATGATGCCTGTCTCCTGCCATGTTTGTCTGATTCCCCAGGGTACCCTTGGAGTTAAAATGATATGTTGCATCTTGTTTCTTTTTTTTTAATTAATTTATTTTTTTTTATTTTTAAGGGATTCTACAATATAATGACACAGTTGTTTGCAGATAACATTGATGTTACTCAGTATGTCATACAATTAGGTAATTGGTGCATTTTGCAAGTATCTATGTCCAAATTTTGAACAACCCAAGGTTCCCATAGTCCAGTTGGAGAAGCTTGTATGCACAGGCATGTTGATCAATTAGGAGTCCAGACTATATTCCTGTAGTCTCATGATTCACCCCTATCTCTCCACAGCCCTTACAATCTACCACGCCTCCTCTTCCGCAGTTTGTTCCCTGGGCTTTGGGAAAGGGGCACAAGTGGGTGAGAAGAAAACAGTCTACTTTCTTTGGAGTTGTCATTTTGGACTCTAGTCTGTTCAGGTTGTTTCCCTTCATGGGTTGACAGCTTTTCCAGTGATACCTTTTTAGTCATACTAACAAAGCACAAGCAATTGGATGTACAGGCATTTAAGCAGTACTAATTATTATGTCAAGCTAAGCTGTGAGCATAGACACAGATGCTTGGATGGTATGCTAATCCGCAAACTGTGGTTTCTCTATAAAGGGTGACAAGTTCTTATTGTGGCTTATAACATCTCCTAACCACTAGAGGACATAAGCTTGTGGCATCCGCTGTGAGTTATTCCTCCAAGGAGAGAGCTAATAGCCAAATAGATTTGGGATATATATAGACACTTGGCTGCCACTGTTGCACAGTATCTCCAGGCTGTTGAGGTGTAGCTGATATTGACGGAGGAGTCTTGCTTGTCTCAGGGAGACCAATATTTTGCTGTATTGCTTTAGTGGCCTTTGGTAACGCTCTCTAGCATTTCAGAGGCCAGTTGTACGCTAGCAAGTGACGTCTCATAACATTTTTCATGCTCACACCAGGTCTTCGACAACAGGGACTTACTGCCTTTCTCCTTGCATATATCCCACTTATAGGCAAAAGGCCTTTATAATTTGGGGGGGGGGGTTTGAATCCCCTAGCCAACATCTCCTAGGCAGAATAATTCATTGCTGATGTCAGAGCTTTCCTGTAGTAATATATTTTGCTTAATTACACAACTTATAAACACTTTACTATTGAATTTGGCTCTAGATAGAGAAATATCCTTTCACAGTTCCTATGCCTATCAATCAGTTAATACGTTATGCCTGTTTTATAGGAAATTACCACTGTAACAATTGGCTCTAGTTTACAGTTAGGGAGTGGTTTCATTACCATCATGTTTTTCTTTTTCCTATAAAGGGGAGAGGTAGGAAGGTTTCTCAGTATCTGGAAGGTAAACTTCATTAGGGCCCATTATAAACAGTTAACCCCAATATTATTCAGAGAGATGCTCAGTGTCTGTGACTCAGGCAGTCTGAGGTTCCTCTTTCCTTAATGTTCAGATGGGTCAACCTCTCTGCTGGCATTTCCCAGTCCATCCTGCACAGCCATAAATTGTATGTTTTCAGGCATTTAGATTGGTGATTTTTACCTGTGGGAACATAAAATTCTCCCGCATCTTGTTTCTTTAGCTAAGATGTCCTTGGGATATAATTATCTAAGGAGTACAAAGAAAATTGAATCAGGCTGTATTGGCTTGTTGACAATATTTTTCATATCGAATGTTTTCTTTACCACATTATACATGTGTATGATCACTCAAATGCCTTCTATATGTGCACGATTCATCCTCATTCATGGCTTTTTCTCTGATTACAACAATATGACAAATCCAGCTTCTTGGGAGTCTGGAGAACTGCTGGATTGAAAAGATGAACGTTCTTTACCTACACTCAGAAGATTTCCCCAGGCCAACATTCCAGCCTTTATATAGTGGAGCCTTCTTAACTGATGACTCTTTGTGGCCATGACCATAACACAGATCCTATATTCAACCTGCACAGCTCCAGGTTGGACCCTATAGTTATGTCCTCTGTCTGCCTAGCTACTTACAGTGGTTCTGGAAATACTCACACTGAATTTTACATTAAAGCTTAGCTGCCAATTCAGATGGCAAATTATATCAGAACAAGTCCTCTTTCCTCAGAAAGATCACAGAATATCCTATAAAAAGAGGATATTCACTTACTTCTGTTTGGTAATTAGGAGTGTGGGCAAAATATATAAGCAAATACTCAAGAAAATTGCATTGGTATTCTATGCCATATTCCATCTCTCAGAGAGAGGAGGGGAGTCCAAGGACAGAGTTGAAAAACAGGTGGCCTTTTTCCCTGGAAGCTGAGAGCATGTGTCAAAGGCATCCTGTGAATAATCATAGCTTTGGGAGATAAGATTTTTAAGCTACAGTCAGTCTTGAAGTGAGAAAGCAGAACAAATGACAATAGTGTAAGTAAAGAGATGCAGCTCTGAGGAATGGATGAGCAGGAGATGGAAGAGATGTATGATCCTGATGGACCTCAAGGAGTCTCAGAACACTGAGGTCTTACTAACTTGCAAGTGGATGCTTTGAAGACTAGATAGAAAGATTTCATTCACTTTACTTCATATTCCTCTTCCTATACACTTGGCTTTTAAACTGACAGTTTAGACAGATGAGCCTGAAAGGAGAACACTAATATCTTTCTTAACCTTTGTTATGTAGTGCATGGTTCACTATATTTTAAAGAATGACAAATGTACTGAATGGGGTTATTACTTCCATTTTAAAAACAATACTATCATTATTATGGGGACAAAGAGATTCTATGTACTGCCAAGATACTAAAACTATTATTGAATACTGTTTAAATAAATACTGGAGTCATAATTAGTATAGGAAAGCAAGAGCACTGCCTACAGAAAATAAATAACTACAACTACTGTTATGGGAAATAGGCACCGAGGACTCATGGCTTGTGCTGGGTCTGAAAAATAAGAGACTATTTTGTTTCCTTGATTCCAAACCTCTGGTTTTTAATCATTGTGGTTCAAATCTATTCAGTAAACTTAGCACAAAGAATACATTTTGCCTAAACTGCTGTTGAAATACAGGGATTCTCTTGAAAAAGAATAGACTCAGAAGTCCTGTCCAGGGCATGCTAGCTCATCCCTCTTTCCATGAGCTCAGCAAGTAGGGACAGAACAAAGGACCAAAATCAATTAGAAAATCCCTAGTACAACTGTCACGCAGCTTCTAGCCTATTATTTATAGTTAGAGTCCTGAAGAGGATTGCTAATTAAAAACAATGCTTTATGTTGCTGTGTGCAATTTTCAAACTGATTTCAAGGGCAGTTTCTGGATTCTGTTTCAGACCTATAGAATTTATCAGTTCAGCACCATCTGTGCCATTCTGAATATTGAGTAAACTGTTTCACTTGGGAAGGGTGAGAATTAGTCATTAGGCCACACCTGGATGCTTCTACTTCCGGAAGACCCAATGTCCATTCAATTGACTGATTTTCTCCACATTCTATTGGGATATTTTGATATAAACCTCCATTTAACCTTTAAGAAAAAAGAAAAATAAAGATGAAAATACATTCAATATTTCTTGCCTGGCAGGTTTCCCAGATATTTTATATCTGTTGTTTACCAGTACCTGCAGTTAGAGCAGGCAGATATACAGTGCTAATGCACTCAAGCCTTACTTCTTTGACTCTATTCCTACCTGCATTTTCAAATTTTTAATTATTCAATTCTCAGATTCGTGCCCATAAATATACATACGTGTATATATACACACAAATTTATACCCACTCTTAGTATCCAAATATGTTAGAAAATTGAGTTAGTAGTATCCGTATGATTTACTGACAAGTACTCATACAGAAATCAAAAGTTCTTAATTAATAAAGTGTTACTTGACAATGTTGGATTAATCAAAATACAACTATGTCATTATGCATATACTGACCATTTATCAGAATTAATTGGAAAAATCAAGCACCTGGAAGTTAGATAAAGGATATGCCATTCATTTTCTAGCTTTCAGCAACATGACTCTTAATCCTTGTTTGCCCCAAGCTGAGCATCTCAATAAATGGTTGGTTTCTAATCTTTTAAGGCTATTTATAAAGATCAAAGCTCCTAATGTAAGTTGCTAGGTATTAAATTAGCTTTCTGAGAATCGGGTGTTGGGAAAATGCTCCTACTTCACAAACAGGTTTCCTTTGTTACTATCTTTACAGTTATGGTTGACAAAGGGCTCTAACAGTCACTGCTCCCGGTTTCCTTTTCCTTCTGCTTCCCAGGGTATCAGAGCTGTGTGATTTTCATATACACCACTGCCACCCATGAAGCTTCAGGTTCTTTGATTATGTACCCCCTACCCATTTTTACTCAGCTCCCATTTTTTATTACAGAAATAGATAATTAGAATTTTTTATGATGACAGTTTCTCAAGAATGAATCCCTGTAACATTTAATTTCTCGTAGATATGAGCCCCTGAATCTCCACAGCTATCCCAAATCCCCTGCCTGGAGGATCTGTTCACTAGCGCATTGCACTCACAGCTGTGGCCTGGCTACATACTGGACTCCTGGGAACAGATAATGTTGTGCCGTCCTCTACAGACTGCAGACCTCTGCATCCCCTACAGACCGCTGCAGCTCCTTGCAGTCCCTGCAGCCCTCAGATGCACCTCTCCCTGAACCCTCCTGAGCATACGCCCCCATCACAGGACCCCTTAGAGCTCCAGTGTCTTCTCACTGTAGAGGTGCTCACTTCACTGTGTCTGAGCTGGCTCACTGTCTTTCTTCCTAGTGATATATATATATATATATATTTTTTTTTTAAACATATATATTTAAACATATATATTTAAACATATATATTTAAACATATACATTTAAACATATATATTTAAACATATATATTTAAACATATATATTTAAACAAATATTTAAGCATATATTTAAGCATATATATTTAAACATATATTTAAACATATATTTAAGCATATACTTAAGCATATATTTAAGCATATATTTAGACATATATATTTAAACATTGTTGTAGTTTGTCTTCTGTTGCTGTGACAAAACGCTCTGACCGACACCAACTTGAGGAGGAAAGGGTTTATTCAGCTTACATCTCCCTGTTCACAGTTCATCAGTTAAGCAGCCCAAGGCAGGAACTCAGGGCAGGAACCTGGAGGCAGGAGCTGAAGCACAGGCCATGGAGGAATGCTGTTCACTGGCTTGCTCCCCTGGCTCATGCCCAGCCCACCTTCTTATACAGTACACAACAACCTGCCCAGGGTGGCACTACTCATTGTGGGCTGGGCCCTCCCCACTGCTTGACCATCAAGACAATACTCCACAGATGTGGCCACATGGCCAATCAATGGAGCCAATTCCCCCAGTTGAGGCTCCCTCAACACCAGGTGTGTCAAGTGACACTAAAGCTAAGATCCCAGCACAATTGAACAACCTTCCAACTTGACAACACAAAAACAACATCATCGATTAAACCACCAACCAACCACTTCCAGTTCTTATCCCCAAAAGTATATGTTAACATTAACACAACTAAGACAGTACAATCTTTAAAAACGCCCAACAGTCCTCCTAAAAAAAAATGTCCCAAGAAAAACGTTAAAAGTTCACAGTTTATAAAAATCTCTTAACTGTGGGCTGCGTGTAAATCCAAAACACAAGTACTGCCTTATTTCAAGGGAAGAATCAGGCACACTCAAACAAAACAAAGTCCAGCAAGTAGCTCAAGGCTGGACACCTGGGATTCCACTCATATCTTCTAGGCTCCAAAGGGTTTTGCAGCTCCCCCTCTCGCTCTGCATCATGGCACATACAGCTCATCTCACAGACCCAGGCCAACTCCATTCCACACCTGCCACTGCTCTTGTGGTCATCCATGGTCCTGGCATCTCCAAAAAGCTGGGGTCGCCACTTGAAAACTGAGGCAGCAGAACCTTCACCAATGGTCCTTCTGACCTCTCCTGTACAAAAGCCTAGCTTCTCTCCATGACCCCTGCAATATTGGGGTCTTCACGGCAACGAGGTGCACTTCCACCAATGGCTTTCCTGACCTCTCACAGTCCCAAGCCTCGCTTCCTCTGTGACAACCCTCAAATTTCAACACCAGAACCATATAGGAGACTCTTACACACTACCAAGTCCTGCTTCTGGCTCGAGATGGCGGCCCAGGCCCCTTCTGTATCACAGCTTCTGTGTGCTGACCCTGAAGAAATTCTTCCCAGAAGATTTCACCACAATGATTGTGGTCTCTTGTTACTTAACAGCTGAATTCTTCTCAGCCCAGCTGACCAGAACCCACAGATTACAGTCCTGATGATCTCTACTTCCCTTTGAAACTAGAAACTTCACCAAGCCAGGCCTCCATCTTCTACAAATCCTTCAGCAAAAACTGCTCCAAGCTCCACAGCAACAATCTTTAGGATTCAATGATCTTCCCAGCCCAAATTCCAAATGTCTCCACAATCCTCCCCAAAACAAACCAAGGTCAGGTCTGTCACAGCAATACCCCACTCTTCTGGTACCAATTTTTTTTAGTTTGTCTCATTGTTGCTCCATTGCTGTGACAAACACTCTGACCACAACCAACTTAGAGGAGGAAAGGGGTTTATTCAGCTTACATCTCCCTGTTCCACAGTTCATCACATTAGGCAGCCCAAGGCAAGATCTTAGGGCAGGAACCTGGAGGCGGAGCTGAAGCACAAGCCATGGAGGAATGCTGTTCACTGGCTTGCTCCCCTGGCTCATGCCCAGCCTCGCCTTCTTATACATACACAACAACCTGCCCAGGGTGGCACTACTCATTGTGGCTGGGCCCTCCCCAATTGCTGACAATCAGACAAATACTCACAGATGTGGCCACAGGGCCACATCCAATGAGCCAATTTCCCATGAGGCTCCCTCAACCCAAGTTGTAGGGTCAAGTTGACAACTAACCTATCCAGCACAAAGCATATATATTTAAACATATATATATTTAAACATATATATATATATGTTTAAATATTTAAACATTAAATATTTAAGCATTTAAGCATATATATGTTTAAATATATATATGTTTAATATATATATGCTTAAATGTTTAAATATTTAATGTTTAAATATTTAAACATATATATATATATATATATATGTTTAAATATATATATGTTTAAATATATAATGCCCACACCTTGGTCTTCTCAAAATCTTGCACTCATGTCATTGACCTTGCTACTTGAACATTGCAGAGAGTAGTAACAGCAGGAGGCCTATCCCGACTTAAGCTCAATGGTTTCTCTCAGAGGCATCCACCTGGCAAAACATGTGCAGTATTCCTAAAATGAGTGCTGGGGCCAGGAACACTCTAGAAACCAATCTAGCCAAGATATTAAGGTTCACTTTAAGGCCTCACCATTTCACTTCTAGAGTCTTTGTGATAACATTTTGATGGCATGGGTACTTAAAAAAGTAAATTTAGTCTTCTTCTATTCCCACAGATGGGTCAAGGATGTTCTTGAGATATGAAATGCTGATTTTGGAAACAAGTACCCAGATTTCTGTTGTGTTTTCTCTCCACACACTTTATCATCATGACCAGCACAGCTGTGGCTTCAAGTTACAATCATGACAACATTTTTATTGTGGAAAGGTTGAAGCCAGGGCCCAGCTAGGCAAGAATTGTACCAGTGAGATGCACCTCCAGCCCCCATTACAAATTCAACCTTTGACAATTTATAAGGATACTACATTTTGAATGGAAAACTGGAAAAATTGAAATAGAAAACAAAAATTGTATGCTCTGCAGGGATCTTAAAAATAATCTTAAATTCAAGTAACTGGTTTTTAGAGATGCTTTGTAGAATGTCAAATATAAAAAAACTTTAAACTTAGTTTAAAGTATTTCTGTGCCAACACTTCTGAAAAAATATTAAAGATTGAACTGACACAGTATTGTTGCCAAGAGAGGATAGTTACTAATTTTAAAGTGTGTTGATGTGTGACTGTGTCTACTAATTATTTCAGTAGCCAATGAGAGCAACTAGCAATTAAGAAGAATGTAATTAAGAAGTAAAAGATAGTGAGTTAGGGAGAAGGACAAATGGGTTTTTCCATTTACATAATTATTCATCAAGGACATATTTGCTATTATCTACAATACTAATTTTTTCTTTTGGTTATTTCAAATATTCTGCTTTAAAGACTCTGCCACTCTGTTTTATATTTTCACATGACGGTGTTATTTAAAACTTGTCTCTAGTTGTTTATATTCTTCCCTTAAATGTAATCAGCCCTATGACATAGCATTCCTGTGTATATGTGTGTGTGTGTGTGTGTTGTATGTGTGTGTGTGTGTGTGTGTGGTTTGCACATGTGTATGTAGACAGGTGGGTACTTGTATATTTGTGGAGGCCAGAGGTTGAATTCAGGTGTCTTCTTTGGTTGTTTTCCACCCTTTTTTAAGACAGGGTCTCTCATTGAACCTGGACTCACTGATCTAGAATGACTGGCCAGCAAGATCCAGAGATTCAAGTGCCTCCATCCTCAGAGTTAGGATGACACATGTACACAGTCGTGCCCGGTGTTTTACATGGGTGCTGAGTATCCAAACTCAGATCCTCATGCTTGAGGAGCAGACACTTTGCTGACTGAGCCATCTTCCCAGCCCTGCATTAGTGATTATGTTTCCAAATATATTTGAAAAATTAATCATGCAAGTGCAAACCAGTGGAGATAAGCAAGTAAGGTTTGACTGGCCAACTCCTGAAGTAGTTGAGTATTATTCTTTCTTTTCCTCCAAGGCAGCATTATGTTTCCCCGCATAATCCTGGCTTTGGAAAATTAATTCTTCTGTACCTAGTCTCTGATGCCGAATTAGACTTGGAAATGTAGGTAGTAGGATCAGATAGATCTGAGTTCATACTCCAGCTCTGTTGCCAATAGTTAGTAAATCCTTTAGCATAGAAGCCCTTACCCTCATTTGTAAGAAGGACTAGCAATACCTACTTGGATTAGTGTGGGTGGAATGCAGTGAGTGATTGCAACACAGCTAGCTTTAGTACCTCATATGAAGTTAGTGCCCAATGGATGTCAGAAAGGGCAATAAAAGTTGAAGTGGGCCGGGCATGGTAGCACATGCCTTTAATCCTAGCACTTGGGAGGCAGAGGCAGGTGAATCTTTGTGAGTTCAAGGCCAGCCTGGTCTACAGAGCAAATTCCAGGACAGCTGGGGCTACAGAGAGACCCTGTCTCAAAAAGACCAAAAAAAAAAAAAGTTGAAGTGGATTTTCCCTTAAATTTGCCTGCTTTTTAAAATTTTCCTAATGTCTATAGAAAATAAATGATTATTAACAACTCTTCTCTTATTCCTGCTCTTGCTGACTTTAAAAATTGAGTGAATTTGTAATTTCGGTATATGGGCGGAAGGTATATATGCATATTTTACAGTAACACAAAATTAAAGTGAAAAAATGTGAATTCCTAAACATGTTTTGGAATTAACATACAGTTTATTTTCAAGCATCATAATTTTGGTATATGTGCGATGTATATATAGACATATTTGGAGGAATACAAATTGGAGGGAACAAAAACAATGACAAAAGAACCATGTCAAAGAACTGCTGAAGCAGTAAAGTTCTGCCCAAAACAATAAATGTCTGCATAGAAAATCTTTAAAAATACTGAGAAGAAGATGCAAGACATGTATGGCAGAATACAAAAATTTGGGTGGTGTGGGGGACATGGAAAGGGGAATTCATCTGAAATGGACTGAGAAATGTGGTATGAAATGCATGAAACTTCAATAAAAAATTTTTTTTAATTGAATGATGTTGCTGGAGAAATGTCTCAGTAGTTAAGAGCACCAGCTGTTTTTGTTGAGGACCCGGATTTGGTGTTCAGCACCCACAAGGTAGCTAAAAACTGTCCATAACTCCAGTTCCAGAGGATCCAATGACCTCTTCTGCCTTTGATGGAAATTTCATGGCATGGGTGCAGTTACATACATGTATGTATGAAAACATTCATATACATAAAATATGTAAATAAATAAGATCTTTCTTTAAAAGAAGCAACCTAAATGAGTGATGAGGGGCTAGAGAGATGGCTCAGTGATTAAAAGCATTGGCTGCTCTTCCAAAGGACCTGGATTGGATTCCCAGAACTCACATGAGGGCTAACAATTGTCCATAAGTCCAGTTCCAGGGGAATCCAAAACTCTCTTCTGACTGCGGCATTGCACGACACAGGTGCACAAACTTGCATGCAGACAGTACATTCATACACATACAGAAATAAATAAAATTAATTAAAAAATTAATTAAAAAATTTTTTAAAAAATCAAACTTTTCCTCCAGGTTTTCTCTAATTTATTTCCTTTGGTATATGGTATTAAATTTTATTTTTGAAACTTTTCTGATTATTAATCTTTGTGTATTTTTCACCTGAAAACACATCTGGAAAAATGCTGTACTGTAAACATTTAAAAAAAACCCTTTATGCCAGGCGTGGTGGCGCATGTCTTTAATCCTGGCACTTGGGAGGCAGAGGCAGGAAGATCTTTGTGAGTTCAAGGCCAGCCTGGTCTACAGAGTAAATTCCAGGACAGCTGGGGCTACAGGGAGACCCTGTTTCAAAAAGACCAAAAAAATAAATAAATAAATTCCTTTGGAATTACTCTTTTGGAGTAATTTGGACATATTTTTCCTATTTTTCTTGGAAGATTTTATATTACTTGCCTAACTTATATGGTGAATGTGTGATTTATATATAATATAGTTATTTAAAATAAAAAATAAAAATAAATAAAATTTTGGCTATAAATTTTTTAATATAAATAATTTTTATTATTAAACTTTTTCCATAGGCCATACATCATTTCTCAATTGAAACTAGAATCACTTCCCTTTCCATGCCCCCCACCCCACCCAAGTCCCTGCACTCTGCCATACTTGTACTGTATTTTTCTGAGTCTTTCCAGAGTTTTTTTTCAGTTCTTTTGTTGTTGTTCTCTCCAACTTGTATTGCTACAGTATATATATATATATATATAGTTTTATATGTATATACATAAATATATATACATACATACACATATCACATGAATCGTAGGATTTTTTTTCCCAAAAAGATGTCATGTCAAAGGAAGTGCTCGAAAGTTCCTCCTTGGCAATCCTAAACAACTATCAATCCTGCACTTTTGCTCCACATGGGGGTCTTTCCCTCCCATGGTCCCCCAAATGAGGTCCACTAAGCATGCATCCTGTCTCAATCCCCCTGCACTGGCCTCCATGATACAGCCCAGGTAGTCCAACAATGGCAGTCTATATTCTGACGAGGCAGACATCCCCTTAGCTGTTTAGTCCACAAGCTGGGTATCTCAGTAGTCCCACCTGGCATTGAAGGTTTGGAGGATTCTTGGAGAGACATGAGTCCTCAGTCCATATTAGGAGGTTAAAAAGCTGTGTCTCATGTCTTTGAGGAGTGCCACAAGCGGTGGTAGCCACAGAGTTGATACACTTGCCAGTAAGAATTGAAGACAGGCCAAACAACAGTAACCTCTATTTTTTGCTTTTTGTGTTTTTACTAAGATCTCAAGTAGTAGTACTCCAGGCATGCATCACCAAACCTGGTTTATGTGGCACTGAGGCTCCAACTCAAATCCTCATGACTGTTAGGCATAAAAACAGCCTAGTACTGGCACAAAACAGACCTGTTGACCAATGGAACAAAACTGAAGATCCAAACTTGAGCACATACAATTTTAGCCACTTCATATTCAACAAGGGAGCCAAAAAGACCCAATGGAGGAAAGACAGCATCTTCAGCAAATGGTGTTGGCAAAACTGGATCACCACTTGTAGAAGAATAAAATTAAACCCCTACCTCTTACCCTATACAAAAATCAACTCCAAATGGACCAAAGACCTCAATGTGAAACCCAAGACTCTGAAGGTGATAGAAGAAAAAGTTGTCAGCAACTTACAAGACATAGGTGTAGGAAAAGACTTTCTTAATCAGACAGCAGCTGCATAGGAAATAAGGTCAACAATTGACAAGTGGGACCTTATTAAATTCAAAAGCTTCTGTACAGCAAAATAAACAGTCAGGGAAATGAAGAGAAAACCCACAGAGTGGGAGGAAACCTTCACCGATGATACATCTGACAGAACATTAACTTCCAGAATATAGAAACTACTCAAAAAACAAAGAAGTAAGAAAACAAATGACTCACTCAAAAGATGGAGTAAAGAGCTGAACAGAGACTTCACAAGTGAAGAAATAGAGATGGGAGATAAAACCACTTTAAGATATCATGTTACCCTGATAAGACTGGTAAGGATCAAGAAAACAAATGATACCAAATGCTGGAGAGGGTGTGGAGAAAGGGGAACACTCATTCACTGCTGGTGGGAATGCAAACTTGTACAACCACTATAGAAAGCAGTGTAGAGAACCCTTAAAATACTCAAAATGAGCCTACCACCTGACCCAGCCATACCACTTCTGGGAATATATCTATCACACTCTTCCTACCACAGAAATACATGTACGGCCAAGTTTATTGCAACTCTCTTCACAATAGCAAAGAGCTGGAACCAACCCAAGTGCCCCTCAACTGACAAGTGGATAGAGAAAATGTGGTCTATCTAAATAATGGAGTTCTATGCAGTGGTAAAGAAAAATGACAACATGAAATTTGCAGATAAATGGATGGAACTAGAAGATTTTATGCTAAGTGAAGTAACACAATCCCAGAAAAACAAAAAACAAATGGCATCTCTCATCTGTGGATGCTAGTACCAAAAACCTAGTTGTAAGACAAACTGAGCAATTTAATGTTATTTTCATCATGATCTAAAGATATATGTGCTCTTGCATTGTGAATCCCGAAATGGGTTCTAGAACTGACCTAACATTTATTTTCAGTCCTTGGGTTTTTTTTTTTACATGATGGAGAGTATGTGTGCACCTTTTAGAGTATTATGGGATTAAGATGGTGTGGTGGTTTGAATGATTGTCTCCCATAGGCTTTAAGTATTCAGACATTTGTCTCCAGTTGGTTGCACTGTTCTTGGAGGTCTTAGAAGGTGATGACTACTCAGGAGGTGGAGGCAGGCATGTTGAAGGTTCAAGGTCATCATTAGCTACATAGTGGGTTCAAGGCCAGCCTGGAATATCATGGGCACTTGCCTTCCCCCTCCAAAATGACCAATATGGAAGCACCTCAAAAAGTAAATGTACAACTGCTGTGTAAATAATCCACCAATCCCAGTAATATACGTCATATACATATATATCAATTACAAAGTTATATATGTGTTACAATGTTTATTATATCACTATTCACAACAGCCAACATGGGAAATTAAGTATTCATCAGTAGATGAATAGCTAAAAAGCATACAACAGGCAGGGTGTGGTGGCACATGCCTTTAATCCCAGCACTGGGAGGCAGAGGCAGGCAGGTCTCTGTGAGCTCAAGTCCAGCCTGGTTTACAGAAACAAGTTACAAAACAGCTGGGGCTACACGGCGACCCTGTCTCAAAAAGGTCAACCCCCCCAAAAAAAACATACAATGGGATATTATTCAGCCATAAGACTGAAATCCTGGCATTCCCAGCAATATGGATGAGCTCCTGGGAAACTATTTTAAGAAACTAAGTGGGCATATGCCATATGTTCTCACATACATGTGAAAGCTGAAAAAGTTGATCTCATAGAAATGGAGAATGGAATTGTGATGACCAGAAGCTGATGGTGATTCAGAAAGGGAGGCTGAGTAATCAGTATAGGGCCACAGTGAGAAAGGAGGAATAACTTCCAATGTTCTGCAGCACAGTAAGATAGCTATAGTTGAGAGTCATTTTCAATTTATTTGTACTAATTCTCCAACACCCCACACACGAGCAATAGTAATCATGCTACTTACAGATGTATTTAGGTAATTTGTACTAATTCTCCAGCATCGCACACACTGGCAATTGTATCATGCTATTTACAGATGTATTTAGGTAATTATTTGTACTAATTCTCCAGCATCCTGGACACTAGCAATTGTAATCATGCTATTTACAGATGTATTTAGGTAATTATTTTTACTAATTCTCCAGCACCCCACACACGAGCAATAGTAATCATGCTACTTACAGATGTATTTAGGTAATTTGTACTAATTCTCCAGCATCCTGCACACTAGCAATTGTAATCATGCTATTTACAGATGTATTTAGGCAATTATTTGTACTAATACTCCAGCATCCTGGACATTAGCAATTGTAATCATGCTACTTACAGATGTAATTAGGTAATTTGTACTAATTCTCCAGCATCCTGCACACTGGCAATTGTAATCATGCTATTTACAGGTGTATTTAGGTAATTATTTTTACTAATTCTCCAGCACCCTGCATAATAGCAATTGTAATCATGCTATTTACAGATGTACTTAGGTAATTATTTGTACAAATTCTCCAGCATCCTGCATACTGGCAATTGTAATCATGCTATTTGCAGGTGTATTTAGGTAATTATTTGTACTAATTCTCCAGCATCCTGCACATTAGCAATTGTAATCATGCTATTTACAGATGTATTTAGGTAATTATTTGTCCTAATTCTCCAGCACCCCGCACACTAGCAATTGTAATCATGCTATTTGCAGATGTATTTAGGTAATTTGTACGAATTCTCTGGCATCCCCCACACTAGCAATTGCAATCATGTTATTTACAGTGTATTTAGGTAATTTGTACTAATTATCCAGCATCCTGCACACTGGCAATTGTAATCATGCTACTTAAAGATGTATTTAGGTAATTATTTGTACTGATTCTCCAGCATCCCACACATGAGCAACTGTAATCATGCTATTTACAGATGTATTTAGGTAATTATTTGTACTAATTCTCCAGCGTCCCACACATGAGCAATTGTAATCATGCTATTTACAGATGTATTTAGGTAATTATTTGTACTAAGTGTCCAACATCCCACACATGAGCACTTGTAATCATGCTATTTACAGATGTGTTTCGGTTATTATTTGTACTAATTCTCCAGCATCCTGCACACTGGCAATTGTAATCATGCTATTTACAGATGTATTTAGGTAATTATTTGTCCTAATTCTCCAGCACCCCACACACTAGCAATTGCAATCATGCTATTAGCAGATACATTTAGTTAATTATTTGTACTAATTCTCCAGCATCCTGCACACTGGCAATTGTAATCATGCTATTTACAGATGTATTTAGGTAATTATTTGTACTAATTCTCCCACATCCCACACTCGAGCAATTGCAATCATGTTATTTACAGATGTTTTTAGGTAATTATTTGTACTAATTCTCCAGCATCCCACACACTGGCAATTGTAATCATGCTGCCCCACTTGCTGCCCTATTCAATGAAAGTTCCCAAAAGTGGAGGGTAGAGACTGCAACCCAGTTCTGAATCTCTCTCTGTAATGATGACAGTGGTTTCCTTCCTTCACTAGACTATTTATTGCAAACATAATATTATCACAACAGAAAAAAAAATCATCCAATTTCCCTCTGTGGCAAGTCTATCTCTGAGTTTCCAAAAGGTCGTGGTGTGCATTTTACAGGTGACCCAAAGAACCAGATGTTGGAGAGAAGAGGAGAAGAACCATTTCCAAGGAAGGAGGGAAACTGAGAAGCATCCCAGAGGAGATCTGCAGGACATATCTTCCCTCACTTTAAAACAGACTGCATTAAAATCTCTATATCTTAATGGATAAGAAATGATTTCAAATATAAAATTAACTCTTTGTGCATAAAAGGAGATAGTATAACAATTAGTACTGTTTAAATACCTATATATCTAATTGCTTGTGCTTCATTAGTAGGATAGAAAGGTTATTCCTGGACAAACTGTCAGCCCATGAAAGGAAACAGCCAGAATTGACCAGAGTCCAAGACAACAGCTCCAGAGAAAGTGGACTGTTTTACCTCTCATCCACCTGTGCCCCTTTTCTAAGCCTAGGGAACAACCTGCGGAAGAGGGGGCGTGGTAGAATGTAAGGGCTGCGATTGGGGTGAATGGTGAAACTACAGCAATGTAGTCTGGACACTCATTTGATCAACTTGATTGAACAAACAACCTGTCACCCCCCACTGGATGGTGGGGCTGTAGGTGTTTGGGCACAACAGCCTGCAGATAGGTTTTGCATGAAGGATGCTTGTACTCATGGATTATCACTTATAGCTAAAAATGAAAAAAATAAAGAAGTAATAAAAAAGCCGGGCGTGGGTGGTGCATGCCTTTAATCCTAGCACTCGGGAGGCAGAGACAGGCGGATCTTTGTGAGTTCAAGGCCAGCCTGGTCAGAGTGAGTTCCAGGACAGCCTGAGACTCCAGGGAACCTTGTCTCAAAAAGACAAAAAAAAAAAAAAAAAAAAAAAGAAGTAATAAAAAAAGGAGTAGTAATATGGCATTTGAGTGTTCATTCCTAGGAATGGCCCTGTACCTTTTAAACTTTTTATTTTTATTTGAGAATTTCATACAGTGTGTTTTTAATTGAATATTTGTGGTTTCCTACATTATAGTTTGATGGTATTTAGACCCCTCCCCTATCCACACCTCTCCCCACTACCCCCTGCACAATTTAATATACTTTCATATATAAATGGAAGTACGGCCTATAAAGTCTGATTTGTGTCCCCAAATGTCCTTCATTGTGGATCAATCCACTGGGTCAACTAAGAGCCCCATCCCTGTAAGACACATACAATTTATTTTTATCATATTTATCCTCCTTTCCAACCCCTGCCAGGTCCACCCCGTACCTGCCTACCCAAAGTTGTTTCTCTCTCTTTATCTCTCTCTCTCTCTCTCTCTCTCTCTCTCTCTCTCTCTCTCTCCCTTAGTCAAATCTGTGCTGCCCATATAGTCTTGAATCTGTGGCCATCTACTGCAGTGTGGTGGACTTACCAGGGGACAGACTCTTAAAGAAGATTGACTCTTCCTCTCCCAGCAGCTACCAGTTACCAAAAGCTCCTCATCGGAGGATGAGACATCTTGCCCATCTCCCCTCCCCATGCTGGGATTCCATTTGAGCAGGTTTTGTGCCTTCTGCCACAAGTGCTGTGACTTCATATGTGCACCTCTGCTGCTGTGTCCAGAAAACATTGTTTCCTTGCAATCATCCACCAAATCAGGATCTAACAATCTTTCTAACCCCTCTTCTGCAATGACCTCTGAGCATTGGAAGGAAAGGGTATAATACAGGTATCCCATTTAGGGCTGAACATGCTCCAGTCTCTTACTCTCTGCATCTTGGTCTGGTATGGGTCTTTGTGTTAATCACCATCTACTGCAAAAAGAAGCTTCTCTGATGAAGGCTGAGGAATGCACTAATCTATGGATATAATAAATCATCAGGAGTCAGTTAATACTATGTCCATTTAACAAAATAATAGTAGTATGTTCTCCCCCAGAACTTAAGACCTGGGTACTCACAGTTTCTCGGCCCCAATATATTTCCAGGTGTGGATTTCATCACGTGGAGTCACCAGGCATGAATTCAATCAGAAAATGATTGGTAACTCCCATAACCTTTTGACCACTATTGCATAAGTGTGCATGTCTTTGCCAAGCTGGTCATTATGAAGCTCACAGCATTTACATCTAAGTAAGACAGTGACTACTTTTCTCCATTGGTAGTATGCATATCACCTTCTAGCACTATGAAAGCTAGCCAAGGATGAAGCTTCCAGGTACCAGGTTGATTTCTCCACATTCTACATCCCAAGTATGTGCTATCTGAGAAACATTTTTAAAAACTGTTCAACATCCTTAGCCATCAGGGAAATGGTAGATTTCATGTTACTCCAGTCAGAATGGCTAAGATCTAAAAAACAATGAGTTCTTTTTTGCTCTATCCATAATAACCAAGAAATGGGTATAGGGAATGGGGAAGGAACAATTACTGATGCCTCATGGGAGTGAAAACTGGTAGCCACTGTGGAAATCAGTGTGGCGGTTTCTCATAAAGGTAAAATAGATATATCATGAGATCAAGCTATATCACTCTTGGGCATGTACCCAAAGGACTCTACATCCTAACACATAGACACCTGCTCATCCATGTTCATTTCTGATCTATTCACAATAGCTAGGTAATGGAAACATTATATCCATCAACTGATGAAGAGATAGTGAAAATGTGTATTTCCATAATTGAATATTTCCAGTTGTTAAAAAAATTATGAAGTTCACAGGTAAATGGATGGATCTGGAAACAATTTTTCTGAGTAAAGAAACCCACACTCAGAAAGACAAATGTCATGTTTTTCTCTCACTTGTGGATGTTAGCCTTGAATCTTCAGCTATGTAAATTTCATTTGTAATACCAATTATGGGTCAAGAAATTAGTATGGGGGCATGGGGCCAGGCTTTCAAGATAGAGAAGGTAGAATTCATGATATAAGGTGGAAAGGGGGAATAACGATACACTAGCAAATGGGGGGTAGAAGAGGAAAGATGGAGTAAAGGAAAGAGCACAGAAAGGGATAATTAACACTAAATACCCTTAGGAAACATCATATGGAAAACTACTGTAAATCTCAAAATATATAACATACACATATAAAAATAGATTAATGAAGTTATCCTATAGAGGGTAAAAAGTGTCCCTTTTAGGCACTGCAGGCTAACAACTAAAAATCCCAGTGCCAGGAATGGGTAACCTCTTTTGGAGCTGTTGGCAAGAGAAGTCCTGTAGACTCCCAAACATTACAGGCTACTGTTAATGCTCTGATTACCTTCTGGAACGTGATGTTAAGACCCTATTGCTAAAGACACCAGTTTATCTTTTGAACAGGCATGTTTTTGAATACTTACTGTATGCTAGACATTTCAGTTCCTGTGATTAAATAACATTGCAAGAAATATACAAATGCTGGCATTTGATATTCCTGTGATCAAATAACATTGCAAGAAATATACAAATCTGAGCAACAGAAGGGATACAAGAGGCAAATGAAATTTAAAGTTGCCCAAAGTAATCAAAAAAGACATTTCCATAGTTTTTGATTCAGTGGTTCTTTTCCCCCATGACACATAGACAAACAGCTTAGCCTAACCTGAACTTATATTTGTGAATATCTTGCTTCACTCAGCCAACTTCCTAGACCCACTCACTGCAACCTTCCAATGCCCAATACCTGGACCAGGTGTATAATAGACATTGAGAATATTGTGCCTATGTTTTCTTTACCTCTGGCTCACCAGCCTCACCATCAAAGTGGCTAGATGACTCTCTGATTAGCTTTAGGGACTCGAGGAAAGGGCCAAGGAGGGCACTAAACTGCTTTTAGTGGAGGGCAAAAATCAGGCCTGCCAAAAAGCCCTTGAAGTCCATTTGTGGCCTAGCTTGGACCCCAGCCACTTGAGACCAACTATTTTATTCATTCTTTTAAGAGATATTTTATTGAGCTCTACCAGTGCAAGTCTCTATTCTAGGAACCATGAAAAAGTGGTAAAACTAACAGAAAATACTTGTGCTTAGATGAAATAGAGGTGGAGAGAGGTGATTTTATTTGCTGAAGGTCAAATTTGAAGTCACTGGTAGAATCAGGTTAGCTTCCCAGGACCCCTAACTACCAGAAATCACAGGAATATTTTGCCACCATTATATTTTTACTACTTACATTTTTACCTTAAAGGAATCTTATTTTGTAAGTCCTATTTTTATCTTAGAGTCAAGATCCTGAAAGCATGTCTGTGTTTTTGTCTGTGCTTGCAGGGGATGTGGGAGTGGTACACACCCAGATCAGCAGAATCTGATTTTCATTGTTAACTTAGTCCATTACTTTCATGTCTTACACATGACATAGTCCATGTTCCTAATACTTTTATTATCTATGTAGATAAACTTTAGATAGTGTATTTAAAGACATCTTTGGTAAATATTTGTGGAGTGAGTGAATGAATTAACACATGAAATATGAACCATGTCAACAGTTAACAAAGGTTCTCCTCACTGTGCATCACCATTTGAGAAAACAAACAGCTCATAAATGGAAAAATTCAAGAGCGGATGGGGCTAGACTGAGAAAGTTAATGTTCTCATTTGAAATTGCTCTTTCCAAAAGCAGGCTCCATCCAGTTCTTTCACCAACTACTGAGTTGATTTGGCATGTACCCATGTTGTTCCCAAGCTCATTTTCAAATTTAGCTCCAATTTCTGAAAGTTTGCCCATGCAAACTTCACACAGTAAGGAGACTCTTACCTAAGTGCCTGAACTGCCTCACAACAAGGAACACAATCACATCAGCTCTTTGGCAATTGATGTAGATTACTCTTCGCCATCAGTGGTGATTGGGAAAGTGGCTGGAGTAACCTATATTTCTCCTCTAAACCTGCCCCTTAAATCATCTTCATTATTAATAATTAGCTTTTATTGAAACCCGGGAGATGTCATGTGAACAAAAAGAATTTATTCTATTAATTAAAATGAGCACAAGGTTTTGAATTTCTGATACACTCTCCATGGCGTTTTTTCCTCTCCTTACCCTAGTTCTGGTGCTAAATAATTTCTGCCATGTCTTATTTCTCTAGAGCCTCCTTTTCTGGTAAGGAGGCAAGCTTTAACTCAGACATCCACACTGTATATTCAAGCCATATGAAAAATCACATCTCAAAAAAAAAAAAAAAGAAATATCACATCTCATTTATTCTCTGTAATATAGAAAACAGTATTAGGGAAAAAGCTGGAAATCAAAAGGCAATGATACTGGAAGATCAATTCTGCCATGGCTGTCGGGATATGAATAAAGACAGCCTCCATTTTACTCGTTCATTTCAATTAGATGCAGGAAAACAAACAAACAAACAAAAACAACAAATAAAAACAAGGGACTGCTCTTCTCTGTGGCTTTCCTAGTGACTGAAAGAAAACTCTCAATAAAAGACAGATTGAGGCTTCAGGGCCAAGGATAAAGCTACCTATGGCATTTGTGATCAGCACCAGCCTGAAGTCCTAAGGATGCACATCTGCCCAGGAGCCAAGGGAAGTCCTGAGGTGAGCAAACCCCCAGGAGCCTAGTCCTTCACCATTCCACAACCTCCCTGGGATTTTCTTAGGGACTATTCACCTCATCGGAAGCGGGGAACATATGCTAATCTCAAATTTTCATATGGTGTGCAAACACTTGGAACATATTGTTTTGCACATTTTTACTTTTAATAAAACAACACTGCACTAAAGAGTTGCTATGATCCTGAGAAATGCTTATTTGTTCAGGAGTCCATACTAACTCTTTCCCATTATTTATGTATTTAAAGTATTTTATTTACTATCTTTATTTTATGTGTATGAGTGTATTGCCTGCATGTATGTAAGTGCATTTGTGCCATGCAATATCGAAAGAGGTCAGAAGAGGGTACCAGGTGCCTTGGAACTGGAGTTATGGCTGCCATGCCAGGGCTGGGAATGGAACTCTGGTCCTCTGCAATAGCAGCCAGTGCTCTTAACTGCTGAGCCATCTCTCTAGCTCCTCCCACTATTTTATCTGCTGATTTGTCTCATATGTTTGAAATCATATACTTATCTCATTGATTTTATTTTTGTTACAGTTATTTAATAAATATATTTATTAATGTTTGTTTGTAGTAACTTACTTTTGTTATCATATTTATTGACATGTCCTGCATGTTTTAAATTACAGCCTTATTTGTTACATATCTTAGTTAGATGACAGCTATTTCATAAATATGTATTTATTAATATAGTTATATTAAAATCTAACAAGTCCAGCTTTTCCAATATCGTGGCTCCCAGGGCAGCAAGTACATTCTGATCAGCTAATGGCAAAGTTGGAGATGAGGAAATAGGGACCCCCAAGAGTGTTAGGAAGTGTCGGAGGTGGTCCGAGGGCATTTGGATCCTTAGTGACTACAATTTGGCACTATAGACATCACCAGCGAGCATCGGGGTACAACAGGGGTAGCCCCAGTGTCAGCTGAGCCTTTCTCCTACTGAACCCAGGTACAGACCTTGGTGCCTGGCCCTGGGGGATCAGTCAGTAGATTACGGGTGGTATACAGTGGTTCTGTGAGTACATCACACTGGGTGGGTGATTAGAGTTCACCTCATTTGGATGTGGGGGGCTCCTGCTGCACAGTATTGGGAGGTGTTGTGACCTTCCAGCCCACAGAACCTGGAATGCCTGGGGCCCTTGGATTGCCAGTTCTACAGACCTGGGGAGTTCGAGCCGGCTTGGGTGTTAACATGGCTTAGTTCATCTGGCAAACTTTTTGCTGTTTGGGTGAGGGGTGCTGGTTTGTACAGTGTTAGGATAGAGTTGAGATTTTTGAGCCCAAATACTTCAATTGGGAGGAAAGCAAACACTTGAAGATTATAACCCAAATTGGTGTCAAATCAATAAACACCCAAGCTTCACATTGGAACCACTCCCAACAGAGGCTACCCAGATGCCTAAAGCTCAAGGAAAGAAAGACTCAGGTGGATCTCCACCAAATACTAATACCCCTGTTCAAATACCCTCTAGGGAAGACCCCTTGGCTGTAACTCAAGATACAGACAGCAAAAGAAACAATTATAAATATGATTAGAGAAATTAATGAGTTGAGGGAATTTAAGAAGCTTATAAACAAGGAAGTCAGGGACCTAAAAGTAGACAGGGATAAATTGAAATAGGACAATGATAAATTGTGGAATGAAATTATAAAAGATATAGAAACACTGAAGAAAATTCAAGTTGAAATGAAAAAAGTATTGCAGCATTCCATGAACAACTTGGAAAGGATAACTCTTAATAATAGAATGGATGAAGTAGAAAATAGAATATCAAGTTTAGAACACAATATGGAAGAATTGGATAAATCAAGTAAAGAATATGAAAAAAATTTTTTAAATGCCTTTAATCCCAGCACTCTGAAAGCAGAGGCAGGCATATCTTTGTGAGTTCAAGGCCAGTCTGGTCTATGTAGTGAGTTAGCTGGAGCTACAGGGAGACAATGTCTCAAAAAGACCAAAAAAATTATAAAAACACAAGAATGGAATAATCAGGAACTATGGGATATTTTGAAAAGACCAAACTTACAAATTATAATGATAGGAAGAAAACTCACAGGATAATGATATGGCTCAGGTCTTAAACAGAATTTTAGAGGAAAAATTTCCCAGATTAAAGCAAGAGGTACCTATACAAATACTAGAAGCATATAGAACACCAAGCGGACAGAATCAGAAAAGACATTTTCCAAGCCATATCATAGGAAAAACACTAGATGATCAAAGCAAAGAAAGGATACTGAGGGCTGCAAAAGAAAAACAAGTGACCTACAAAGGAAAACCTATCAGAATTACAGCTGATTTCTCAGTGCAAACAATGAAAGCCAGAAGAGCTTGGTCTAAAACATTCCTGGTTCTAAAAGACTATAGATGTCAACCCAGAGTACTTTATCCAGCAATAATGTATATTATAATTGAAGGAGAAAATAAAATGTTCACTGATATAAATAAGTTGAAAGAATTCCTCTCAAAAAGCCATCCCTGCAGAGAATATACTTCAAGCAATACAAAGAGCGGAGGGCAGGGATGACTATGCTCAATCAACACCACAAAACAAATGATACTACCACTAAGGAAATAAAAACCTAGGGTAAGAATGTACTAAAAATCAAAATAATTGGAGGCAATTTAATTCTCTCAACAACAGTTTTAAATATCAATGGACTGAATTCTCTAATCAAGAGACATAGACTAGTAGAATGGATTAATAAACAAAACCCATCTTTTCATGTCTGCAAGAAACTTGCCTCACCTTTAAAGATAGATACTATTCCAAGGTAAAATGAGGGTAAAAAATTAATACAAATAAATGGCACTAAGAAATAAGGAGTTGCCATTTTAATATTAGATAAAAATAGAACTCAAAATCTTTGTGTTTTGTAGGAAGGATATTTGGTCACTAGGTGGAACATCTTTGGGGTGGATGGACAGGCTTTTTGCCAGGCCTATGAGGTGTGTTTCTGAATATCTGGAAAGATTTGGTTGGCCGAAGCCAGCCCCAGGATTTGTAGTGTCACTTTAGGTTTTTTTTTTTTTTTTTTTTTTTTGAGGTGATGTGTTTGGGGTGTACTGCCCCATTTGTCAGGATTGGTAGAAATATTGCAAAGTTTAGTAGAAAATAAGATAGTTATACTGGATTGAAGTGGTTAAACATAAACACTAAAGCCAGTTTACTAATGATCTAAATGGAATTATAACCATACACGGTTGTGGTGGTTGTGGTTGGTTTTTGGTCCATTCCTGGCTTGTGCTGGACTTCCAGTTGTAGATTCAGATTAAAGGGGAATAGAGAAGTAGTGGGTTACCTCTGACTACTGAAAGATAGTTTTGGTCTCTGTCTATTATGCAAGTGTTACTTTTGGTATCTGGTCTGCCCATTTCAAGATAACTTGACTCAAGAAAAGCTAAGTTTACTTTCCTGAACTAGTGGCATGCAGCCCAGAAGGAGACAGTTTAGAAGGACTTTGTAAATTTTTTCAGTTTAATTCTGGTCAATAGGTATGTTCCCTGTTACTGGAAAATTACAAACCAGGATACAGGGGGCAGGGGGTAATTTCCATGTATTTTTTGGTGAAATAAAGAATCAGTCTGCAGGGCTGGGTATGTAATTCTTCTCTTTTTTCTTTTTTCCTTTTTTTCTTTCCTTTCTTTCTTCTTTTCCTGCTCTCTTGGGGCTACCAGAAGGATATGTGTATCACTGTTGTCCCCCAATGTCCTTGGGTGATATCTATAGCGCCAAATTGTAATCACTAAGGATCCAAATGCCCTCAGACCACCTCTGATGCTTCCCATTGCTCTTGGGGGACCCTATATCCCCCTCCCTAACTTTGCCATTATCTGATCAGAACATACCCACTGCCCTGGGATCCAGCCTCTTGGAAAATCTGGAGTTATTAGATTTTAGCATGACTATATTAATAAATGCATATTTATGAAATAGCTTGGGATATTAGCACTGAGAATCTTTGGACTTGAATTTCAGAGAAGACTGAGAACACCCCTGCACAACAGCAGAAAGCAGAAAGCTAAGAGGTGTTATGCATAAGGAGTTCTGTGTGTGCATAGAGGAAAAGATGGGCAGAGTATCAGCAGCATCTGCTCTAATGGGCTGCTTCCAACTTCTTTGTATAGTCATGTTCATAAGGGCATGGTCAGGAAACTAGAAGAAATAAAAGGTTATAATATGGTCAGCACCTTCCAAGGGCTAGAATATGACAGAAGACTCTCATCCTCTGACTTCCACAGTCATTGTAACACCATTTCCCAAAAGCAAAGAAAATTTTGATAATTGCCTGTCAATAAGAGACATGCAAAACCATTTTTCTTTGTGGCACCACCTAGTTCTGTTTATTTCCCAAATACCTTTGGCTCCAAATCATAACAATAATTTATTCTTTTCCATCCTTCTGTTTTACAGTATTTTTATTTTTATTAACTTTACTTGACCTTGAGAGAACAGGCTGTTCATCCCCATTTGCATTTTCATAAGGGGATGTTAAAAACATCATAATATTAAATGGATTTATTGTCAGAACAAGGTAAGAACCTGTATCTCAGTAAATAGTATTGACTATATTCTCTAGTCCAGAAGTCGGGTGTAGCTGGGAGTTATGGAGTTAGTAAGAAAGAGATCTCATTGTGGAGGAAGTCACGTGATACCGAGGGAAAGAGATTTGTTTCAACTATACTGTGGAACTTAACAAAACTGAGAATAAAGAATTAGCAGGTAAATATTCTTGGAGAAAAGAGGTATGTGTTGTCAATCACAATGGATGGATTGGGGTATGAAAACAACTCCAAATTCCTGTGGTCTTAATCAGAATGGGAAATTACTTCTCATTTATATAAGAGGATCCAGTTACCTAGGCAACTGTTCTTTATAGAGTGGTGCAGTGGTCCACTGGAGAGGGAAGACTGGTTACCATCATCTTAAATACATGGCCTAAGTGATGGGTTATTTTCATTGCCATCTTGACCTGGAAAGGGACATCTTGACACACCTGGAAAGGGAATCTCACTGAGGGTTATCCAGAGGAGACTGTCCTGTGGGTGTGTCTCTGGAGTATTGTCTTGATTGCCTTAATTGCTGTGAGAAGGCCCAGCCTGAGAGTGGGCAGCCTCATTCCAGGATCTGGGGCTCTGGACTGGAGGAGGGAAAGCTAGTTGAGCACGAAGCATGCTTGCATTTACTTCTCTCTGTTCTTGAGTGTGGCTATGATGTGACTAGCTGCTTCAAGTGCCTGCCACTGTGACTTCCCCAAACCAATGGGCTATAACCTGGAATTATGAGCTAAGATAAACCCTCCCCCCCACACACACCAATGTTGCTTTGTGTCAGGCTGTTTGGTCACAGACACAGAAATGAAACTAGGTCAGCCTCCAAGAGAAGAAAGAGTATAAAGAGTCCTGCCCGGGCTCCTCAGTGGTTCCATGTGGAAGTGATAAATAAACTTGCCCTACTGAATTGGTCAAAACAAGTCACACAGCCATACCTAAACTCAAGGGAGTCAAAGAGTACAGCCTTGCATGTATCTGGAGAGAGACTGGAATAAAAGGTCTTAGTGAGCAAAATAATAGGTCTTGAAAAGGAGTAGCTATTGAAAACAGTCATATCATAATGACTGAGGGAACAGGATGCTTGCAGAAGCATGTAAAGTCACAAAGATGTGAACTAGATTGGCATGCTTAGAAATTCTAAGTTCAGGAGCTTGAGATAACTTAGATGGCATGAGGTGCCACCAGAGGCATGGTCCCCTCTGCAGGGCCTTGGTCTTGTTGGTAAATGACTTTTTTGCTTTGTTTTCTCTAATGAGATTTTATTTATTGCTTATTTATATAATTTATGTGTACAAATTAATGTTGTGCTTGTGTGTAAGTACACCTGTGTCATACAGTGCCCCAGGAGGACAGAAGAGGGTGTCAGATCCCCTGGGAATATAGTTACAAATGGTTGTTAGCTGCAATGTAAGTCCCTGGGACTTGAATCCGGGGTCTTTTGTAAGAACAGCCAGTACTCTTGACTACTGAGACATATCTCCAGCTCCTCTTTTGTTTTTGTCTTTGTTTTGTTTTGTTTTGTTTTGTTTTGTTTCGTTTTGTTTTGTTTTGTTTTGTTTTGTTTTGTTTTGTTGACAGGATCTCCCCTGTCCCAGCCTGCCTGGAAGTCACTATGTGGACCAGGCTGGCCTCAGTCTTACAAAGATCTGATTGCCTCTGCCTCCTGTAGGCTGGATTAAAAGTGTGCACCACCACACAAAAGAATTTTTTAAAGGTTTGAGAAGGAAACCCAAGGACAGTTTGTTGGGAACAGAGCAGACAAACTAAAGATCTTAACAGCTGCAGAGAAGAGAGAGAAGGAAAGAAGAGAAGGTTACACTTTAGAGAATAAATGAAAAGCAACACCTTGGAAGACAGGGTGAGCACATTGGGAAAAGAGAAATAGATAGATGCCTAGGACCTTTGTTCTGTGTAGGTTTTGGAGGCATGCAAAACAGCCTTTTCCCTAGGGGACTGTGGACCTTGGCTATGCAAACAGTGATCCACTCTGTGGGGCCAACCAAAGTAGGAAACATTCAAACTAAATATTATTGGGTCTAACCTTATAGTCAGCTAAGAGCTGCTCTGTGTGGCCTAGAACTTGGGATGGTAAAAAAGAAAAAAAGGAAGTAACTGCTTATTGTTAACTATATTTATTTTTTCCTTTGTTAGCTTTGGGTGAAGAAGGAATAGGTAACACTGTTCACTCCTATCTCTGTGGATTTATATTCCAGTCCTGCTCATTTGGGGCAGCTATTGTACTATCATCAGTTGACTCTTAGCTTTGGACTAGTTCATGTGACCTGCCACTGGTACATCATTGACTTTGCCATTAGTTTCAAGCAGCTTCTGTATCTTTATCATTTATTGAAGGCCCTGTGCTAGTTTATTTATTTTTAAGTTTTCAATTACATTTACTTGTGTGTGTGTGTGTGTGTGTGTGTGTGTGTGTGTCTGCATGCATGTGCAGGTGTGTACATGCCAGGACATATGTATGGAGGACACAGGACTACTTGCCGGAATCGGTTCTTTCCTTCCACCATGAGGGTCCCAGGGATTGAACTCTGATTATCAGACTTGGCAGCAAGTTTCTTCCCTGCTGAACCATCTCACCCACACAATGTGCTGGTTTATTTTAATCTGGCAGAAGGCCAGTACTTGAAAGTAAGTAATGAGCATCTTGGAGATGTTTAATTTTTATGCTTGAAATCTGCCTCCTTTCTAATTTTTTAATTCCCTATGTATAGAGTATTACTGACCAGCTATTATGCCATTTGTCTTAGAGGAAGCTAACACATTGGTACTCCGGGTCTCGAATGGTGCCTGAAAAAAGATGGCTGCATGGACCCTCCTATTCCCCTTCTTCTAGCTAACATTCCTATCAGAAGGGAGTAGTGGAAGGCGATGTTGGTGAAGGTAACCAGAGCCAAATAATTAAAAGCTAAATGACTTTGGATTCTATCACAGAACCCATAGCTGTTAATAAGCATGGAAGACACGTGGCCAACTGGTGCCTTTTACTAAGGCATCCCATGCCAATAGACAATTCCTGCTCTGCGACATGTCTCCACTAACGAAAAATCTTGTGTTTATCTGAAAGCAATTGAACATATATCAGGGTTAGCTTGGGGTGTAGATACAATAACAAGTGTCATGATAGGTTCAGAGCCTTCGGCTATGTCATTCCCATCTTTGGCTTAGTCTCATTCCCAAATGATGATTTGAACCTAACAATGGACCTCAGCAAGGCCTTTGATCTGTGAAACAATAGATTCAGAAGTTCAAATACTCTTATTTCGTACGATCCTAACATGCTCTAATCCTTAACATGTTCTCACTCCTCTGAGCCTTGCGGATTTCACTCACTTTTCTTTAGCATATCCACTTTGTCCTACTTCCACCACCACCAACATATCTCCTTCAATTCATTCTTCTTTCAGACAGAAATTTTAAAAATTAAAATCCACTATGTCTTTACTCTGTTGAAAACCTTCCAATAATTTTCCAGACAAGCCATAGGACTTCAGGCTTGCAGCCTGGTTGACCCCTTTCACCACAAACTCCTGGATGTCCACGTTCTCAAGCCTCAGTCCCTCACCTCCTCCTGCCTGTGTCACGGTGCTTCCCCTCTGCAATATGTTTGCTTCCATCTTCTGTCTCATTCGCCTTCCTCTTCCTTCAGACTTCCCTTCAGGCTCTATTTCCTTGGGAATGTGCCTCCTTCCCATGCTCCCAAACCCCTCAAGTGAATTCACGATTCCCTATTAAATAATGACTAACACTTTATCTTGTCTTCACAGCTCTTGGTTATGATTTGGTGACTGTGCAGGATGGTCTAAATCCACTTTGCTCTTCTTTATAACCACAGCCCCAGATATGAGGCTGGTATACAGCAGATTTTTGAGACATGCTTGTCTCCTGTTGAGTGAAGAGTGACCATGTTCACGAGCATAGGGGGGCTGCGTGTAATGCCATGAGGGTCCGGGCCTGCCTTCTGTGGAAAGCATTTCCAGCAAGTTACTTTGACCTAAAATAGTCTTACTTATTAATATTGAATTCTGAGAGCTAAGGTGTATGCTGTTTTGTATTATTTGCGATATTTAAATTGATTTCAGTTATTTATTATTCATATGTTTATTTTAGAGCTACTTTCCATCTTTTTACATCTGGGTTAAAGTTTAAGGCTGGAGAGATGGCTCAGTGAGTAAAAGTGCTTGGTGTGCAAGCTTAAGGACTTGAGTTCAGATGTCAGCACACTTGTTAAAAACAAAGTAAAGCTAGGTACAGCCACACAGGTACCTGTATTCCCAGTTCCCAGCATAGGGATTAGGAAGACAGACACATGAAGATTGCTGGGGCTTTCTCATTACCCACTTAGCTTCGGGGTTAGTGAGAGACTTCGTCACAAATGAAGACAGTGACAGAGGAAGATATCCCACATTCTCCTCTGGCCTCAGCATAAACACACACAGTTACACATATACTACACATATGCACCACAAACACACACACACACACACACACACACACACACACATTTTAAAAGGGTGGTATTATAACTCACTGGTACAGTGTTTACTGGCATGAGCAAAGCCCTCGGTTCCATCTCCAACACTGATTTTTTTTTAATTATATGATGTATCTGTATATCCACCAGTCCCTTCATGCCTCAACATAATGCAATCTGAGTTTAGATGTTGGCTTTTTTCAATGACACTAACCGCTATTTTCCTTGCTAAGGGCATCAACAAATCCAAATTGCCAGATACATTAGACTCACTTTTGTCCTTATTTCCTTCAACCCCAAGAGGTAATTTGACAGTTGGCTGCACTTTCCTGCTGTCCCTTCTATGAGACTTGTTGCCTAAATCAGTTCCTACTGCCCCAGCCTTCTTTCCTTGACCTGTCCTCACCCACTCTTTCCTAGATTTTCATTTCAGATTCAGAAAAGCAGGAGAAGGGAGTGAAACCTGAGTATCCCCCAAACATCACACTCTTTCAGACTCTGCTTTTTGCAGAAAACGTTCGGTATTTTTTCTTTCCCCCATTCCCCTCTTGTTCTACTTCCTCTCGCTTTGGACTCCTTCCTCCTCCACAGTCCTCCCCTCCTGCTTTCATATTACACATATTTGTCTGAGTCTGGCTTATTTAGTTCAACATGATGATCTCCAGTTCCATCCATTTTCCTGCAAATGATGTAATTTCATTCTTCATTATTGCCAAACAAAACTCATTGTGTGTATGCTATGTTTTCCTTATCCATTCATCTAGACACCCATGTACACTAGTTCTAAATCATGGCTGGTGTAGCTAATGTTGCAGTAAACATTTGTGTAATGCTTGCTTATCTTTGACCTATAGGTGTCAAGAATACAAACCAGTAATACCAGAACTTAAATAAAATAGAAATTGTGACATGATAGTTCATGGAGCATAGCAAATCTAGACATTGAAGAAAAGCTGTAACCTTAAATGTATATAGTACAAAAGAAAAATCTGAAATTATATAGATATCTCAAGCAATTTGGAGAAGACTAATTAAATCTAAAGTAAGTTTTCTAGATATAATATTAAGAAATTTCATCTAGCAATATATGAAATAGAAAATGCACCATGACATGTCATTTCAAGAATAGAACTTGCGGGGCTGGAGAGATGGCCTAGCAGTTAAGAGCGCTGACTGCTCTTACAGAGGACCCAGGTTTGATCCCCAGCACCCACATGGCAGCCAAGAACCATCTGAAACTCCAATTCCAGGAGAACTCGAGTTCACATGGTGCACAAACTTGCATGCAGACAGTACATTCATACACATACAGAAAAAAAAAATAGAACTTGCTCATAGGAGCTTACAGCATGCACAAGATCCCAGCAAACTCAAACCAGACAAAATCCAGCATAGAACTGGGGAAATGGGCAGGTGGCCTCAACCTTAGCCAGGATCACTACTGGGTGAGGGAGAGTTGGTCTTCTTTAAGGAAGAGACTCTAGACAGACTGATCAGGCTCTAGGAGATGAACTCATACCAAGGGACATCTAGGGACACAAACTTGACTCAGTAAACCTTAACATATATGAAAGAATGCATGAAATCCAGTGGTGGTACAAGGGGGTGCAGATTGGGGAGGTGTCTAACTATGATTAAGATGTATCAAATGATGGGCTGGAGAGATGGCCTAGCGGTTAAGAGCACCAACTGCTCTTGCAGAGAACCTGGGTTCGATCCCTAGCACCCACATGGCGGCTGAGAACCTTCTGTAACTCCAATTCCAGGAGAACTCCAGTTCCAGGGGAATCTGACACCCTCTTCTGACCTCCGCAGCATTGCACGACACGGGTGCGCAAACCTGCATGCAGACAGTACATTCATACACATAAAATAAATAAAAAATAAATAATTAAAAAATATGTATCAAATGCACAAAAAAATCAGTGAAAATATATATATATATATGAAAAATAAGAATACAAATTTACCTCAACATTTAAAACTAAATTAACTCAAGCCACCAATTCATTTGCATAGAGATGCTCCATGATCATCTCAGTACTTTCAGGGAAAGAAAAGCACTCATTTTTTTTTCCTTTGATTTTCTTTAAAAAAAGATCTCACACTGCATCCCTGGCTAGCCTAGAACTCATTATGTAGAAGCTTCCTATGTGAGGGACAAGAAAAGAGACAAAGATGGGCATCACATTGTGTGTAACTGTGTTAATGAGAAGTCCCATGAGTACCACAGCCCTAGAGACAAGAAATAGAGTAGCTGACATGAAAGTAAGGCAGGGCTCAAAGTTTATAAAATGCACAGTGTCTGTGAAAAAGTCAAAGGACTCTACTTATTAAAAGCAGTAAGTTAATACAAAATCCATCTGTAATGACAGAGTTCAGAATAGTGGATACATTTTAAGGACCTGAGCCATTAACATTAATAATTACTGTATTATATTTAATAAGAAATGACACGGGGAAACTGTCAAAGCACAACAGCAATTTTGATTTGCTAAAAACAAAGATAGTACTTAAAATCAGATGATTATAAATAAACCTAATGGAAGATGTACAAATAATGTAGCATAAAATAATAAAGCATTAATGAAAATATCATTAATGAGTCCAACAAAACTTCACATGTATTGACAGAAAAATAAAGCTCAAATGGTCTGTTTTGAAGCTATAAAAGTGAAATACATAAAGTTTTAGTTTTCCTGTTTGTGCAGAAAGCACAAACAAGGAAATAATTCTGCATCCTGTTGAGATGGTAAATAAACCATCTCAACAGGATGCAGAATTATATATGGTAATTTATTTATGAGAAAATAGATGGGAAAGGGTCAATTAGATATCCATATTGTAAAGTCAGAATCTTCAGGTCTGTCTCCTCTCACGAAGGAACAGTACTTCAAAATATCTTTAAAAATGAACTATGAAAATCAAATTAATAATTTTTTTCTAAACATGAAAAACCATCTTTATTTTGAGACAAGCCACCTTTTCCATAATAAAGCACAAGAAACAAGACTGTGGAGAGAAGAAATTGGGCATGTGGCTCATACCTGTTATCCAAGCATTTGGGAAGCTGAGGCAGGAGAATGGCAATGAATTTGAGATGAGGAGAGAGAAAGAGAGAGAGAGAGAGAGAGAGAGAGAGAGAGAGAGAGAGAAGACTGACTGCTACTGAAATCAAAGACATCTACCCATCAAAGACAGAAGTAGGAGAAAGAAATAGCTTGTCATAAATGGGAGAATGTGTTTATAAGTGCATCTGTACAAATGGTTTTATATATTACATATATATATATATATATATAATAATAATTATATATTAATAATATGTAATACATATATAATATAATATAATATATAGTATATATATATATATAATATCTATATATGAATTCCTGCTGCTGTTCAGTTGCTGGGAAAAACCACAGACAATCTAGTTTCACAAAGGCTACTTGGACTGGATGTAAATTGATGTAATCATTTTGAAAACTCACATCCCTTATTAAAGGTGAATTTATATACAGCCTCTGACTCAGTGAATCCATTTCTGAGTAGTATCTGCTCCAAAAGAGCAGGAGAGACAAGTGAGTATGTTCATAGAAGCACTTGTTGTGTCGATCAGCATTTAAAAATAGCCATTTCTAGGGCTGGAGAGATGGCTCAGTGGTTAAGAGCACTGGCTGCTCTTGCAGAGGACCTGGATCTGATTCCTACCATCTACACGGTGGCCAGCAACTGTTCTTAACCCTACTTCCGGGGCACTCTGAAACTCTTCTGACCTCAATGGGCATTGCACAACATGGGTGCACTTACACTTATATAGGCATAATACGGATACACATAAAATAAAAATAAATAAAATACTTTTTATAAATGGCCCATTTCCATTAACATGGAAGAAGCAAATACAATGTGAAATAGTCAGACAACAGAATAATTAGGGAAAACGGTAACACCAACATTGTTCAAATTCCACAAAACAAAACACTAAATGCATGCTATAACTCTAACTTTATAAATTTCACAAAGAGCCAAAACAAATCTGTAGCATTGATTAAGGACTAGTGATTTCCTTTGGCAAAGGAGAATAGCGGGTCAGATAGGCTGGTGGATGTTCACTAAGATTTATTGTATTTGCTTAGATTCCTTTACTCAGCAAAAATTCACTGAGATACCATAGCTTTTCATCTGTATTTTTTCCTAAATGAATGTTAAATTGCAATTCCAATATCATACTTTAAAACTTCACACCAATTTTCTCTTTAATAGTACAACATAAGAACAGCACTTGAAACAGAAACATAAGGATGGTAAATCATCATTCCACTGTGAAATTCACTGAAGTGAATCCTGGTAACCAGAAGTTCTGGTCCCGGTGACCTGCCTGCATAGTCTTGCACATTCATTCCACTGTGTATTTGAGTAAATGGATGGAGAGCAGCCAGAAAGGCTCCAGTGTATAAAGCCATGCGGGGGGAAAGGCTCCAGTGTAGACAGAGTATGAAGCCATTTGGGGGGCTCATTAAGGCTTCCCTAAAACCCATGCCCACTCAGGTGATAGCTATTGCCCAGCAACTTGCTGCTGTGCCCAGCAGGTCAAGATACCAAGTGTGAGATGTGGGTCTAATGTCTGCAGCCAGGCTTTCTAATTGTGCTGTTTGTTTGTTTGTTCGTTTGTCTGTCTGTTTGGACAGTCTTTGAATAGCTTGTTATTATGAAGACAAATTCTCTTTCGTAAAAACCAAGAAAAATAATTTTTAGACAAATGTTTATTCATGATTTGAGTTCAAGCTACAATTTCTCCAAGTCCCAGACAAAGTTTCTTTCTTTTTTTTTTTTTTTTTTTGGCTTTGTCTTTTTGAGACAGGGTCTCCCTGTTGCCCCAGCTGGCCTGGAACTCACTCTGTAGACCAGGCTGGCTTTGAACTCACAAAGATCCACTTGCCTCTACTTCCCAAGTGCTGGGATTAAGGCGTGTGCCACCAAGCCTGGCTTAAAGATGGTTCTTAGCCATCATTTGGGTTCTGGGAATCAAACCCAGGTCCTCTGCAAGAGCAGTTGGTGCTCTTAACCACTGAGCCATTGCTCCAGCCCCAACCCAGATGAAGTTTCATACATAGTAAACAACTCTCTACATAATGCTGCAGCTAACATATACAATATGCTGCCAAAGAGGAATAACTCAGTAACTATTAACATGATTATATACCTAGATAAGTTTAGATTAGCCTAAATGAGGGATCAAGAAACTTTAGTCCAGGAACCAAATCCTGGTCAATGTCTGCTTTTGTAAATAAAATTCTTTACATATTGTCATCTATTGGCTACTTTCCATCCATATAATACCAGAACTGAGTAGTTAGTTACGACAGATAATTGTTTGAACCCTCAGAGCTAAAAGTGCTATCTGCTCCTTTAAAAATATTTGTCATGGGTCTAGATTTGTTAAAAAAATAAAAATAAATTTATGTGAAAAAATATTTGTCAATGCTTACCCCATATTTATGTATTACTTCCTTTATCAGAAGAAAAAATATTGTACACTATAAATAAAGGCAGAATTCACCAAGTTGATGATAAATACAGAGCTATTGATAATGTCTAGACAGACCAATCATCACAGAAAGGGTACATCACATTAGTGCAGAAGCCTTGTTTGATTAGGAAGGATGGAAGCTAATCTATAGATTATGGGATAGAGGTTCTTATGAGTGATGTAATCTCTACTTTCAACTTGAAAAGACTTAGAATCACCTGGAAGACATACCTCTGGGTGTGTCTGTGAGATTTTTTCCAGAGACGTTTAATCGAGAAAGCAAATCTAATTCTGGGTGTGGACAGCACCATCCTACAGATATGAATTCCAGTCTAAAGAAAGAAGGAGAAAACACAGGATAAAGCCAGCTGAGCATCAGCATTCATCTCTTGGTTTCCCGAGTGCAGGCACGGTGTGCTCAGCTGCCTCTGGTCCCTGCCACCATACCTCCCCTGCTGTGATATCACCACTGACCCTTCAAACTATGAACCCCAGATAACCTCTTTTGCTTTAATTTGTTTTTTTGTCAGGTATTTAGTTTTAACAGTGAAAAAGAATAACTAATGTAGTGTGGTTTTCTCTAATGCTTTAAATATGTCAAACATGAGAAGTAGATGAAATGCATAATCTTTATGGGATCTTGCATTTTAAAAATACTCTAAAGAGTTGCTCTAGTTTCTTTTCCAGTTACTGGGACAAAATACCATGACAAAAATCAACCTAAGAGATAAAATGGTTTATTTGGCTTGCAATTCCAAGTTGTACTCTAGCATGTCAGGAAAATCAAGGCAAGAGCTCAAGCAGCTGGTCACACCACATCCCCACTACAGTGCAAAGGAAGACTATACACACCCTACACACCATGCTGCTCGCTTGCTCTCAGCAGCTCTCTCCTATTTCATGCTGCTCAGAACCCCATTAGGGAATGGTGCCCCTCACAATGAGCCAGTTCTCCCTACATCAAATAACAATCAATAACATCCCTTGTCCTAGTTTGCTTTCTGTTGCTGTGATCAACCACAAGGTAGAGAGGAAAGGGTTTATTTTTTTTTTTTTATTTTATAGGATACAGGCTCTCATCAACAGATGCCATTGGCTTGCTCCCCTGGCTCGCTCAGCTACCTTTCTTATATAACCCAGATCGCCCCCCCCCCGTCCAGGGACGGCACCATTCACAGAGATATGAGCCTTCTTTCATCAATTAGCAACAAAGAAAATGCCTCATAGACATGACCACAGGCCAATCTGATGGCTTCAACTTGAGTTTCCAACTTCCTAGATATGTCAAGTTGACAACTGAAACTATGACAGCCCCACAGACATGCTCACAGGCCAGCCTGATCTAGAAAATTCCTCATTTAGACTCTCATCCCACGTAATTCTTGGTTGAATCAAGTTGAGAATTAAAGCTAACAATCACAAGAACAACATTGAGGTTTCTTGTTAAGTTATATTAAATTCATCAAATTGGCAACTGCTTTACAGTTTTGTAGGAGAAAGTGCTTAGAAAATATTTGTTGAAATATTAAGGAAAGAATTTCATGATTACTTATAAGTAGCATTCACAGAGATCATCAAACAGAAAGAAAATAGAAAGCAGATCTAGCAAAATGCTAACAATTGGTGAATTTAAGTAAGTGACACATGAGTGTTAATTGTACTATTCTTGCAAATTTTCTGTAGATTTGACATTTTTTTCAAAAATAGGCTCTTAGAGAAAGTCTTTTTAAAAATAGATGTTGAAAGATTTTACCCCAATTATATTTGGAGAGAGGGTAGAGAAGAAAAGGCAAAGATTCCTCTCCCCATTTTCTTTGCTGAGAAGCTTTCCAATAGCATATTTATTTAGATATTCATACATAGTCATACCCCTTCCTCTTTACCAGGCTTTATCTCAGACCTCACTGCATCTCTCTCTAACTTCATTTGTTGTCCTATATTCCCTTTTTCCCCAGGAGGACATCAAACATACTACACATGAATATACATAAATCATGCAAATTACTAGTTCTTCCTTTTAAACCTGTGTCTTAAAATATTTTGAAGAATTTGTCATGATATATGATACATAAAATAAACAATACACAAACCAAACCCCAAGAGCCTTCAAACATGTGCGCCTGATGATGTCGTCTACGAAAAATGATGCCATGTCCTGTGGCAAGACTGAACCAGTGGTATGTACATGGCAGAAGAGACTAACCAAGGGGAACGGAGCCAGGCCTGGCATGGTGTACACTGTAGCTGTTGTTGACAACTACTCATATGGCTTAGAGTCCATACTACAGTTTCAATTTTGAAGTGCATTTGAGAACCCTCAGTATATATCTGGAAAAAAAAAAGCTGTTTACTTCCTATCCTTTAGAGTAATCCCTAAATATGGGTGTGTCTACTTACAAAAGGGAAAGCTTTTCAACAGTTCCTTGGGTGTCCAGAGTCCACTGCCTCCTTGACCCAGACCTTACCTATGCTGTTACCTGATAAAACATGTGCTCTATTTCTCAGAGTCACATCTGATATGAAAAACTAGCTAGGCATTTCTGTGTAGCTCTTAAATATCAGCCCATTTCTTTCATCTAGAAAACATTTTACTTGACTACTTGCTGAGTAGATCTCCAATATTTTCCTTCTTTCCTTCCTTCCTTCCTCCTTCCTTCCTTCCATCCATTCTTTCCTTTTCTCTTTTCCAGCTTTTCTCTCTCTCTCTCTCTCTCTCTCTCTCTCTCTCTCTCTCTCTCTCTCTCTCTCTCTGTCTCTCTCTCCCTCTCCGTCTCTCCCATCCCAGGCTTTTAGCAGACACTTTACTATTTACAGTTTAAGCTAGCCTATACAACAGCATTTATAGACAAGGTCAAGATAAATTGTTGAGGGCAGGAAAAGAATAACAGGAGAAAGGGTTTTAAGTAGACTCAAGTATGCAATAAAAGCTCTGTGGCTCTACGTGAACTTAATAAGGCTCAAATTGATAGGTTGCTTGGACACATCAAATGAACCAATATTCCAGAAAGATAGATTTTTGTCCTGGCTGATAGTGTGATTGCAGCATGGGTAAGTGGGTCCACAGAGTCAAAACATTAAGCCATTTTTAGGATAGGGTCAAGGATGAGCTACTTTGCAGTCCTTGCTCATGTTACAAACATAAAATGAGCAATAATCCTATTGATAAACATAATTTCAGTGCATATGTCAGCAGTGAAAATCCTTTCTATGTCAAAATGATGAAGCATATCATTTCTTTTTAAGATTCATCAATCCTGTATCTTAAATGTGAGGTGTAGGAGGGTTTTTTTAATGTTCCTCAATCTATGTAGAGGTAAGTGCTTAGTGTACAGATCTAGGAGGCTAGGATAAAGATTAACGATGCCTCTGCATACCTACTGATTCTCCAGTTCCACTGTAGGATGAATGAAGTGTGGGTTTAGGGAGTTGGAACTCCTTCAGTGTAGCCTGGAGCTTTATTCATGGTGGCCACTTACCTTACTAGGCATGAAATTAAGGTGGGAAGAGGAAAAGAATGAAAGTATAAGTAAATTAAGAAGCAAACTATGGGAGCTAGAGGATGTCTCAGTAGTTAAGAGCCCTGGTTGCTTTTGCAGAGATCCCTGGTTCAGTTCCCAGCACCCACATGGTGCCTAACAACCATCCTTAATTCCAGTTCCAGGGGAATCCGATACCCTCTTCTGCCCTCCACACACATTGCATGATATGGATATGGGTACATTTACATAATGCAGTCAATACACATAAAATTAAAGTAATAAATAAAATGCATTTAAAAAACAAATGACAAGCTTAAATGAAATCTGATGTCTTCCGAAAAACCATCTCCATTAATAAACTCAGAGTGTCTTCAGCACTATCTGTGACTATTCAGATGTTTGTGACAGGAAGATTAATGGCACATGACATATAAAATTGTATATATTGTGTCTAGACTGTAGAAAAACAGATCATAAGAGGCCATGTCTATCATGGCTGTCAGTTCCAAAAGTGCCCAGAGCAAAATGGAAGGAGAAACTTCACAAACTCTCATCAAGAAAAACTTGATTCACTTGAGCAACTTACCTCTCTAGGTCAGATGGCTGTCCTTGATGGGCTCACAGCTGTGGGGAGGGCTGCCTGTGAGGAAGGGGCACCAACCCTCCCACACACTCCTGTTCCCTACAGGCTTATCCTTGGGGGTAAAGCTCTTTGTTTGTTTGGTATGATTTGGTTTTTATACAGAGCCTTTTTTTCCTTGGGATATGGTGGGGTTAGGGATGTTTTTGTCCAAAGTATTTTATTTATTTTTTAAATACTTTTTTAAAATTTTATTTATTTCTGTATGTGTATGAATGTACTGTCTGCATGCAGGTTTGTGCACCCGTGTCGTGCAATGCGGCAGAGGTCAGAAGAGGGTCTCGGATTCCCCTGGAACTGGAGTTCTCCTGGAATTGGAGTTTCGGATGGTTCTCGGCCGCCATGTGGGTGCTGGGGATCGAAACTGGGTCCTCTGCAAGAGCGGACGGCACTCTTAACCGCTAGGCCATCTCTCCAGCCCCTGTCCAAAGTATTTTAAAATGATCTCCCATGATAATGATAATGGTCAGCAGGAGTCTGCATTTTTCAGCATGAGAGTTGTCTGGGTTTTTTTTTTTTTTTTCCTTTGCTTTGGTATTTTGAGTTTCTTTGTCAAAGAAACTACCTGCATGTTCTGGGGAGCTGTACAATAAAAGCTACTGTATGGTCGGCATTTTCCTTCAACAGCCAGCAGGTAGATTTTTCTGTGCCACTGGGAGGGCACCTGTCTCCCAATGATAAGATCGAAGAAACCAACCCAAAGCAGTCACTTGATGGCTTTGACTAATGAGTTACCCTCTCTGAATCTTCTCTTCCTTTACCCCAAACATTTGGGGGACATGACAGGGAGAGGGGGGTGGTAGCAACAACACACCTGCTTTATATGTTTTCAGCCATTAATGTGAACTTGATAATAGAATGGTCTCGAAAATAGGAGCAAGCCTTACCAATCTCTGAGGTTGGCTTAAGTGTTTAATCTCTTGCTATGCCTTGCATATGAAATATACCAACAAATGGTTCGGCTATTGAAGGCCTGGCCTTAAAGCCAGCAGCAGTCAAAGGTGGGGCTTTGGAAGAGGTGATGGTTAGTATTAATGGTCAACTTTATACGATGGAGAATCATTTAGAATGGGACCTTCAGTGGGGGACTGTCTACAGAAGGCTGGCCTACGGATGTGTTTGTGGGGGATTGTTTTAAGTTAATCAGTGTGGGAATATCAAACTTATTATGGACAAAACCATTTCTTAAGCATGGGATCCTGACCTGTATAAAAAAATCAAGCTGGGGGCAAGCACACAAGCATGCAGACACCCACTTCCCCCTGCTCTTGGCGGTGGATGCAGTCAACTGCTTCAAGCTCTTGCCACTGTGATTCCCTGCTGTGCTGTGCTGTGCTGTGCTGTAACCTGGACTGTAGCCTGGAATGTAGCTTGAACTGTAGCCTGGGCTGTAACCTGTGACCTGGACTGTAGCCTGCACTGTAACCTGCACTGTAACCTGACTGTAGCCTGGACTGTAGCCTGGACTATAGCCTGGAATGTAGCCTGGACTGTAACCTGACTGTAGCCTGGACTGTAACCTGACTGTAGCCTGGACTGTAACCTGGACTGTAACCTACATTGTAACCTGACTGTAGCCTGGACTGTAACCTGGACTGTAACCTACATTGTAACCTGACTGTAGCCTGGACTGTAGCCTGGACTGTAACCTGACTGTAGCCTGCACTGTAACCTGCACTGTAACCTGACTGTAGCCTGGACTGTAGCCTGGACTATAGCCTGGAATGTAGCCTGGACTGTAACCTGACTGTAGCCTGGACTGTAACCTACATTGTAACCTGACTGTAGCCTGGACTGTAACCTGGACTGTAACCTACATTGTAACCTGACTGTAGCCTGGACTGTAGCCTGGACTGTAACCTGACTGTAGCCTGGACTATAACCTGGACTGTAACCTGACTGTAGCCTGCACTGTAACCTGCACTGTAACCTGACTGTAGCCTGGACTGTAGCCTGGACTATAGCCTGGAATGTAGCCTGGACTGTAACCTGACTGTAGCCTGGACTGTAACCTACATTGTAACCTGACTGTAGCCTGGACTGTAACCTGACTGTAGCCTGGACTATAACCTGCACTGTAACCTGTACTGTAACCTGACTGTAGCCTGGACTGTAACCTGGACTGTAACCTGGACTGTAGCCTGGTCTGTAGCCTGGACTATAACCTGGACTGTAACCTGACTATAGCCCAATAAACCCACTTTTCCTCAAGTTGCTTTTTGTCAGCATATTTGTCACAGCAACAGAAATGAAGCTTGCGCAGGGATGTGTTGAGATCACAAGGGCTGCAAGTGATTCCATGCAGCTGATCTTCATGCCCCAAATTGCTGTGCAGTCCACAGACTCTCTTAATCTATTGATTGATTGAAATTTTGAACAGACTGTTAGAAGGTGGTGGAACTATGGAAGGTGAGCCCTGGTAGGGGGAAGTTTGTCCCTTTGAGCATGCCCTCGGAAGGTACATCTCAGTTTCTGGCCTCTTCATGTCTTATTCTATGATTCATATTCATTGGTGTTGAGTGAGTGGCTTTGGTCCACCGCATGCTCCCCACATGACCTGGCTCACCTCAGACCCACAGCACTCCAAGGAGCAGACCTTGTGCCAACACGAGTCCTTCCTCCCTCACGTTGTTCTCCTCAGATACTTTTTTCCACGGTGATGAAAAACTGTGGCTAACGCATTTCTCAGCCAGTCTACTTTCATTGGGGATTGGATGTGAGACTGAGAAGAGGCTTACCTCAGAATGCCTCAGGCAGCCCAACAGTGGGGAAGTAGGCCAGCTCTCGTGTAGCAGAATGAGGTCTCCTGAATCCTCCTTCAAGGATCATCCAGACTTCACAGGACCTACAAGTTTCTGTCCACTGCAAGTACAAGCGATAATAAGCTAGACCCAGAAACGCCCACAGCCATGTCCCCTGCGGAGATGTGGGGATGATCTTAGAAAAAACTGAGCACAGAGAAATAGGTGTGAGCATGGGAAAGCATCCTGATCCCAGGATCATGCTGTTTCTTTTCAATTTGGTTTCATATCTTCTCTTTCTCTCTCTATGTCTCTCCTTTTCATCTTAGCTTGAAATGGTTTTCTTCCACTTACAATCAAGCAACCTGGCTAATGAGACAACATTCAAATTTATAAAATATTAGAGTGGTCGTTTCTGAGCCCTGTCTTTCTCTCACACATATAAATATAATTTCTCAACAAATTCCAGAGTCTTTTTCTAGCAAATGTCCATGATTCCAATATGTCTCTCTGATCCAGTATGGTCTCTATACCTGAAGTCACCGTCTTCTAGACTCTAACCTTCTGCCCTACTCTATTCCTACCTCTGCCCTTCTCCCAACAAATAAAGTGATTCTTTATAAGTACTTTTTACTTTACTGCTATCAAATGATAGCGTGTATATCTGTGTATGAATGTGTGCGCACATACATGTGGGCGGAGGTCAGGGGACAACTTTGTGGAGTCAGTCTGTTCTCGCCTCACGCCTTCCTGTGGGTTCCAGGGTCGTCGAGCGTGTGCGGACGTGCCGAGTCTTCTTGTCTGCCACAGCGATTCTTTGAGATCCTCACATCTCCACTCCAATGACTGTCTCACCAAGAACAAAATCTGAAGGACCTGTCATGGCCTCCCAGACCTTCTTTAATATGACCCTCCTGTTCCTGTGGCCACAGAGGACATTGACCTTTGTCCATACTGTCCTCCTTGGTGTTCCTGTCACATACCAAGCACCCTCCCCCTTGCAGTCTTTATAGGGAAGAGCCATTCCTAGGCAGCAGTATGCCACCCCAACCTTCCTCAATCAAGTCGCTCTTCAAACCTTGCCTTATCACAGAGTCCTGTGCTTCTCAGCCCAACTGAAACGACTCCTGCTCTCATTTCAGTCTCTGTCCTCCTTTCCTTGACTGCCTTTGGATAACAGTTACCATCATTTAGGCTATAAAAGACACACACATACTCACACAGGGTCACATTCACATGGCAACCCATATACACAATCACGTATTAATACACTAACAAATGGATACACTGCTACACTCACAAACTCACACATTCACTTATATAATAACACACACCATCACATATATAAACAGAATAACACATATCTACATACATAATTGTATACACCCACAATGACATACATTCACATATGCACATATACACTCAAACCTTCACATACTGGGGCTGAAGAGATGATCAGTGGTTAAGAGCCATGCAAACACTGAAAGATACTCAAATATTCTATCACACACACACACTCACAAATGTATACTATGGCTTTTCCATGCTCAAATACACTCACTCACAGTCATATGTGTATACATTCACAAATACATTTGCGCAAACCGTATTCTCACTTTCTGTCACACTCAGCATTTACTCAAACACAATTGAGCACAGCCACTAAATGGTGGTTTGAATGAGAACTATCCCACATATGCTCAAGAGTTGGAACACTTTTTCCCCAGTTGGGGCGCTGTTTAGGAGGTCATGGCCTCTTAAGGTGGTGGAGCCTTGCTGAAGGAAGTGCTTTGAGAGTGTATAGCCCTGGCCCACTTCTAGTTCTCTCTCTGCTTTGCCTTTGTGATTGACAAAGGGATCTATCAGCTGCCTGCTCGGGCCACCTGCTGCTGCCACGCTTTCCGTGCCATGACGGACACTCCCTCTGGAACGCTAAGCCAAAATAAACTCCTCCATAGGTAGAGTTGATCGTGTTTTATCACAGCAACGGAAAAGCAACTAATTCACGAACACAACTGCAACAACGCAGACTAGCACTCCCATTCACACTCACATGCTCACACACATGCTCACGTTCAGTCACAAACCACACACACACTCATCCTCACATATTCACACATTCACACATTCTCTCAAATAAAACCACTCACACATAATACGATTCATATATTCACACTCACACCAATACAATACACATCTCACACACATATATGCAGTCGCATATAGATATGTTCACACTAACACATGCACTCTAACACACACATACACAGTGAGACACACACTAACAAACATAAACAATCACATCCAAACACTAAAACACTCGACACAAACACACCAATCAAACCACCTACACACAGTCACTATCACACACTCATGCACTCACACAACGCATATATACCCAAGCACACAGGAACTCTCTCTCTCTCTCTCTCTCTCTCTCTCTCTCTCACACACACACACACACACATATGCATACACAAACCATGCTAACACCTTAACACTCAGTAATGTTCATTCACACATTTGTTGACACAAAAGCATAACTCTGACCTCAAAGCAGATGAGAGACAGTTTATTCTGGAGCCAAATATGAATGACTGTGACCCAGAAACACAAATTCAGGTTAGCCAAATTCCATGTTCCAGTGTGGAAGCAGTTTTATGGAGTTTTTATAGTAACAGAAAAAAAAATTCATAAATCAAGACACTTTTCAAATTGCTGGAAACATAAGTAGGTAGATATGGAAAAAGAGAAATCTCAGTGATAGGCCTTAGATGCTGTATAATGACACTCAGTTGTTGGTTGCTGGGAGCTGGTGGTCTGCTAAGTTAATATATTCCAAACAGTTTTCACCTGTTTGTTACATGATGTTAAGTCAGAACCTAACGTGGGCGAGGAGTAGCTGTTTAGGGGGCCAAAGATGGCAGTACTTAGGCTCTGGACTTGCAAGACTCCAAACGCCATGACCACTGAGGTTCTCATCAGTTGATCAGCCTTTGTAGAATGCTCAGTTTCAAGATGCAGCTTTTCTGGGAATTTTGGTTCACGCATTTAGAAATAATCATAAACCTACACCATGTGTGAATGCATTGACTCTCATGTTCATTCTAATCCACTCCTCACCCACACTCACAGATTGGGACATAAACATACACCCCAAACCATACACTCACACATTCAAGAAAAATCATGCACCTTCTTACAGTCACACACATACACACTCATACATCACACACACACACACACACACACACACACACATACTCAAATACATTAGCTCACCTATCTGTACACACATACTAACTTATTTACACACTCTCATTCACACAAACTGCCACACATATACTCACATACTTATTTTTACATACCAAACACCCTCAGGCACACTCACAAATGAACCACGCATTCATGCACACCCACACACTCAAACACACTAAGTCACATACACACTCACACACACAAACTCACATACTCATGCATCAATAACACACACACTAACACTCATGTTCAAATTCAAATTCACTCACACATTCACCCACCCACACTTTCACATTTTCACAGTCACAGACACACTCACATACACACTCAAACTTTCACCCTCTCTCACAACCCNTCAGGTGCTAGGCATTTTGATGTGAGCTAACATAATTCCTTTTCACAACTGAAGTTAGACTTTTGCCCCAGTTGAAGAAGTAAGGAAAGTGAGCGCAGGCTATGCTGGGAGTGCCTGAGCCTTATTCCTAGGAAGAATCAGAAGAGGTGACTTTAGACACATTTGCAGAGGCTAGAAGAGAATTATACAAATTATCCTTCCTCTTCTCTATCTTTTTTTTTTTGTTTTGTTTTTGGTCTTTTTGAGACAGGGTCAGCCCCAGCTGGCCTGGAACTCACTCTGTAGACCAGGCTGGCCACGAACTTGGAGATCCACCTGCCTCTGCCTCTACCTCCCAAGTGCTAGGATTAAAGGTGTGTGCCATCACGCCCAGCTTAAAGGAGGTTCTAAGCCACCATGTGGGTGCTGGAAATTGAACCCAGGTCCTCTGCAAGAGCAGTCTGCACTCTTAAATGCTAAGCCATCTCTCTAGCCCCTCAATCCAGCCCCTCAATCCAGCCCCTCAAATTCTTTCATATACCACGTACTACCCAATACTGAGACACACCCAGACAACACTCATGCTCACACACACACTCAACCACTAATGCACACTCACTGGTGTTTGTACATACACACGCTCACTTAGTCGCATGCCCTCAGATAAGGAGGAAACACCATAGAAGGAGATATGCATGCAGCACCGATGTTAGCTTCACCTCCACAGCTTTGCCTAAGAACTCCCCATGCCAGGTGGAGGTGTTCTGAACCTCTAAAAAGCAGAAGGATCCCTGTTGTCAAGAGAGAGTCTGGCTGGGGCTCATCACAGTCCTCTCTTTGCAGCTATTCAAAGAGCAAAATGGCCTTATACAGCTTGGTGCCTACTGTTCTTGCCCTTCCTAGTAGAGAATTGAACTAATTGTCTTTTTTTCTCTTAGTTGTATCTTAGAGCCATTTATGGATGGACACTGAAAATATAGCTGAAAAAAATGATGAATTTCTGAATACAGTAACATTTCTACGACACAGTCTCTAATATTTCCCATTCACAGTCATTGCATTTCCCAAGCTGTTCTAGAAAAGACAGTATTATTCTAAATGCTTCAACAATGACATAAAACTCTATTAGCATTTAAACCTTAAATAAAAACATTTGAATCCATTAATAGGCTTCATAACACACTATGCTAAATCTTATGCCAAGAAGTCAAATATTGTTGAATATTTATCCAATTGTGTTTGTAGCTTCCTGACTTCTTTTTAACAGATTTCCTAAAACCAGAACGCAGCCTCCCCAGGCCCCAATCTGACTCTAAATGCTTTCCCAACACCTCCACACACAACTCCCAGCAGCCTTTGTGAAAAGCCAGTCTAGGGTCACCCTCAGCCCAGGGCTTGCCTCTGGGTTACAATTCACAGTTACAGGCACCCTGGGAGCCCAGTCCTAAATTTAATTAGTAATTTCCTCTGTGAAATGCAAAGTGAATGGAAAGTTTCTTTGGAAGCTCTAGAATTAGCTCTTAATTTATTCCTCACTCTAAAATAGGTCTTAGGGTGCACAATGAAAACTTTAAACATCTTACTAGCATTAAACTGATGAAAGTACTGTTTAGAAGAATGAAGCTTATAACAAAACAGCAAAGTAAATGAAGCAGACTTCCTGCACGTGCTCATTTGCATTTTTTGGTCTCCTAGCTACCTCAGATACACCAAATCTGTGGCTCCCTCAGTCTCTTGTATAAAATGGTGTTAAGCATTTCTGTGCAACCCGTGGACATCCTCCTATATATTTTCAATTATCTCTAGAGGACAAATGTAGGACAGAAGATACATATCATACCACATTGTTTGGCAAGTAGTAGAAAATACATATATACTGTAGTCCAGATAAAATGTTTTAATTCATTAGTTTTATTTTATGTGTATGAGTGTATGGCCTCATGTGCGTGAGTGCACCCATGCCCTGCAATGCCCACAGAGGTCAGAAGAGGGCGCTGGACTGAATCCCTGGGAAATGGAGTTATTTTTTTTCAGAGGATGATCTTATGCTATTGGAATTGTTCCCTTTCTTTCTTTTATGCTTTTATTGATGTTTTGAGTATTTCAGACATCATTTTTTGATTCAGTTTCAGCATATTCTCTTTTCCCATCCCCACCCCGTCCCAGATCATGCATTCTGCCATAACTGTCCTGCATCTTTCTCTCAGTCTTTTTTTATGTTTCGGAATTCACATTTTCCTCCATTAATTTTATGTTACTCTAAAATATGGATATATACTCTCTACTCATATACAGTAATTACAGAGTCTGAAAATAAGTAGTGGGTGGACTCTAAAGCCCATTGAGAGATTTACATTATAAGAACATAGTTGCTTTCAGATAAACAGAAATATTATAATAAAAATAATGTTGTTCAGCTTGCCTTTCATCTGGGGGATTTGGTATTAGCATCCACAAATGAGGGAAACCATTGACCATTTGTTTTTCTGGGACTGTGTTACTTCACATAGCATAACGGCTCTGATCTCTATCCATTTACCTGCAAAGATCATAATGTTATCTTTCTTTACCACTGAATAGTACTCCATTGTGTAGATGCACCACATTTTTGTCATCCACTTCTCTGTTGAGGGGCATTTGGGTTGGTTCTAGCTCTTCACTATTGTGAAGAGAGCTGCAATAAACATGGATGTGCGTGTATCTTTGCAGTAGGATGAGTCTTGTGTGTATATACCCAAGAGTGGTATGGCTGGGTCAAGTGGTAGGCTCATTTTGAGTCTTTTTTTTTTTTTTTTTTTTTTTTTTTTTT
>VZQC01015656.1:447275-510249 GCA_009823505.1 Rhizomys pruinosus
GGAAGGAAGGAAGGAAGGAAGGAAGGAAGGAAGGAAGGAAGGAAGGAAGGAAGGAAGGAAAGAAGGGTCATGTTCATAGATCTTTTATGAGAAGGATTCAAAGCATTTCTAGCCAATCTTGACCTATAGTAACTGTTGACTGTTAATGATGTGATCTTACTAATTGATAATGAATGACTTCTGCTGTGATTTCAGAGCTACTTCGAGGGGTTTGAATTGTTTTTCTTTTTCTCCCCATGCAGGCATTAAAAAGAAAAACAATGTAGAAAAACTTTCTTAGCATCTTATTTATGTGTTTTGAAAAACATAAGGCCATTAAAATAATTTAAGCTTCTAGAACATTCAAACATATTAGGCTGATGGAAATGGTGATTCTGAAAATATTGGCTTCCACTATGCTGCTGGTTGAAAAGAAAGAGTTCACTTGGCTGGCGAAATAGTGCTTCCTCAGAGGACTCCAGGAAGGGTTATTATCCAAATGTTGCTTCTGCTGAAATCCAACACATTTGGGGAACATATCTGACAGCAGAAAAATAAGTTCAAAAACTGAACTTTGTAAGCACAAAACCAGGTGATGCATGGCTTAAATGGTATTCCAATTCTTTAGAAACGTGAGAATTTGTTTGTAGTTATAGTAAAATATGGTTAACCATGAGTGAAAAAAAAAATTCCTCTTGGGCACTGATGGAAATGTCCTGGATTAACTGATTCAGAACAGCTAGCAGGAAGCTTTTGTATTTTGTACTAACTCAGCTTGACTTCCAAAAAACATCGCATACATTAAGAGTGACTTAATTTAAAATTTCACATGGATTTAGTGTGTGTGTGTGTGTGTGTGTGTGTGTGTGTGTGTGTAAGCATGTATGCCATAGCAGGAATGTGGAAGTCCATCAACTCGCAAGAGTCAACAAATCTGAGGGATCAAACCCAGGTTGATCAAACAACCTAGGTGTTGTCAAGGGCCCTTATCCATGGGGCCATCTTGCTGGCTTTAAGAACATTTATAAAAAATAAAAAGTAGAGGTTTTAAATAACAACAAATACAGATATCTTGGGGGGGGTCAGTGGTTCCAGAAATTCCTACAGACATCAAATTCCCTTATATGAGATGGTACGGTATTACATATATAACTTGTGCAGTACTCTCATACACCTTAAATTATCTTTAATTGGTTACAATATCTTATAATATGCTAATATGATGCAAATGCTAATGACATTTGTAAGAGTTATCATGCTATATTGTTTATGGTATGATGCAAAAAGTGAAAGCTTATACATGTTTGGCATACATGTAATTTTCTTCATGAATATTTTCTGTTTTAAAATTGTTGAATCTGTGGATGCAACACAACAGATATGGAAGGCCATGTGTTAGAAGAATTAAGTTAAGCTAAGAAGAAAAACCTAATCTCATTAAAAGCTAGTGGTACAAGTTAAACTATTGGTATTATGGGTAGTCAAACTTCCATGCTCAATGTTATCAGAAGCCCTATTCTCATAAGTCAAAAATCACTAGAGGTTGGCATATAGGCCAATGTGCTATTACAGTTCCTATAGGTTTGGTGTGAATGTTTTAGTTTTATCAGGAAATGGGACTTTGAAATAACCATGTAATTTTGAAAGGTTCCCACTTGGTCTGAGTAGCCATGATATTTTAAAAATGGACCAAGGTTGGAACATGAAGATTTACTACATGGATACTAGAGACAACTTGCTACATGTTGTATGTTCTCTGGGTGGCGGGTCCCTGACTTGGAAGCCCAACCATATTGTTATGCCATATTCTCTTACTCCTAGCCCCACACTATCCTCAAAAAGCCTATCCTGCCTTCAAATATCTGGCAGAGGTATCATGCTGGACCTGACCTTGTAAACCTAGTTGCATTGCTAATAGAAGGCTAAGACATTTAGATAACATTTATTCAAATCCCAGCCAATAAGATAAAATGTGCATTCTTATAGCTCTGTTTTAGTCACTTTTACTGTTGTTATAAAATACCTGAAAGGAAAGAAGGATTCATCTTGGGTCATGGTTGGATGCATTCATCCCACCGTAGTAGGGATGGTACCATGATAGGTCCAAATGACAATGGGACCTGCCTCACCTCTGCATGGGTCAGGAAGGCCAGAAACATCAATGGCTGTCAGCAGGGACACAGTTCCTACAAGGTCCCATTTCCTGAAGTTTCCACCATCTTTAAAAGCAGTACCACAGTCTGAGAATTAAGTGCTCAAACATGAGTGTGCAGAGCCATTTCACATTCAACTTATTGCAAGTAGCATGGCTACAGGTTTTCCTACATAAGAGATGCCAGATGCCAGTGCTCACAGTGTCTAACTCTTCCTATTTCTATTTCTGGGTCTACTACCTTGCAATAGGTACCATCGTGTTCCTGTATTTCCTGAGAACATAAAGCTAGAGGCTTACAGTCTTCCGCTTAGGGAAAAGAAGTAAGATTTAGCGAGACAAATAGAGTATTTTTCCTCTCTATATAGCATTTACTTTTATAGTACTCATTTCTTATCTGAAACCTCTTCCCATCTTTATGACTGACATGAAAAATTCCCTAAGAGAGGCCATAAACATGAAGAAAAAGAAAAGGCTTCATCTCTATAGACCTCAACACAATACACAAGAACAAGCATGCATATTTCATTGGATTCTTAAGCTTCCTTATTATTAATTATTGGTCCTTTTTAACTAGTACATTTTATTTCTGGAAGTTAGAGATCGGATCACTTTGGAGTAACAAAAAAAATCTTAAAAATAGTGGCCTGAAATTGTATGTGCTACATACGGAATTGTATGCAGCACATACAATTTCAGACACCTCATATTTGACAAAGAGGCCAAGAAGACTCAATGGAGGAAAGACAGCAACTTCATCAAATGATGTTCGCAAAATTGGATCACCACTTATAGAAAAATTAAATTAAACCCCTACCTCTCGCCTTGTACAAAAATCAAATCCAGGGCTGGAGAGATAGCCTAGCAGTTAAGAGCACCAACTGCTCTTGCAGAGGACCCAGATTCGATCCCCAGCACCCACATGGCAGCTGAGAACTGTCTGTAACTCCAATTCCAGGAGAACTCCAGTTCCAGGGGAATCCGAGACCCTCTTCTGACGTCTGCGGCATTCCACGACACAGGTGCACAAACCTACGTGCAGACAGTTCATTCATACACATACAAAAATAAATTAAATTAAAATTTAAAAAAAATCAAATCCAAAGACCTCAACGTGAAACCCAAAACTCTGAAGGTGATAGAAGAAAACTTTGGCAGCAACCTACAAGACATAGGCTCAGGAGAAGACTTTCCAAATCAGACAGTAGCTGCGCAGAAATAAGGTCAACAATTGACAAGTTCATTAAACTCAAAAGCTTCTGTGCAGTGAGACAATCAGGGAAGTGAGGAGAAAACCCACAGGATGTGAGGAAACCTTCACTGCTGATACATCTGACAGCACATTAACTTCCAGAATTTATAAACTACTCAAAAAACAAAGAACTAAGAAAGTAAATGACTCACTCAAAAGGTGGAGCAAAGAGCTCAACAGAGATTTCACAAGTGAGAAAATAGAGATGGCTGAGAAACATCTTAAAAAGTCTTCAACATCACTAATAACTAAGGAAATGCAAATTAAACCACTCTCAGAAATCATCTCACTCTGGTAAGACTGGCTAAGATCATGAAAATAAAAGACACCAAATGCTGGAGAGATGTGGGAAAGGGAAACATCCACTGCTGGTGGGAATGTAAACTTGTACAACCACTATGGAGAGCAGTATGGAGAAACCTTAAAATACTCAAAATGAGCCTACTACCTGACCCAGTTGTACCACTCCTGGGTATATATCCACAAGACTCATCCTACTGCAGAGATACATGCACATCCATGTTTATTGCAGATCTCTTCATAATAGTGAAGAGCTGGAACCAACCCAAGTGTCCCTCAACCAATGAATGGGTAGAGAAAATGTGGTACATCTACACAATGGAGTTGCAGTAAAGAAAGATGACATCATAGACAGACCCCTTAGCCCAGTTAACCAAAAGAAAGAAAGAGCAACTCCAAATCAATAGAATTCATGTTGAAAGGGGAAATATCACAACAGACAATGAAAACATCCAGACAACCATACGGGAATAATTCAAAAACCTATACTCTACTAAATTTGAAAACCTAAGAAAAATGGATGAATATCGGCAATCTGGGGAATCACCAAAGCTAAACCAAGAAGAGACTGCCATCTTAAACAGACTCATAATAAATGAAGAAATTGAAAATGTAATGAGACCTCCCAACTAAAAAAAGCCCAGGTCCAGATGGTTTCACAGCAGACGTCTATAAAATATTTAAAGAGGAATTACAACCACTATTACTCAAACTTTTCAGAAGGATACAAGCAGAGAGAAATCTCCCTAATTCCTTCTTTGAAGCCAGCATCACTCTAATACTAAAACCAGGCAAGGATGCAACCAAAAGAGAGTACTACACACCCATCTCATTAATGAACTCAGATGCAAAAATTCTCAACAAAATACTTGCAAACCGTATACAGACCCACATCAAAAAGATCATTCACATGATCAAGTTGAATTCATACCAGAGATGCAGGGATGGTTCAACATATGAAAATCAGTAAATATCATAAAACACATAAATGGACTGAAGGACAAAAACCACACAATCATCTCAATTAATGCAGTAAAAGCCTTTGACAAAATACAGCATCCTTTCATGATTAAGTACTAGAGGGAAGTGGACTGGAAGGATCATTCCTCAACATAATCAAAGCCATATATAAGAAAACCACAGCCAGCATCATCCTAAATGGAGAAAAGTTAGAAGGATTCCCCATAAAGGCGGGAATCCGGCAAGGCTGCCCCTTGTCACCACTCCTCTTCAATATAGTGCTTGAAGCACTAGATAGGGCAATAAGTCAAGAAAAGGAAATTAAAGGAATACTAATTGGAAAAGAGGAAGTAAAACTGTCCCTTTTTTCAGAAAATGTGATAGTTTACCTAAGGGATGCTAAAATCTCCACCAGAAAACTCCTAGAAATGATTAAGAGTTTCAGTAAAGTGGCAGGATACAAAATTAACCTAGAAAAATCAATAGCCTTTCTTTACACCAACAATGAGCAACTGAAGAAAGAACACAAGGAGACCTTCCCAATCAGAATAGCCTCAAAAACAATAAAATACTTAGGAATAAACCTAACCATCTCTACAACAAAAATTAACTCCTGAAGAAGGAGATTGAAGAAGACATCAGAAGATGGAAGACTGCCCATGCTCATGGATTGGAAAAATTAATATAGCAAAAATGTCCATTCTACCCAAATTAATATGCAGACTCAATGTAATTGCAATTAAAATCCCAAGGATATTCTTCACAGGCTTGGGGGAAAAAATCTTAAATTCATATGGAACAACAAAAGACCCCGAATAGCCAAAGCAACCCTGAGTGAAAAGAGTAATACAGGGGGATTTCTATACCAGACATCAAACTGTACTACAGGGCTATAGTCATAAAAACAGCCTAGTACTGGCACAAAAACAGACCTGTAGACCACTGGAACAAAACTGAAGATCCAAACTTGAGCACATACAATTTCAGCCACCTCATATTTGACAAGGGGGCCAAAAATACTCAATGGAGAAAAGACAGCATCTTCAGCAAATGCTGTTGGCAAAACTGGTTCACCACTTGTAGTAAAATAAAATTAAACCCTTATCTTTCACCCTGCACAAAAATCAACTCCAAATGGATCAAAGATCTCAATTTGAAACCCAAAACTCTGAAGGTGATAGAAGAAAAATTTGGCACCAACTTACAAGACATGGGTGTAGGAAAAGACTTTCTAAATCAGACAGCAACTGCACAGGAAATAAGGTCAATGATTGATAAGTAGGACTTTATTAAACTCAAAAGTTTCTGTAGAGCAAAAGAAACAATCAGGGAAGTGAAGAGAAAACCCACAGAGTGGGAGGAAACCTTCACTGCAGATACATATGACAGAGCATTAACTTCCAGAATATAGAAACTACTCAAAAAAAACAAAGAAAACAAATGACTCACTCAAAAGATGTAGTAAAAAGCTGAGCAGAGACTTCACAAGCAAGGAAATAGAGATGGCTGAGAAACAGCTTAAAAGGTGTTCAACATTAATAATAATTAAGGAAATGCAAATTAAAACCACTTTAAGATATCATCTCACTCTGATAAGCTTGGCAAAGATCAAGAAAACAAATGATACCAAATGCTGGAGAGGGTGTGGGGAAAGGGGAACACTTGTCCACTGTTGATGGGAATGCAAACTTGTACAACCACTATGGCAAGCAGTATGGAGAACCCTTAAAAGACTCAAAAAGAGCCTGCCATCTGACCTAGCCATGTAACTTCTGGGAATATATCCACCAGACTCTTCCTACCACAGAGATACATGTACATCCATGTTTATTGCAGCTCTATTCACAATAGCTAAGTGCTGGAACCAACCCAAGTGCCCCACAACCAACAAGTGGATAGAGACAATGTGGTACATCTATGCAATGGAGTTCTTTGGAGAGGTAAAGAAGGACGATATCATGAAATTTGCAAGTAAGTGGATGGAACTAGAAGAAGTAACATAATCCCAGAAAAACAAAAGATGAATGGTGTCCCTCAACTTGGGATGCTAGTACCAAGTGCCTGGTTGTGGGACAAACTGAGCAACGTCAATGTTATATTCCTCATGATCTAAAGACAACTGTGTTCTTGCACTGTGAATCCCTAAATGGGTTCTAGAGCTAACCTAACATTTATTTTCAGACCTTGGGTTTTGGTATATGATGGAGGGTATGTGTGCATTTTTTAGAGTAATATGGGATTAAAATGGAAAGATGCAAATCAAGAAACATGATATGGAAATAACATACAGTTTGTTTCCAAAGGATACAATTTTAATATAGGTACAACTTAGCCTTTCTGGGTGCTTAACGACCATACTTGATGCCCATACCAATTTTACTGAAGGACCTAAGGGATAACTTTGTTCCTTGCCCTCAGAGGTCAACCCTGAAATGTCCTGCAAATGTGGGTAACCAGTCTTCCTGTTCAGGGAGGTCTTGGAGAGCCACTAATGGGAATTCAGTCAGTGTGCAGTCTATAAAGAAGAAAGTCTGCTCATGCTTCAGAAAAGGAAGCCTGATCTAGCAAGACCTGATTTTGTCATGGAGTGGATGGAACTGGTAAATGAAAAGCTGAAAGGAGCAAGGTGCTCCCACCCTCCTCCCCCAGAGGAGAGATCCTCTGAGGAGGATCCCAGAGGACCAGATCCTCAACTGACCTTGAGAAAACAAGAGCCTTGATTAATCTGGGCTAGCTGTGTGGCCTTAAGCATCCAAAAGGAAAGTACAACCAGAAATAAATAAACAGTAAGACCAGAGAAACTGTACTGCAGACATAGAACTTGAGATCTTAGAACAGAAAATCCTTCCACAAGTTACACATGTGGGGACATTTGCCAGGCCTAGGTAAAGTACCTATAAGCACTCAAAGAAAATTGGCCATTCAAAACCTGCTCCCAAGCTGGCATGAACATCTCACAGTTTATACTAGTGTATTTGAAATAACTGTCCCATCTCATTACATGGAAAATAAGTATTAATTACTTAGTAAATCTGTACACTAAAGGGTTAATCTGTTGATAAATGCTATGATCTCAAGGTAATAAAAGGATATAAAAAGATGAAAATGTTAAGGTATTTTTAGTAAGCATTTATGTGAAGATGATGAAAAAGTTTATGCAAGTGATACTGCCTACTCTCCCCTTCACAGGCACTAGTGAAGGATTTTGTTCTCTCTGTAACTATCCTTTTGGGGTCTTTCAGATAGATCCACTGAGCAGGGGTACCCCAACCACTGCCTCCTATGCCCCTTTTCAGCATGGAAGAAGTCAGAGCAGTCGGCACCCCAGTTCCCTCTTGGCAATTGGGGTAACCTCCTCAGAGGGTAATGTGATAAAAGTAGGAGCTAAAAAATTGGCTAGGCAGTTTAGGGTCAAGACCTCCCCCTACAAAGAGCCAGTTTCTTTTTCAGCTGAGAGCTGAGGACTTCCTGGATCTGCCAGTGGACTTCTGGTTGCTCTGATTCGTGGCTCATTCATCCCTAACTCACCTGACAGATTTATTGACCAGTAGGTAAATTTCATTAAAATCATGGTGCTAAGGACCCAATACAACCCCCCTAGCAGGGATCATTCCATGTTGGAGACACCAACTGTGGTTCACTCTTGTGAACTTCCTTCAAGGATTTGAAGGCTACATATTGAGGAGAGATGAGTGGTGACCCCAGGTTTTCCTCATTCTGCCTGACCCCCTACCAAGTCCTCAATATTACACATCTACATCGTGAATTTGGTGACATTATCAAGGCCCCTGGTCCAAACAGTTTAACTAGACCTTGACCCTTGGTTCTCAAGTTATCTCCCTTAACTCTACCTGCCACGAGGTCATAGTCTTTGACACTAGCCTGGTTTCATGGGTGTGGTCTAAGCTAAAGTCCATTTCTGACCCTGCTACCTTGGTCCCCTGGGCGTCCTCTGCCTCCTGGCCCTGCTCTGCCTTTTTCTCTTCAGGTGTCTGTTTCGCTTTGCCTGCAGCCAATGCCAGGTCAACAAAACAACGGCCCAGGTACTCTCAGCAATGGTCAATAGGGACTCTGCAAGTGCTCCTCCCAATGATGTGATTCCCATCTGGCTCTCATCCATCCACAATTCATGGGAATGAGCTTGTCTCTCCCCTCTGCAGTACGGCTTCTGGCCTCTTCCCTTGGTGGCTGTCCAGTCAAAGACAGGAAAGACTCTGCAAAACCAGGGCAACCTAAGACAGACGCAGTCAAATGTCAGAATGCCAGAGGTAGGGACAACAAGATTCGGGCATAGCACCCGAGCTCCCACTGGACCGCTCCTCACACAAAATTAAATACAAAGGGTGGAAATCTAGTAGCCAGTATGTTGAGAATTACGCATGCGCAGAGCTTGTCCCTCGTCAACCTAACCTGCCCTAGGCAGGTGAGACTATACAAGCAGCATTGCAGACCTGGGCCAATCACAAGTGGGAATGCGAACAGTACATAACCTCTAACCCTGTCCCCAATAAACGAGTCTGAGACAGCTCACCCTCTGTCTGCGTTCACCCGAGGAAAAAAACAAAAAACAAAAACCTTGAGATCGTGGTAAAAAGACAAAAAGAAAAAAGAGAGAGTACTGTTGTTTGGCATGTCTTCAATTCTTACTGGCAAGTGCATCTACTCTGTGGCTGCCACTGCTTTTGGCACCTCTCAAAGACATGAGACACAGCTTTTTAACCTTCCAATATGGACTGAAGGCTCATGTCTCTCCAGGAATCCTCTAAACCTTCAATGCCAAATGGGGACTATTGAGATACCCAGGTTGTGGACTAAACAGTGTAGAGGATTTCAGCCTCATCAGAATATAGACTGCCATTGTTGGACTACCTGGGCTGCATCATGGAGGCCAGAAGAGGGGGGTCAAAACAGGATGCATGCTTACTGGACTTCATTTGGGGGATCATGGGAGGGAAAGACCCCAGTGTGGAGCAAAAGTGCAAGATTGATGGTTATCTGGGATTGCCAAGGAGGACCCTTCAACCTTAAAGAAAACATGACATCTTTTAGGAAAAAAAAATCTTCCAATTCAAGTAATATGTATATATATATATATATATATATATATATATACTATATATATATACTGTAGCAATACAAGTTGGAGATAACAACAACAAAAGAACTGAAAAAAAAAAACTCTGGAAAGACTCAGAAAAAGATGCAAGACATGTATAGCAGAGTGCAGGGGCTCGGGTGGGAAGGGGGCATGGAAAGGGAAGTGACTAGATTCAATTGAGAAATGATGTATGACTTATGGAAAAAGTTTAATAGCAATAAAAAAATAAATAAAAAAGAAAGATGACATCATGAACCTTACAGGTAAATGGATGGAACTAGAAGATATTATGTTAAGTGAAGTAACACAGTCCCCACAAAAAAAACAACAAATGGTATCCCTCATTTGTGGATGTTAGCACCAAGTACCTAGTTGTAAGGCAAACTTAGCAACATTAATGCTATATTCCTAGTTATCTGAAAGCAACTGTGCTCTTATAATGTGAATCTCTTAACAGGTTCCAGAATTAACCTACCATTTATTTTCAGACTTTGGAATTTTGGTATATGGGTGGAGAGTATGTACGCATATTTTAGAGTAATATAAAATCAAAAGGGAAAAATTGTGAATCCTTAAATATGATTTGGAAATAACATACAGTTTGTTTTCAGACAACATAATTTTAGTATATCATATATATATATACATATATACATATATATACATATGTATACATATATGCATATATATGCATACATTGAAGCAATACAAGTTGGAGGGAACAACAACAAAAAAATACTGGGACAAAAAAACACGACTGAAACAGTGAAGTTCTCCCCAAAGTAATAATCCTCTGCTTTGGAAAAATTTTGTAAAGACTCAGAAAAAAGACGCAAGACATTTATGGCAGAATGCATGAACTTGGGTGGGATGAGAGGCATGGAAAGAAAAATGAGTCTAAACTGGACTGACATACCAGAGAATATACTTTCTATTCAGCACCTCATGGAACATTCTCCAAAATAGACCACATACTGGGGCACAAAAGGAACCTCAACAAATACAAAAGGATAGAAATTATTCCATGCATTCTATCAGACCACAGTGCAATAAAGCTCAATATGAACCCCAGAATAAGTCCAACTAGCTACAAGTACACATAGAGACTACACAACACAAACCTGAATAATAAATGGGTCAGGGAAGAAATAAAGAGTGAAATAAAAATATTCATGGAACTGAACGAAAAAGACAATACAACACAACAAAACGTGTAGGATACTTTAAAAGCAGTCTTGAGAGGAAAATTTATAGCCCTAAGGGCCCACATCAAATAAAACCAGAAAGGAAACAAATAAACAATCTAACACTGCAGATAAAAACACTTGAGAGACAACAGCAAATGAACCCTAAACCCAACAGACAGGAAGAAATAACAAAAATCAGAGCAGAAATCAATGAAATAGAAACAAAGAAAACAATACATAAAATCAATGAATCCAAAAGCTGGTTCTTTGAAAAAATAAACAAAATAGACAGACCTCTAGCCCAGTTAACGAGAGAGAGAGAGAGAGAGAGAGAGAGAGAGAGAGAGAGAGAGAGAGAGAGAGAAAGAGAGAAACTCCAAATCAATAGTATTCATGATGAAAGGGGAAACATCACAACAGACAAAGATCCAGACAATCATATGGGAATACTTCAAAAATCTATACTCCACTAAATTTGAAAACCTAAGAGAAATGGATGAATATCTGAAATCCTGGGAACCAACAAAGCTTAACCAAGAAGAGATTGACAGTTTAAATAGACCCATAATATTTGAGGAAATTGAAGATGTAATTAAAAAACTCCCAACTGAAAAAAGCCCTAATCCAGATGGTTTCATGGCAGAATTCTATAAAACATTAAAGAGGTCCTACAACCACTGCTACTCAAACTGTTTAGAAGGATACAAACAGAGGAAATTCTCGCAAACTCCTTCTATGAAGCTAGCTTCACTCTAATACCAAAACCAGGCAAAGATGCAAGCAAAAAATGAAGCTATAGACCCATCTCACTAATGAACACAGATGCAAAAATTCTCAACAAAATACTTGCAAATCACATACAGACCCACATCAAAAAGATTATCCATCCTGATCAAGTTGGATTCATACCACAGATGCAGGCATGGTTCAACATACATAAGTTAATAAATACCATAAAACACATCAATGGACTGAAAGACAAAAACCACATGATCATCTCAATTGATGTAGAAAAAGCCTTTGACAGGATTCAACATTTCTTCATGTTTAAAGTACTAGAGGGAATAGGACTGAAAGGAACATTCCTCAACATGATCAAAGCCATATATAGCAAACCCACTGCCAACATCATCCTAAATGGAGAAAAATTGGAACCATTTTCCCTTAAAGGCAGGAACCCAGCAAGGCTGCCCCCTATCACCACTCCTCTTCAACATAGTGTTTGAAAGACTTGCTATTAGACAAGAGAAGGAAATTAAAGGAGTACTAATCAGAAAAGAAGAAGTTAAGCTATCCCTTTTTGCAGATGATATGATAGTTTACCTAAGGGATGCTAAAAACTCCACCAGAAAACTTCTAGAAATGATTAAGTGGTTTAGTAAAGTGTCTCTTGGGCTACAAAATTAACCTAGAAAAATCAGTAGCCTTTCTTTACAACAACAATAAACAAGTGGAGAAGGAATATAAGAAGACCTTCCCATTCACAATAGCCTCAAAAATAAGATACCTGGGAACATACCTAACCAAAGATACCAAAGACCTCTACAACAAAAATTTTTAAATCCCTGAAGAAGAAGATTGAAAATGACATCAAAAGATGGAAAGGCTTCCCATACTCATGGATTAGGAAAATTAATATAGTAAAAATGTCCATTTTATGCAAATTGATATACAGACTCAACGCAATCCCAATCAAAATTCCTATGAGCTTCTTCACAGACTTGGAAAAAAAATCCTTAAATTCATAGGGAAAAACAAAAGACCCTGAATAGCTAAAGCAACCCTGAGTGGAAAATGCAATACAGGGGGATTTCCCTACCAGACTTCAAACTACATTACAAGGCCATAGTCATAAAGACAGCCTGGTACTGGCACAAAAACAGACCTGTTGACCAATGGAACAAAATTGCAGATCCAAACTTGAGTTCATACAATTTCAGCCACCTCGTATTTGACAAAGGGGCAAAAATGCCTCAGTTGAGGAAGGATAGCATGTTCAGCAAATGGTGCTGGGAAAAACTGGATCATCATCTGTAGAAGAACAAAATTAAACCCCTATCTCTCACCCTGTACAAAAACCAACTCCATGTGGATCAAAGATCTCAATGTGAAGCTCGAAACCCTGAAGGTGATAGAAGAAAAAGTTGGCAACAACCTACAAAACATAGGCAGAGGAAAAGACTTTCTAATTAAGACAGAAGCTGCATAGGAAGTAAGGTCAACAGTAGACAAATGGGACCTCATAAAACTCAAAAGCTTCTGTACAGTGAAACAATCAAGGAGGTGAAGAGAAAACCCACAGTGGGAGGAAATCTTTTCCAGTGATACATCTGACAGATCATTAACATCGAGAATATATAAACTCCTCAAAAAACAAAGAATTAAGAATACAAATGACCTACTCAAAAGATGGAGTAAAGAGCAGAACAGAGTCTTCACCAGTGAGGAATTTAAAATGACAGAGAAACATCTTAAAAAGTGTTCAACATCATGAATAATTAAGGAAATGCAAATTAAAACCACTCTCAAATATCATCTCACTCTGATACGACTATCTAAGATCAAGAAAACAAAAGACACCAAATGCTGGAGAGGTTGTGGGGAAAGGGGAACACTCATCCACTGCTCGTGGGAATGTAAACATGTACAACCATTTTGGAAATGGAAACCATATTATGGAAAGCAGTGTGGAGAACCCTTAAAAAGACTCAAAATGAGCCTACCATTTGACCCAGCCATACCACTCTTGGGTATATACCCACAAGACTCATCCTACCACAAAGATACATGCACATCCATGTTTATTGCAGCTCTCTTCACAATAGCTAAGAGCTGGAACCAACCCAAATGCCCCTCAACAGACAAGTGGATGACAAAAATGTGGTACCTCTACACAATTCAGCAGTAAAGAAAGATGGCATTATGAACTTTGCAGGTAAATGTATGGAGCTTGAAGCCATTATGCTGAGTGAAGTACCACAGTCACAGAAAGACAAACGGAGAATAGTTTCCCTCATTTGTGGATGCTAACACCAAATCCCCAGATGAAAAGCAAGCTGAACAATATTATTGTTATATTTCTGTTTATCTGAAAGCAACTCTGTTGTTATAATGTGAATCTCTCAATGGGCTCTAGAATCCACCCACCAATTATTTTCAGACTCTGTAATTATTGTATATGGGTGGAGAATATGTATCCATATTTTAGAGTAATATAAAATTAATTGAGGAAAATTGAATTCCTAAGCATAAAAAAAAGACTGAGAGAAAGATGCAGGATAGTTATGACAGAATGCATGATCTGGGGTGGGGTGGGGTGGGGTTGGGGGAAGGGAAAGGAGAATATGCCTGTGGTAGTTTGAGTGAGTGTCCCCCATAGGCTTTAAGTATTCAGACATTTGTCTCCAGTTGGTGACACTGTTTTTGGAGGTCTTAGAAGGTGTGGCCATGCTAGAGGAAGTATGTCACTGGGGGCAGGCTTAGTGAGTTTAACAAGCCTCGTGGTCTCCAGTCGCCCTCTTTCTGCTTCCTGTGCTCATTGCAAGATGTGAACCTCGGCTTGCTGCTCCGGCTCCAGCCGCCATGCCTCCCGCCACAATGGACTCTAATTACCATCAAGCATAAGCTCAAATAAACTCTTCCTTTTATAAGTTCCTTTGGTCATGGTGTTTTATCACAGCAACAGAAAAGTGACTAATACAATGCCTGAACTGAATTGAAAAATGATGTATGAAATACACAAAACATCAATAAAAAAATAAAGAAAGAAAGAAAAAGTTTAATAACAATAAAGTATATATAATTAAAAAATAAAAATAAAATTATAAAAATTCTATGAAAAAATAATACTGGCCTGGAAATAAATATAGAAAGCACCTTATATCCTTTTTTGGTTCATAAGTATGATGATTGGGTGCTCACACTCTTGCGTAACATGTGCCACCCTCAAACCTTGTTACATGTTGGCACATTACACTTTTGACAATTAAAATAAAATAAAATAAAATAATAAAAAAGCACCTTATTATCAAATGAAGCATGTAGCTACATCTTATTTAGCATCAAATCATGGAACTCTTCATAAAGCACTTAATAATATGAGCTAAAAAATAATAGCAAAAACATTGCTTTCCTTGGACAAATGACCATGCTACATGCTATGAGGATCCTGATATATGGTGGGAGGTAGCAGAATTCTGTTTCTCCTGCCCCATCAGAGATGACAAGGAAGCCCTGGGAAGTCCATATTGAAAGGTGATGGCAAGCTTAAGCATCCAGATACTGAGCTCCTATAGTAGTCATGTCGTAAGAATAAATAGAAGTGATGTATGTGGAAGTCAGTGTTAGATAAAAATTATGACATGAATATATGAACATTATATTTCTTTTTGTATTTTTATATTGCCCATCACTAAAAGTACTTAGGGTTAATTCATGAGACTGCATGTTTTTTCTTAGAATGGGAATTTTTCACTCTAGCTCTGGGTCATGATAAAACAAAATCACAGAGAAAATATTACATGCTTATTTATATCACAGGAAAGATTTGATAACAATCATATTACATGCTTATTTATACCTCAGGAAAGATTTGATAACAATCATATTATATGCTTACTCATACCACAGGAAAGATTTGATAACAATCATATTATATGCTTACTTATACCACAGGAAAGATTTGATAACAATTATATTATATACTTACTTATACCACAGGAAAGATTTGGTAACAATCATGATAGAGGGGAGAGACAGAATAAATTCATAAGGTTGCTGGATATACTTCCTAATGAGGAATGTTATTAACTAAATTATAACTTTCAGTCACTCCTTATTATGGCTTTTGATTCATTTCCTTCTGGTTCATTGGCTTGTCATAAATTCTAGAGCCCTGGAGGCACTACAGAGGCATTGCTGAATTGGATTTTGCCACAATAACCTTTTATTTCACTGCTTAAGGCATATATTTTATGACGCTAGTTTATCTGAGGTAATATCAAGTAATTCCAATATAATGCAGGCTCAGTAGCCCTTGGTGAACATTCTCAAATTTGAACAACTTTCTACTGCCCTGAGCCCTACTTTTTCCCTAAGTCCACTCTTGTTCTTTACTTGCTCTTAATTTTGTTTGTCCCCTTTCTCTTTGCCTGACACCCAAACTGTATGGATACAATGAAATTTAACTTACAGTGTACAACCAGAGGGGGAATCCTCCTCCATCTCTTCCTCTTTTGTCATCCATAGAGTAAGCACTGAGAACCAGCAATATGACAGACACTCATATACTGTGTTATGTCTAATGGAACACAGATAACTTTGACAGGTCCCTGTTCTCAAAGGCTTTACCGCTTGATGGAGAAGACACATTTTCTGAGACATTATCACATAAAACTGACAAAACAGAACACAGATACAGGACAGCCAACTCTTCTTGGGGACAAGTCAGACTGCTTCCCCAATTGAAGCACAAGAGCAAGGCAGAGAGGTAGGCTGGATAAGACCATGGGGGCAATTAATTCTCCCCAAGGAGAAGAGAATTAATTCTACAGAGCAGAAGTCAGGAAACTAAGACCCTAGACCAAGCCTCTCCTTACAAACATGTGTTTGGAATATTAGTTTTCTTTTTTTTTTTTTTTTTTTGTCTTTTATGAGACAGGGTCTCCCTGTTAGCCCCACGCTGTCCTGGAACTTACTCTGTAGGACCAGGCTGGCCTTGAACTCACAAAGATCCGCGCCCTGCCTCCCCAAGAGCTAGGATTAAAGGCATCAACACTTCGCGGTATTTTTTGTTTTTATATTGCCTATCACTAAAAGTATTTGGGTTAATCCATGAGACTGCGTGGTTTTCTTAGAATGGGAATTTTTCACTCTAGCACAGCCATGCCGTTTGCTCAGTTCTGCATGCTATTGCTTTTAAGCTATGGTGGCTGAGGTTAGTTGAGTCAGGGACCCCAAGGTCCACAAAACCTAAATATTTACCATCTGGTCCTTTACATGAAGAACATCCTGACCCCCTACTGAAGAGCAATCTTTTCCAACTGCATGTGATCATGTAAGGAAAATGATAACATTTGAACAGCAAGGTGGGTTCAACATAAGTACCTGCTGCTACTCAAGAGAAAAGAGGACCAGGGACTGGAGCGTACTACAGCATGTCCTGTCTGAATATCCAAGATGAGATGAGAGCCTATGTTCATTTCAGAATACTAATCCCCATACTCAGAAGATTAGTAGACAACTGCCCTATGGAATGAAAAAAATCACTGGTTAATACATTAAAAGCCTACTTACATGTGCAATATCTTAAGCAGAAAACAGCGAAGGCCTGGAAAATACAAAGTATTCCTTAGGGAACATCCTAAGTCAAAACTTTATAGTTCTAAACCAGAAGTTTAAAATCAATAGCAAAAAAAAAAAATTAACACTTTAACTGCAAAACCCTGGCTAGGTTCTGACATACTCTAACATCATGGAGCTAGTATCAAGTTGGTGGATCAGATTTTTCTGGGGAAGAAAGATAACTACAGGTGAGGTGAAATCAACAAAGGACAGACCACTGAGTCATGTTAAACATAATCTCCCTCCTTCAGAAGCCTGGGAAAAGAAGCATCCCTTTCTGCCAGTTTATTCTAGAAAAGAGGATAGGTGTCCACCCTGGCAGCTTTTTGTGACTGCTGCCTCTGAGATAGATCCAGACCTCTGGAAATGTCAAGGCGCTCTCTTCTGCCTGCAAATAATTTTCATAGAACATGGCTTCATCCTAGCTAGGCAAAGCTACCTGTTCACCTTTGTGGCCCCTACCTATCACATTGCCAGAAATTCTGTCATTAGAGATTCTAGTTTTATGAATTTCTTATTAAATTGTAAACACTCTACCTTAAAAATAACTAAGCCACTTTTATCTGGCACCCTATTGAAGGTTCATTCTCTCATGAAAGATTTATTGAGCATATTCACTGTTCCAAGTGCCTTGTCAAGCTCGGGGCACAGATACGCATTTAGCGGCCCCAGCTGGGTTGAGAAATTGCTAAACCAGGTTCTTTGGGAATAAAGAACAAGATAGTTGCAGGAAGGGTGTGTACTTTGTGTGTGTGTGTGTGTGTGTGTGTGTGTGTGTGGTTATGGCTGGCTAGACTGTGTAGGAGTGACAGAAACTTTTGAAAGAGGAGTGGAAATAGGCATAGACAGAGAATTTTCTACTGACAACTTGCAGCCACTTAACACTCTTGGTTCCAGTTGTGTCTGTAACCAAGCTTCTTTTGATGCCGAGTCACAAGGAAGCACTTCTATCCACACACCACGTGCCCACATGAAGTATTCACACACTTCTTCTAATTTTGTTCTTACATGCCCAAGTGCTAATATGCCACTTAAAAATGTTTGACAGCAATTGAGAACATTTTTACCGGAGCCAACTAACAGGCCACACTGAGTGTGTTGATTACTCAATAACCTGCCTTGCTCCTTGCTGTCCCTGTAGCCTTAGAGGTGCATTCTCCATGCCCAGGACCATTATTACTCCTTTCCACCTTTATCACAGCCCTGGTCCTGCTTTTACTATAATGAAAATTGGTTGATCAAAAACAGTTATTTATCAGGTGATATTTCAGTAGCTTTTTTTGAACAACTATTTCTGGTATTTCAAAAATAATGTGTCCATACCCCAGAATACATTGTTCAGGCCTGTTCACCTTTATCCATTTGCATTCTATCATCACTGTCATGAGGCTCAGGAGATCTATTCTGAGTCCCAGTCAATTTCTTTGTTAGAAGTAAATCTGGTGTCACTTTCCTAGCAGGTGTGGGCCATTAAGACAAGATTGTTTTCAAGATTATTTACCTGATAAATGACTTCCACCTTCTCTTAGCAGTATAGCCAATCCTTTATATAATTTCATGGTTACAAAGAGCAATTTAAAGTCCTTGCCAGCACAGATCATCCAGTTCAATGACTAAATTTATTCTATTAATAAGGCATAAACCAAAGCTTGGAAATGTCATCTGGTCTTATACCTTAGCAGATGTGATCAGTTCTGATTAATTTGATGTGGTATACTGCCCTATGCTCAGCAAATGACAGAAAACTGTGATGACATTTACCGTTTTCTTGAAAATAACTCTTGAGAGACTGCTGCTCCCCAGGGCCAGCTCATTCAACATTGTTTCCCAGAACTTGCTTGTGCAACATTCAAGTAAGCTCTGCCAGTATTTGGGGGACTCTTCTATAGCATGTGCCAGGTATCTGACCCGGAACTTAAAGTATTTTTACATCAAGAAGCATAGAAAGAAAAAATGGGAAGTCCAATAGAACTGCTACTCGCGGGTGTCTCGCTGGCCTCTGCTTGCATCCTCCTCATCGGTTTCTCTCCCCACTTCCCCCAATCTTCAGGATCTTTTAAGACTAGCTTGTGGATGTTGCATTGGTCAGTCTTGTGTATCAACGTGGGTAAGATCCAGCCAGTTGTTCAGTTAAGCACAAGTATGGGCATTGTGATCAGTCAAAATATGTTTTGAGGTATGGTTGAGATTTCAGTGAATAGATTTTAAGTAGATTATCTTCCATACCATGGGTTGGCTTCATCCAACCAGATAAAACCCCAAGAGCAAAGATGGAGGTTCCCGCACTATTGTTCAGCTGTTTTCTCCAAATTGAAACATTCTATTGAAGTTCAGGAAGTAAATAAAACTTACAAATTCTAAGAGGTTCTTGAGACTTCCTCAAGGTTATATAAGCAGATACAATTGCTGGGCAGATATAATTGCTGGGCAGATATAATTGCTGGGCAGAGAGGGTTTTCTAACTGGCCCAGCTGCCTACAACTCATGGAAAAGAGATTCAGCAAAATGAAGCTTTCATGAGTAATCAATCACCCATGAGGGGATGGGCTTTTCCAAGATGTGGCAGCCTTTGAATCATTAATGCTCAAGTAGGCTAATTCTCACACATAATCCTGTTAGTACCCACAATAATTCATTGATTTAATAAGCTAAACTTGGATGCAATGATTCCTTTGGTCAGTTATCAGCGCTATTTCTGAGATGAACAGATGTTTGTAAAACTACACAATACTGAAATGGAAGGCATTTTGCCATGGGATTGCTTTCAGATTCAAGGTTGCAACATTGATTTTGCTCTGGATTAGCAGCTTTTTGAACTGTGAAGTTCAGTTTTTCCAGCCCTTCTCACCATATGAGCCAATTCCTTAAAATAGATCTTTCATTAGAGATAAAAACAGGTAGAGAGATAGATGTTAGCAATCTCTCTCTCTCTCTCTCTCTCTCTCATTCTCTCGTGTGTGTGTGTGCGTGTGTGTGTGTGTGTGTGTGTGTGTTCTATTGGTTGTGTCTCTTGAAAACCCTAATTCAGACTGCGTTCACATCTACAGGCTTCCTATACACAAGCTACTCTTTGGATTTAGTCTGACCAATAAGAGGCACAGGCAAATAATGAAAGAGGAAGAAGACAGTAAAATGATCCTCTGACTCCATGTCTCTGTGGCCATTGATTGGGAATGCCTATGTTTCTTCAACCCAAGGCCATGGCACCTTCCAATGGCCTTTTCCTGTGCTAGTGTTACCTGATTCTTTTTTTTTTTTCATTTTTATTGAATTTTTGCGAATATCATACATTATATTTTGTTCATATTTGATGCCCCCATATGCACCCCCTTTAATGCTTCACCCAATTTTATATAAATATATATATATATATATATATATATTATTAACATATAATATATTTTAAGGACTAACAAGTCAAATTTGTACCCCCAAATGCTCTTTGGTATGGGTCCATTCACTAGATCCTAGTTAACCTATCCAGTCATACCCTTAAAAAAAACTGACTTTCCCTCTATTGGTTGTCAACAGTTCCTCTGGTAGAGTTGGGGAGTCTCCTCCACTTCCCATCTCTGTGCTAGAATTTCGTCTAGCTTGAGCCAACATTGGCTGTATGCATGCTATTACCAGTGGGGTGAGTTCTTTCAGTTCTAGTGTCCACTCTGTTTTCTTTTTCTTCATCCCCAAGGAAGTAACAGATCCTAAAGGTGTTTGTTTAGGGAAGTTCAACTTACCCAAGTTGAACCTTAATCCCATCCACATATGCTGAACTAGTGTTCTACCTGAGTTCCTCAAAATATTTCATTAGGGCTTGCCACCTGTGTCCTGTTGAGACTGTGACTTTGAGTCAAGTATTTGGCAAAACATCATCTTCTTTGCTACTTTAATCAAAACTAGTTTGGTAATATTTGGTATGTTGTGATTCAATAAGCAGTCCACTTTTTACTATTTTCTATGGACAGTAGTGAACTGAGCTTGTGTACAAAGATTTTTGTTTGTCTTTGAGATGGAAGAAAATGATTAATCACCTAGTTCAATCTTGATCCAACTTAAATTTCTCACAGAAGGAACTAAATGTAGAGAGGGGAAAAATTGGCAGAGGAATATACAAGTAGCACAGGAATAAACAAGTATACAATATACAATTGCTTCTAGAACCCTGATGAAACTAAAGTAGTTAGGGGGAATGTTAGGTCATCATTTGTGATTTTTAAAATATATTAGGGGGCCAAGGAGAATGCTCAGCAGATAAAAAGCACTTTCTAACAAGCCAGACCACCTGAGCTTGTTCCCCGGAACCCACGTAAAAAGCCCACCTTAGTGGTATGCAGTTTTAATCCCAGAAGTCTTATGGTAAGATGAGAGATGGAGGCAGGATAATTTACCAGAAGTTGTGGGTCAGAATGACTGGAGTATAGACTCAGAATAGCAGAAGAAACCAGAGGGACCCCACCTCAAGCCAGGGTGGAAGGAGAAAATCAGCTTCCAAAATGTCCTCAACCCCCATGTGCCCACCATGGCATTTGCCTGTCCTCCCCACGCCCCTGGCATACACACAATAAATAAGAGTTATTCCTGTTCATTGAATAAATCAGCATTGTTCGGTGTTTTCAACTGGTTTTAGCTGTGACTATTTAATTCCCAAATTACTGACAACAGACCCTTCTAGCAGAAGGATATATTTGTTTGCCCAAATACTTCAAAATATTCCCAAATGTGAAGAAATTCTTGCTGTGGTGGTTAGTGTTAATTGTCAACATGATTATCTTAAAATGCCCGGCCAACCAGTTTTGGAGCATACCTGTAAGAGATTATCCTATATAGGTTAATGGAGGTGAGAAGACCCAGCCCAAAATGGATGACACAATTACCTGGGCTTGGGGTGCTGGACTAAGTAAAAAGAAGAAACGGGATGAGAACTTGCATCATCACTTTCTCTTTTCTGAAGTGGATACAGTGTTATCAGATGCTTCAAGCTCCTCTTGCCTGGACTTCACCTCTATGATGGACTGGACTTTAAGCCATTTATTTCTTGTTAGTTTCTTCCTTGACCCATTCATTATTCAGGAGTGTGTTGTTTAGTCTCCATCAACTAAAGTAAACACTTTCTTTACATTGTCTTTGCCAAGTGTATTATAATAGTAACAAGAAAAGAAACAAAGACACTGTGATAAATGCAGTAAAAAAAAAAAATGGTGTTCCACATCTGCAGCTTCCTGGAGCTCTCTGGCTACTTAGCCAGCCTAGCCAAATCTGTGAATTTCAGATCAAGAAGAGACTGACTCAAAAAAGTAGGTGGAAAGAAACTACAAAAGATGCCCATTATCAACCTCTGGCCTCCACACATGTGCACATGCACACTTACCCCCCACAAACATATACACATACACCACACACCAAAAAAGAAAAACAAGAGTAATCTTTTGGGGGCCTGGAGAGATGGCTCAGCAGTAAATTGCAATGGCTGTTCATACAGGGGACAGGGTTTTGTTTCCCAGCACCCACATAGTTGGTAACAAGCTTCAGTAACTCCAGCTCCATTGGATCTGATGCCTTCTTCTGACTTCTGTGGGCATTGCATGGACATGGTACACTTACATACATGCAGGCAAAATATTCATTGTTTAGGCATATTTTGGAACAATACAAATGGAGGGATCAACATCAACATAAGGACTGGGTCAAAGAACTGATTGATACAGTTAAATCTTGCCCAAAACAATGAACTTCTGCAGAGAAAAACTTTTAAAAGTCTGAGAGAAAGATGCAGAGTATGAATGGCAGAATGAATGAACTAGTGTAGAATAGGGGGGAGGGAAAGAGAAATATGTCTAAATTTAACTGAAAAATGATGTATGAAATGCACAAAACATCAATAAAAATCCCTTAAAATATAAAAATAAAAACGAATAAGTTAAAAAATGTGTTATTCATCCAGAAAGGCTAAGTTGCACCAGCCTGTTACATTGCATCTATATTAACATTGTATCCTTCAGAAACAAACTGTATTTTATTTCCATGTCATATTTTTTGATTCCCATCTTTCCATTTTTAATCCCATATTGCTCTAAAAGATGCACACATGCCCTCCTTAATATACTAAAAATCCAAGGTCTGAAAATAAGTGTTAGGTCAGCTCTAGAACCTGTGTAGGGATTCCCAATATAAGAGCACAGTTGTCTTTAGATCCTGAGGAATATATTAATGTTGCTCATTTTGTCTTACACTTAGGTACTTGGTACTAGCACCCACAGATGAGGGATACCAATCATCTTTTGTTTTTCTGGGACTGTGTTACTTCACTTAGGATAAAATCTTCTAGTTCCATCCATTTACCCTCAAATTTCATGATGTCATCTTTCTTTGCTGCTGCACAGTACTCCATTGTGTAGATGTACCACATTTTCTGTATCCACTCATCAGTTGAGGGGCACTTGGTTCCAGCTCTTAGCTATTGTGAAGAGAGCTGCAATAAATGTGGCTGTGCACGTATCTCTGCTGTAAGAAGAGTCTGATGAATATATACCCAAAAGTGGTAGGCTCATTTTGAGTCTTTTAAGGATTCTCCAAACTATTTTCCATAGTGGTTGTACAAGTTTGCATTCCCACCAGAAGTGGATGAGTGTTCCCCTTTCCCCACACCCTCTCCAGCATTTGGTATCATTTGTTTTCTTGATCCTATCCAGTCTTATTGGGATGAGATGATATCTTAAAGTGGTTTTAATTTGCATTTCCTTAATTATTATCAATGTTGAACACTTTTTAAGCTGTTTCTCAGCCATCTCTAATTCCTAACATGTGTAGTCTCTGTTCAGTTCTTTACTCCATCTTCTGGGTGAGTCATTTGTTTTCTTCTTTGTTTTTAGAGTAGTGTATATATATTCTGGAAGTTAATGCTCTGTCAGATGTCTCATAGTGAAGGTTTCCTCCCACTCTGTGGGTTTTCTCTTCACTTCTCTGATTGTTTCTTTTGCTGTACATAAACTTTTGAGTTTAATAAGGTCCCACTCATCAATCGCCAACCTTATTTCCTGTGCAGCTGCTATCTGATTTAGAATGTCTTTTCTTACACCTATGTCTTGGAAGTTGCTGCCAACTTTTTCTTCTATCACCTTCAGAGTTTTGTGTTTCACATTGAGGTCTTTGATATATTTGGAGTTGATTTTTGTACAGGGTGAGAGGTAGGGGCTTAATTTTATTCTTCTACAAGTGGTGATCCTATTTTGCCAGCACCATTTGCTGAAGATGCTGTCTTTCCTCCATTGAGTCTTTTTGGCCCCCTTTTCAAATATAAGGTGGCTGAAATTGTATGTGCTCAACTTTGGATCTTCAGTTTTATTCCATTGATCTATGGGTCTGTTTTTCTGCCAGTACCAGGCTGTTTTTACGACTATAACCCTGTATATAGTTTGATGTCTGATATAGAAATTCCCCCTGTATTGCTATTTTCACTCAGGGTTGCTTTGGCTATTCGGGGTCTTTCGTTGTTCCATATGAATTTAAGAATCTTTTTTTTTCAAGCTTGTGAAGAATGTCCTGGGGACCATAATTAACAACCATACCAATTTGGCTGAGAGACCTAAGGGATAACTTTGTTTCTTGCCCTCAGAGGTCAACCAAGTCTAAGGGGATTATGCATGGGGGCATCTCTTGAAATGTCCTGCAGAGGTGGGTAACCAGACTTTTTGTTCAGGGAGGTCTTGGAGAGCCACTAAGGGGACTTCAACCAGTGTCCAGTCCATAAAGAGGAAAGTCTGTTCATGCTTCAAAAAGGGAAGCCTGGTCCACCAAGACCTGATTTTGGCCTCAAGTGGATGGAACTAGTGGATGGGGAGCTAAAAGGGGCAAGGGGCTCCTACCCTCCCCAACCCCCCCAAAAAAAAACCCTGGAGAGACTCCTGAGGACCAGATTCTCAACTGATCTCAAGAAAATGAAACCTTGGTTAATCTGGGCTAATTGTGTGGCCCTAAGCATCCAGAAGGAAAGTACAACCAGAAATAAATAATCAGTAAGACCAGAGAAACTGCAATGCAGACATAAAACTTGAGATCTTAGTAAAAAGACAAAAAGACGTCAGTATCAGCTACACCTCAACTGCCTGGAGATACTGTGCAACAGTGGCAGCCAAGTGTCTATATATATATATTAGGCGCCAGTTGTCTATTTTATATAATAATATATAAATATAAATATAATATCCCAAAATTCTAATTGGCTATAGGCTCTCTCCTTGGAGTAGCAATAATTCACAGATGGTGACCAACAAGCTATGTTCCTTAGTAGTTAGGAGATTTATAAGCCAACAATAAGACTTGTCACCCTTTCATAGAGAAAACTCAGTTGCGGATTAGCATACCATCCAAACATCTGTGTCTATGCCACAGATTAGCTTGCATAATAATATTAGTACTGCTTAAATGCCTGTTCATCCAATTGTTGTGCTTTGTAGTATGACTAAAAGGTATCACTGTGATAAGCTGTCAACTCCATGAAGGGAAACAAACCTGACAGACTAGAGTGGCAAAAATGACAACTCCAAGAAGTTACTGACGTTTTCTCACCCACTTGTTGCCCCTTCCCAAAGCCCAGGGAAACTACAAATGCACGAAAGATGTACAAGGTCCCCAAAAAAAAAAAAAATTAATAGTTGGAGAGATGAGAGGGGTGGAAGCAGAGACTACAGTCAATATAGTCAGACTCCTAAGGAGCAACATGCCTTGCAGTACCAAGGGTCGTCGTACTGACTAGGGGAACTTTGGGTTGTGTTAACATGTGGACAAGCGACTATTGCTAATAATGCACCCCGGATTACCGTAATTGATGGCAAACTGAGTCAACATCAATGTTATCTGAACCAATCTGTTACTATTGTAAAACTCCCTAAAAAATAAACAATAAAAAAAAGACAAAAAGAAAATAGAGAGCACTAGTTGTTTGGCCTCCCTTCCAATCCTTTCAGCGCAGTGCATCTGTCCTGTGGCTGCCACTGTCTTTGGCACTCCTCAAGGACAGAGATAAACTTTTTTACTTTTAACCTCGCTGTGGGTGGACTGAGGGACTGCTTGAGCAGCCAATGGGAATTCAGCCTCATCGAATATGGACTGCCATTGTATCGACTACTTGGGCTGTATCATAGGGCAATCCACTGCAGGGGGATCAAGACAGGCGCCTGCTTAATGAACTTCATTGGCGGAACCATAGGGAGGGAAAAACCCCAATTCGTGGAGCAAAGTGAAGGCTCTGATGGTATTTGTGGCTTGGCCACGGAGGAGCCTTCTTGGACGCGCTCTCCTTAAGAAAAATGACATCTTTAGGGAAAACAAATCAACAACAAATCTTCTATGTATTATATTTCACTTCCTTTGTAAACAAAAGTAATTTGCTATTTCCATTGATTATTTATGTTATTTATTTTGCTCTAGTATCACCAAAGGGGTACCATCTAGTGAAATGGAAAGATCCCATTATGTTAAAAGGTCTTTTTTAAGAGATTATAGTATTTCCTTCATCTAAAAAAAGTGCATTCAATAATTTTCTATTTTTAATTGTCAGAAATAAACTAAAGAAGAACAGAAAAACTGGGACCCTTCTTACCAGTCCCAGGGCCAGGAGCAGATAAAGGTACCCATTTTCATTTTTGTTTGGTCATTTGTTGACTGTATCTGCTTCTTTTGGGTCATTTAAAAAAAAAAAATCAATAAAATTGTGAAAAAAATTGTGTTATGAAAAGACAAATCTTTTTGAAACCTTTTAAAAGTGATTGCAGCTTGGGGTCTGGCTCAGGTGCCTAGTTAGAGGTCGTGTGTTGGGTGCATCAGGTCGATCAGCCTGTTCTAGATCACCTGGAGCACGGAGTGGAGGACGGCGCGCTGCCCGACAGGTAAACTTAGAACAGATTGACTCTCAGGTGTGCTGGACAATTGATTCACTGGTTTGTGGCAGAGGGGCTTGTAGCCTGCAAGGCTAGATGTGGGGCCCTAAGCCCTTGCAGGGTGTGGCTGCCAGGCCGGGTCGCCCTTCCCCATTGCAGCCAGAAGCAGCTCTGGCCCTCTGGTCGTGGATCATGGTGCCCATCAGTGGAGTCTGTTTGTGCGGGGCTCAGGTTCTGTACTTGCTGGCCTAGGGATCACCTGGTAGCGTGAGAGAGGGCCGTGTTTGACGCTCCAGACTAGGTACCCGGGCACAGATTAATGTACAGCGCATGCACACCCCCAACTGTAAATTGAGGAGAGAGTTCCAAGTGAATTTTTGTGGAGAACCCTTCAGAACAGGCAAAAGGAAGAAGTGACTTAGACTTCCAACATTAGGTAAACATAAAAGTGAAAGTCCTAATAAACCTAGACAAGTCCACACCACTCATAAAAAAGGGGGAAAAGAAAAAAAACGCATCTGAAGGAGGCAGGCAAACAAACAAGCCTTCAGCCTTCAACCACAGTGAAGCAGCTGTTGTTGTGATTGAATCACAAGGGAACCCACATGCCAGGGAACACAAAAAGAAGGGAAACATAGGGAATGGCAAGATAATCCACACCACGGTCTAACAACCCGTGGAGGATAGCTAAAATGGGCTCCTATGGTAGGCACCAAAGAACAAGATCTTAGAGGAATAATTGCAGACCTATGCAGAGGAAATTAAGAGAACATAATAGAAGGAATTCAGAGAATTAAAGGAAGAATAGAATAAAAATCATCAAAAAGACCTAGCAGGTATTACAATGTATGAACTTCAGAAAAGAACTAAAGGAAGGACTTGAGTAATCACAGAAAGAATTAGAGGGAGAAAAAAAAAAATCTCTATAAGGAAGTAGAAACACCTGAAAAAGAAGCCAATCCAACGAAGTAGGATCACCAAGAAGATGAGCTGAAGAAACTCAAAAAGCGTATTGAATACTTAAAGAAATCACAGGATGAAATGAAAAATAGAATATAGCAACACTATTCCAATATCAAGAGAGTAAGGAAAGGAAAAAGCCTCAGAAATAAGCAATGGAGGAAGAGAACAAAAATATCAGAATTGGAAGATAACACAGAGCACTAAACTTAGCTATAAGAATATAAAAAATTTAAACAATACACAAAGCGAATAAAACCAGCGGATAATATGGACACTAAGAAAAGATTCCAATCTCCTGCACATGTTGGAAGTAGTTAAGAATCCTAAGACAATATATATTGATCAGATCTTTCAACAAAATAATAGATGAAAAATTTCCCCCAAATTAAAATAGACAAACCCATACTAACTACAAGAACACATAGGCTCACACGGATATCCAGAAAAGAAACTCCTCATGCCATTATCATAGTTAAACTGTAGAGCCAAAATAAGAAAAATTCGACTTCTATTAAAAAAGAACAAACGTCATATTACCAAAGGGAAACCCATATAATTAACAACTGACTTTCTCGGCACAAACCATTGAAAAAGAATGAGAAGAGTGGAAGAAAAGCATACTGCCATTGTTTAAACGGACTTCTATGGATTGCCAACCGCAGAATTACTTTTACCCCAAGCAAAAAATGTTGATTAGTTGATTGAGAGAGCGAAGAGAAAAATCTTCCATGACATAAACACATGAGTGATTTAGCAATACATGTCTGGAAAACCGCTCTTCAGATAAATTGACCAATAAGAAGCAAGGGCTGAGAGAGACGGACGAATCAGAGAAGAAAGCAGACAGAAGGAAGGAGGGCAAACTATCTCAAAACACCGAGGAAAAGAAACTAATTAAAAACATAACCTTCGGTAGAATCAGAGACTCCTAAAAGACAAAACATGGCAAATAAGGCGTAACAGGAAGCCTAGCAACATCCATCTTCATCATTATAATCTTAAATATTAATGACTTAAATTCCCCAATTCAAAAGGCATATGACTGGGAGAATGGATTAGGAAACATAACTCCACCTATATGCTCTCTACAAGAAACCTCTACAACTCTCAAGGACTAGGCACAATAAGTAATCGGCGGATGAAGAAACAGTATTTTCCAATCAAAGTGTACCAAAAGAATCTATGTGTTGTATTCTCTAATTCTCCAGAACAAATAGACTTCCAAGGCAAATCGAACGAAATGACAGAGACAAGAGACAAAGAGGGCCATTACATCCTTGTATAAAGGAAACAATTGGGACGATGAAGACCTCACATCAAATTATTTATATCAACCAAATATGGTGCACAAATTTTATAAAAATTCCACAACAGACAGAAATTAATACCAGGGACTTCAAAACCCCACTAAAGTCTCTTGGACAGGTCGAACGGACAAAGATAAAAGGAGCCAGCATGAACTGAATGATACACTACACCAAATGGACCCAACAGACATCTAGGAATATTCACCCAAACACCAGAAATAAACTTTCTCAGACCAGTCATCTCATAAATAGACCGCATATACTGAACAGAAAAAACACTCATACAAATACAAATAGATTGAATAAATCTCATGCTTTCTATCAGACCACAATGCAAAAACTCAATATCAACACCCAGGATAAACCCCTACAACCTACAAGAACAATGGAGACTAATAACACCACTCTCTGAATATAGATGATAGTCAAGGAAGAAATATTGAAAGAAAAATAAAAATTTCAATGGAACTGATACGATGATTCATTATAACAACACAGCAAAACCGTGTCGGGACATTTAAAAGCAGTCCTAAGAGGGAATTTATAGTCTTGGTGCCTACATTTAAAAAAAACAAATAGCCAAGTGAACCTATCTAACCTGGCAGCTAAAATACTCGACGGAGACCACAACAATGAAACCTAAACGCCAGCAGAAAGAAGAAATAACCAAAAATCAGAGCCAGAGGTCATGCAAATCGAAACAATAAAACAAGACAAAACTATACAAAACAAAAAAAATCAATGTAATCCCGAAAATTTGGTCTTTGAAGAAGAATAAAAATATAGCAAGATCCTCTAGTCTAGTTAACCAAAAACAATGTAAGGAACACTCCAAACAACTCTTAGTAATCTATGATGTGAAAGGTGTACAATATCACAACAGACATGCAAAGTCAGGCCAATCATATGGACTTATCCTTCAAAAACCTACTGTACTGTTTATTAGTGCAAACTCCGAAAGAATGTTATGCAAGCCTGAAGCCTGGGACCTTCAGTCACCAAAGCATCTAACAAGAAAGAATAGACCCGAACAGCTTGAACAAAATTATATTTGGTGAACGAAATTGACAGAGGTCTATAAGGTAGCCTGCCCAACTCTCCAACAATCGCCCAGGCCCAGATCGTTCCACACAGAATTCGTATCAAAATATGTAAAATGTAAGACTTACACACCATTATCCCTACTCAAGTTGTTCAGAAGTATCAAATTGGAGGGATTCTCCCTCGATACTCCTCAATTTCCATTCTATGAAGCCTCAGCCAACAATGGATGCTACTGACCAGTGACCAGGCAAAGATAATACCAAAAAAAGAGAACTATAAACCAATATCATTAATGAACACACAGAGCCACCAAAATGTCTCTAAACAGTGTTAACTGTGTAATCTGTTTACAGTCCCAATTTCAAGCCTAAGATTGCATCCGTTCAGACAAATTGCCAGCATTCAATACAATGAGATCGGTATTTGGATCAGACATTATGAAATATCTAGTCTAATTACTTATCACATTCAATGCTATATAAACGGCTACTGAATAGAACCAATAATAGTAATCCACCACATCATCTCTACTATGATGCGTGAGAAAGCCTGACAAAATCTAGCATCCTTCCATGTTTAAGGTATTAGAGGGAATTGGACTTGAGTGTTCATTCCTCAATGTAATCCAAAGCCATATACAGGATACCCACAGCCAATATCATCCTAATGGAGAAACAACAGAAGCACTCCCCTTAAAAGCAGGAAATACCAGCAAGCTGCCTCCCTGTACACCACTCCCTTTGAATATAGTGCTTGAACCCTTGCTAAGACTAGTAAGGCCAATGAAAAAGGAAATTAAAGGCATTCTAATTCGGAAAGAGAAGTCAAGTTATCCCTTTTTGCTGATATGATAATTTACCTAAAGGATAGATTAAGCAACACCACCAGATAACTTCTAGAAACCATTTAAGAACTTTCATTTAAATAACATGGCAGGCTAAAAATAAACAGAAAAATCAGTAGCCTTTTTTTTTTTTAAAAAAAAGAGCACCGACTGGAAAAAAATCACAATGAAATACCACTTCACAACTAATAGCTCAAAAACAATAAAATACCTAGAACAAACCTAACCAAAGACATCCAAGATCCTTCTACAACAAAATATTTAAAACTCTGAAGAAGGAAATTTGAAAGAAGATATCAGAAGATGAAAAACATTCCCATGCTCATGGATGGGAAAATAAACATTATAGTAAAACATGTCCCATTCTACTACACAAACCCGTGTACAGATTTAATGAAATCCCAATCAAAATTCCCAGAGCTTCTTCACAGGCTGGAAAAAATCCTCAATTTCATTTGGACAAATACAAAAGACTCGGAATAGCCAAAGCAACCCTAAATGAAAAGAGCAATACAGGGGAATCTCTCTACCAGACTTCACAACTATACTACAGGGTTATATCATAAAAACAGCTTGAAGCCTGCACAAAATACCCAGACCAGGTGGCCAATGGAATAAAACTGAAGATTCCAAACTCTGAGCACATACAATTTCAGCCATTCACATATTTGAGTAACAAGGCCAAGAAGACACAAGGAAGCAAGACAGCATCTCAGCAAATTAGGCTATAACGGACGCCACCTGTAGAATAATAAAATTAAATCCCTACATTTCACCTGTACAAAAGTCAATTCCAGATGGATCAAAACCTCAACTAAAACCAAAACTCTGGCCATAATAGACAGACAAAACGTGGCTCAGTTACACTACAGACATAAGCTAGGAAAGAAACTTTCTTCCTAAATCAGACAGAGCTGCAACAAGAAATAAGCAAACAATTGACAAATGGACCTCATTAACTCAAAAAGCTTCTGTACATTCAAAGAAAAAAAGTGAAGAGAAAACCCAACCGATGTTGGAAGGAAACCTTGCACGCAGATACATCTGACAATAGCATTATTTCCAGATTATACAAACTATTCAAAAAAACAAAGAAGAAAAAAAAAAAAAAAAACAAATGAATCACTCAAAGATGAAGCAAAGAACTGAATAGAGACTTCACAGAGGAGAACTAGAGATGGCGATGAAACATCTTTAAAGCTTCTCCAACTGGAACTATGGAACCTTGGGTTGTTCAAAATTTGACCATAAAACTTGCGAAATGCCACCAATTACCTAATTGTATGGCAAACTGAGTAACATCAATCTTATCTTGCAAACAAACTGTCTTTTATATTGTAGAAACCCTTAAAAATAAACAAATAATAATAAAAAAGAAAAAAAAACTGGGCAACGTCACTAAATAATTAGGAGAAATGCAAAATAAGACCACTTTAATATTATCAACTATCATCTCACCCCGATAGGACTGGCCAGGATCAAGAAAAACAAATGATACCAAGTGCTAGAGGAGTTGTGGGGAAAAGGGAACAATCATCATTGTGGTGAATGTAAACTCTACTTTGTCTCGCCACTATGGAAAGCAGTGTGGAGAAACCTGGGAAGCCTTGATGACCTTGCCACCGCCCCACATACCACTCCTAGGTGCATACCCCACTAAGACTCACCCCACAGCAGATATAGATGTACAACCATGTTATTTCAGCTCTCTTCACAATACATGGAGCTGAAACAACCCAAATGCCCCCAACTGACAAGTGGATAGAGAAATTGTGCTACATGAACATAATGGAGTTCTATGCAGCAGTAAAGAAAACATACACAATGAACTTGCATGGTAAATGGATGAGCTAGAAGTATATTATATAAGTGAAGTAACACAGTCCCAGAAAAACAAATGACGAATGTGTATTAGTTCAGGGTTCTCTAAAGGAAAAGAAGCAACAGGCGACGAATATTTAGCTATATAAAATTTATTGTTTTGCTCACGTGTCAGAGCTCAAGTAGTCCAACTAGTAGCTGTGCATCACAATGGAGAGGCTGAGAATCCAGGAAACTGCTTAGTCCACAAGGCTGGATGTCAGTACGGCCCAACCTGGTGCTGAAGGCCCCTGTAGATCCAGTAATTCTGCAGGTCTCATTACATGCTGGGATCCGAAGGTTGATCACAGCAGCAAGACAAAATTCACCATAGAGAGAAGGCAAGCTGCAGGAAAAAAAAGACCAGCTCCCTCAGCCGGGCCTTTATACTGCCTGCCGGCTGAAGGTAATGCTCACATTTGGGTGGGCCATCCAGATTGATGTGGTCCAATCCAAGATTTCTCTTCCTATTGTCCTTTATTCCATGAATTGACACCCGGATTAATCTATCACAAATTGTATCCCTCATCTGTGGATATACCAGTTGTAAATATGTCTTGTGAGAGGAATGCATATTAAAAAAACAACAGGATAAGATCGTCGTCAGACAACTGACTAAATGTGTGAATCGAGAGGGGGTGGGAGAGCGCGGAGAGGAAACCATGTTGTCTACATTCTATAATCTATATTTAATTTAACAATATTATGTGTATTACTTAAAATCTCTATAACAATAACTTGGGATTAACATATACAAATGTCTCTATAATTCTTTGCTTTTATACAGTATCATCTAGTAACATTCTCTTTTACTGTAGGATAATTTAATTAAGGAATTAAGTTTGCTTCCCAAAAACAACATACAGTCCAAAAATGCCTGATAAATTAAAATGAAATTACAGCTTGATTCCTGCCTATAGGTAAGTGTAAGTACAACAGGCCTTTTTGAACTCATGGGTCAAAAAATAAAAAACCTAAAATAAGAAAGGGGGATACAGATTAAATATTAAACCCTTGTCAAAACTTTTTTAAATATTAAAACTAACTCTGGGAAAAGATTTGTATGTTCCCATAGGTCAAAAAATCACCAACTTAATGGAGGAGAAAGAAAAGATACAGGCTTCCATCATGTAGGTTGTACCTAGAAATACCAGCAGAGATGTTGGCCCATCTTAACACTATAAAGTGAAGAAAAAGCCTCAGACTGCCTACAGGCATCAAAACATCTCTGAGGACCATATGGCTAACAACTGGGTTATTATGAGTCCTAATGAACCTTCCTTCTAGGTGCTGCACAGTTTAATATGAGAGACTCCTTACTCTTTTTTCATTAGAACAAAAGAAAAACATGGTGATAAAGAAGTCATCTAACTGTAAATGAGAGCTGACTGTTATGAGGTAATCTCTTATAAATACTGGTTAAAACGCTCTTAATGATGAACACATAAACTGTGAAAAGGATTATACACTCTTCAGAACCAAATATAATACTAAAGTCCTAGGGCTTTGCACTCAGGCAAAATATATAATACAGGAGAGCACTGATAACATCAATGGATTACTCTGCCAAGAAGATGTTGGCCAGGGATCCAAACCCCCTATCTGCCCCGACCAAAGTAAAGGCTCTTGCCTGTGAAACGGGTACCTACAACAAGAGAGGTGGTAAGCCCTGCTGTTGAAGACCATGTAAGCATGGGAAATTGTATTGAGACCCACATTGCAAGTGTACAGTTGGTCTGGAATACCAGAGTAGTGTTACCAAAGGCCACTGAACCTATAAAGCAAATGTTGGTCTCCTTGAAGCATAAGCAAAGACTCCTCTGTCAGCTCACCAGCTTACACCTCATTCTGCCTTGGAAATACTGATGCAGCAGTGGCAGCCAATGTCTGTATATCCCAAATCTATGTTGGCTATTACTCTCTCCTTGGAGGAAATAACTCATGATGTGCCCACAAGTCTTACATCCTAGCTGATAGGGAGATGTTTATAAGCCACAGTAAGACCTTGGCATCTTTTACAGAAAAAAAAAAATACGTTAATCCATGATTAGCCACACTATCCAAACATCTGTTCTATAGCAAAGTACACCTATCATAACTAATTAGCAAATTTAAATTACCTATATATCTAATCACTTGGGCTTCATTAGTAGATTAAAAGGTTTCCTGGACAAACTGTCAGCCCAAAAGGAAACAACCAGAACTGAACAGATTCCAAACGACATCTCCAGACAAGTAGACTGTTCTGCTTCCGTTCCACCTTGCTGCCTTTGCTAAGCCTAGTAGGAACAAGTGTCTGGGATAGAGGGGAGTGTTAGATATGTTTAAGGGCTTTGATTGGTGTGAATGGTGAAAGTATAGCAATGTAGTCTGGACACTTTATTTGATCAAAATGACTGTACATACAAGCCCCACCAACTGGATCGAGTGGGGAGCTCTTGGGCTGTGTGGTTGGGCAACTAACTGCGTGCAAATTGTTTACATAAAGGATTCTTTATCATTTAAAAATATTAAGGAAGCTAGATACTGAAAAATAGTCTTTTAAAGCAGGTCTTTCATGCCAGGCCTGAAGAAGGCCAAGATCTTGGAGGAAGCTAGTCATTAAAATCCCACTCTGTTAAGATTTGCAGCTTTAATAAGGTTATACTAAAATTCATATATCCGGGTGGAGACCATGGCTCTAGAGGTTAAGAGTCACCGACCCTGCTCTTGAAAGACCCGGGATTCAACCCCAGCACCTCATCATGTGGCTGAGGAACTGTCTGCAACTCTCATTCCAGGGGAATCCAACACCCTCTTCGATCTCCATGCATTGCATGACTAAGGTTCTCAGACCTGCATACAGACAGCACATCATACACATAGAGAAAAAGAAATAAAAAAATAAACATATAAGTAATTGACTTGATTTCTCTTGAAGTCATTAGTCTAGTCATATAGCTTAAAGAGCAAAGTGTATATTGGGTAAATTTATTTGGCAGGTATCAACTCTGCCCAAGCTTTATTCACAAAGTATAGGATATCTTAATGCTTAGTGATTTGTTTAGATTAGTTAAATTGGGTTGTAGGTTTTGGGTGAAAATGGTAATACATTTATGAACTAATTGGAATATAAAATGTTAATTTTTTTATTTATAATCTGTATTGAATTCCCAACAATAACATTGGGGTTAATGGATACAAAAATGGTCTCTATGGTTTTTTCTGATTATACAATATCACATTTGAACACACTTTCTTTTACTTGGACTATTTAAAGGAGCTAAGTTTAAATTTCCTTCCCAAATAGGTAACATACAGTCAGTGAGAAACAGTTGGTAAAATTTAATGAAAACCTATGCCTTGGCTCCTGTCTAAGGGTATGTGTAAACAACTTTAAGCATCTACGTAGTCAAAACAAAAAAAACTTGAAACAAAACAAAAAGAGGGAGATGGGAGGTGGTATAATATCCACTTCTGGGATACAAATGAAAAACTCTGTGTTCAAACCATTTTTGATAAATTTTCAATTTTAGAGATTCTTCGAAACTAACAATGGAGGATATTTGTATGTTCCTACAGGTAAAACACCAATCTAAATGCCTGAAAATCGTACAACTTTTGAGACTTGCAGGATGGACTGGGATAATGCAGCAGAGAGCTTGACCCATCCGAACATTAAATAAAGCAGAACATCAGACTTCCTGAGTCACAGACAATGAGCATCTCTCTGAATACTATTGGGTTAACTGTTTATAATAGACCCTAACGAAGTCCTCCAGATTCTGAGAAATCTTCCTACCTCTTCCCCTTTATAACGAAAAAGAAAAACATGATGGTACTAAAATCATTACCTAACTGTAAATTAAATCCAACTGTTTAGTGGTAATTTCTTATAAAAACAGGTATAACAACCTTTTTTAATAATGATAGGCATAGAACTGTGAAAAGATAATTCCCTATTCAGAGCCAAATAATCAAATAATAAAGTCTTTAAAGCTTGTGTAATTAAGCAAATACATTAGTACAGACAATCTCCTGATATCAGCAAGGAATTATTCTGCCTAGAGATGTTGGCTAGGATCCAAGCCCCCCCCAAATTATAAAGGCCTTTTGCCCTTAAGTGGGATATATGCAAGTAGAAAGGCAGTAAGTCCTGTTGTCAAAGACCGGTGGAGTGCCAGTAAAAAAATGTTTTTGAGACGTCACTTGGCTAATGACAAGTGCCTATGGAATGCCAGAAAGTGTTATCAAAGGCCACTAAACAAATACAGCAAATACGGGTCTCCCTGAGACAAAGCAAGAACTCTCGCATCAATCAGCTACACCTCAACTGCCTGAGATTTTGTGCAACAGTGGCACTCCATCTCATAATATTATATATAATACGTATATATACCATAATATTATATATATCCCAATCCTAATTGGCTATTAGCTCTCTCCTTGGAGGAATAACTCACAGGTGATGATGCCACAAGCTTATGGTCCTCTAGTGGTTAGGAGACTGCTATAAGCCACAATAAGAACTGTCACCTTTATAAAAAAATCACAGTTTGTGGATTAGCATACCATCTAAACATTTGTGTCTGTGCCCACAGAGTAACTTTTCATGATGATCAATGTCATTTAAATGCCTGTACCTTTCACTGGTTGTGTTTTGTTAGTATGATTAAAAAAGGTATCACTGGAATAAGCTTGTCAACCCATGAAGGGGAACAACCTGAACAGACTAGAGTCCAATATGACACTCCAGAGAAAATAGATGGTTTGCTTCTCACCCACTTTGCCCCTTTCCCAAACCTTAGGGAACAACTTGCAGAAGAGGTTAGAATTAAGAGCGGGAGAGATGGGGTGAATCGTGAGACTACAGCAATATAGGCTTGACACTCATTTGATCAAATGCTTGTTCATGACGAGCTTCTCCATCATGGACTATGAGGAACTTTTAGGCTGTCAATAATTGACATAGATACTTGCAAATTGGTTCTACATAAAGGATGCTTGCACTCATTTCTGTTATGCTTAATAATTTGTTCACTTCGAAAAAAATGCACCAATTAACCTAATTGTACAGCAAAACTGAGTAACATCAATGTTACCTACAAATAAACTACTTTTATATTTTAGAATCCCTTAAAATAACAATAAAAAAGAAAAAAGAAGAAGTGATTGCAGTTATCCACACTCATCTCCTGAGCCACTAAACAGCAGACAGGCCTCCCTGAGACATTCCTGCCTGCCTGCATCCAAAGTAAGGAGACCGAACCAGCTTAGCCTGTTGCTAATCCCTGGACCCCCCGCAGCCTTTCCTCACCACATAAGGAGGGTCCTTTTCAGCGTCCCACAGGCTCCATAGCAGTAGATAAGGCTCAGAATCACCCTGATTCCCAGAGCCACAGGCAGCCCTCCCCAGCCAAGCCTTGGCCCCAGCACTTCAGATGGGAGCTCCAGCTGAGCTGGAAGCATTGGCTCCACTCTTCTGGAAGCCTCCAGGGCCCAGCCANACTCCAGTTCCAGGGGAATCCGACACCCTCTTCTGACCTCCGCGGCATTGTGCGACACGGGTGCACAGACCTGCATGCAGACAGTACATTCATACACATAGAAAGATAAATAAAAATTTTTTAAAAAGCCAATGTCTAAAAAAAAAAACAAGTGCAGGTTGGGTGTCATTTTATGCACAGCTGTACTTTGGAGCAGTAAATCTCAGGCTGTTTTACTTCAAAAACTAATAATTAGTACTGCTTAAATGCCTGTACATCCAATTGTTTGTGCTTTGTTAGTATGACTAAAAAGGTATCACTGGATAAGCTGTCAACCCTTGAAGGGAAACAACCTGAACAGACTAGAGTGCAAAATGACAACTCCAAAGAAAGTAGACTGTTTTCTTCTCACCCACTTGTGCCCCTTTCCCAAAGCCCAGGGAACAAATTGCAGAAGAGGAGGTGTGGTAGAATGTAAGAGTTGCGGAGAGATAGGGGTGAATCATGAGACTACAGCAATATAGTCTAGACTCCTAATTGATCAACATGCCTGTGCATACAAGCTTCTCTAACTGGACTATGGGAACCTTGGGTTGTTGAAAATTTGGACATAGATACTTGCAAAATGCACCAATTACCTAATTGTATGGCAAACTGAGTAACATCAATGTTATCTGAACACAACTGTTACTATATTGTAAAATCCCTTAAAAAATAAACAAGTAAAAAAAAGACAAAAAGAAAATAGAGAGCACTATTGTTTGGCCTCCCTTCAATCCTTTCAGGCAGGTGCATCTGTCCTGTGGCTGCCACTGCTTTTGGCACTCCTCAAGGACATGAGATACACTTTTTTTACTTTTTAACCTTCCAATGTGGACTGAGGACTGCTGAGCAGCCAATGGGAATTCAGCCTCATCAGAATATGGACTGCCATTGTTCGACTACTTGGGCTGTATCATGGAGGCCACTGCAGGGGGATCAAGACAGGACGCCTGCTTACTGGACTTCATCTGGGGGACTATGGGAGGGAAAAACCCCAATGTGGAGCACAAGTGCAGGATTGATGGCTATTTGGGCTTGCCAAGGAGGAGCCTTTGAGCGCTCCCTTAAGGAAAATATGACATCTTTTAGGGAAAAAAAATCAACAACAAAATATTCTATGTATATATTTCACTTTCCTTTGTAACAAAAGTAATTTGCTTATTTCAATTGTATATTTTATGTTATTTATTTTGCTCTAGTTATCACCTAAAGGGGTACCATTCTATGATGGAAATTGGAAATGATCTTATGTTAAAAATTCTTTTTAAGAGATTATAGATATTTCCTTCATCTAAAAAAAGTGCATTCAATAATTTTCTATTTTTAATTGTCAGAAAATAACTAAAGAAGACAGGAAAACTGGGCCTTCTTACCAGTCCCAGGACAGGAGCAGATACCCATTCATTTTGTTTTCATTTGTGACTGTATTCTTCTTTTTTTAAAAAATTAAAAAAAAAAAAAAAATAAAAAAAAAATGTGTTATGAAAAAGACAAATCTTTTTAGAAACCTTTTTAAAAGTGATTGCAGTTGGGGTCTGGCTCAGGTGCCTTAGTGAGGTCGTGTGTTGGGGGCTCAGGTTCCAGACTTGCTGTCTAAGATCACCTGGAGCACGGAGAGGAGGCCGGCGCCGCTCCAGACAGGTAAAACTTAGAACAGATTGACTCTCAGGGTGCTGGACAATTGATTCACTGGTTTGTGGCAGAGGGGCTGGTGGCCAGCATGCCTAGGTCTGAGCCCTAAGCCCTTGCAGGGTGTGGCTGCCCAGGCCGGGTCTCCCTTCCACCTTGTAGCCAGAAGCAGCTCTGGCTCTGGGTCTGGATCAGGTGCCATAGTGAGGTCATGTGTTGGGGGCTCAGGTTCTGTACTTGCTGGCTAGGATCACCTGGAGCGTGGAGAGGAGCCCGGTGCCGCTCCAGACAGGTACCCGGGGCACAAGATAAGTCAGGCATGCCCCCCCCAACTAAAATTGAGGAAAGTGTATCCAAGTGGAATTTTTTTGGAGAACCCTCAGAACAGGAAAGGAAGAGTGACTTAGACTTCCAATATATAAACAAAAGTGAAAGCCTAAACCTAGAAAAGTCAACACTCCATAAAGAAGGAGGGGGAAAAAAAGCATCTGAAGGAGGCAGGCAAAACAAAACAAGCCTTCAGCCTTCAACACAGTGAAAAGGCTGTTGTGATTTGAATCACAAAAGGGAAACCCACATGCCAGGGACACAACAAAGGGACAACATGGGAAAGGTGCAAGATAATTCCACACCACGGTCTAACAACCCTGTAGGAGATAGCTAAAATGGGATCCCCGTGGTGGTGACCCAAAAAAAAAGATCTTAGAGGAATAATTGCAGACCTATGCAGAGAAATTAAAGAAAATAAAGAAGAATTCAGAGAATTAAAGAGAGAGAATGAAAAACTCAAAAAGGACCTAGAGGGATACAATGATGAACTTCAGAAAGAACTAAAGGAAGGGATTGAGAAACTCCAGAAAGAACTAGAGGGAGAAAAAAACAAAATCCTAAAGGAAGTAGAAACACTGAAAAAAGAAGCCAACCAACGAAGTAAGGAACACCAAGAAGAGATTGAGAAACTCAAAAAGGATATGGATATACTAAAGAAATCACAGGATGAAATGAAAAAAGAAATAGAACACTCATCCAATCAAGAAGAAAGGAAAGGAAAAAGCCTCAGAAATAGAATGGAGGAAGCAGAACAAAGAATATCAGATCTGGAAGATAACACAGAGCAACTAAAAAGCTCAAATAAAGAATATAAAAAATTTAAAAATACACAAAGCTGGAAAAACCAGGAAATATGGGACACTAAGAAAAGATCAAATCTCTGCATCATAGGAATAGAGGAAGGAGAAGAATCTCAAGAGAATAGTATTGATCAGATCTTCAACAAAATAATAGATGAAAATTTCCCCAAATTAAAAATAGACAAACCCATACAAATACAAGAAGCACATAGGACTCCAAATAGGATCAGAAAAGAAACTCCTCATGCCATATCATAGTTAAAATGCTAGACGCTCAAAACAAAGACAAAATTCTGAAGGCTACAAAAGAAAAACAAGTCATATACAAAGGGAAACCCATCATAATTACAACTGACTTCTCGGCACAAACCATGAAAGCAAGAACATGGAGAAAAGCATTGCCAGTGTTAAAGGACTATGGATGCCAACCCAGAATACTTTACCCAGCAAAAATGTTGATTATTGTTGAAGGAGAGAGAAAAATCTTCCATGACATAAACAAGATGATAGAATACATGTCTGGAAAACCAGCTCTTCAGAAAATACTTGAAGCAATTCAAAGGGCAGAAGAGAGGAGCAACTATCCTCAAACACCTAGGAAAAGAAACTAATAAAAACATAACTGTAGGAGTAGAATCAGAGACTAAAAGACAAAATGGCTAATAAGGCGAAAGGAAGCAACATCCATCTTTCAATTATAACCTTAAATATTAATGGACTAAACTCCCCAATCAAAAGGCATAGACTGGGAGAATGGATTAGGAAACAAAATCCATCTATATGCTGTCTACAAGAAACCTATCTCAATTTCAAGGATAGGCAACAACTTAAGATGAAGGGATGGAAGAAAGTATTCCAATCAAATGGTACCAAAAAGAAATCAGGTGTTGTTATTCTAATATCAGACAAAATAGACTTCAAGGCAAAAGAAATCGAAAGAGACAAAGAGGGCCATTATATCTTTATTAAAGGAACAATTGGCGATGAAGATCTCATAATCATGAATATATATGGACCAAATTCTGGTGCACCAAACTTTTTATAAAATTAACCCCAGCAAACTAATGGCAGGGGACGTCAATACCCCACTAAGTCCTTTAGACAGATCAACAGGACAAAGGATAAACACAGAGACATCTGAACTGAATGATACACTACACCAAATGGACCTCACAGACATCTATTGGATATTTCACCCAAACACCAGAAAATACACTTTCTACCATTCTCCAAAATAGACCATATACTGGGATACAGAAAAAAACTCAACAAATACAAAAAGATTGAAATAATCTCATGCATTCTATCAGACCACAATGCAATAAAACTCAATATCAACACCAGGATAAACCCTACAACCTACAAGAACACATGGAGACTAAACGACACTCTCCTGAATAATGAATGAGTCAAGGAAGAAATAAAGAAAGAAATAAAAATATTCATGGAACTGAATGACGATGATAATACAACACAGCAAAACCTGTGGGACACTTTAAAAGCAGTCCTAAGAGGGAAGTTTATAGCCCTGTTGCCTACATTAAAAAAACAAAAAGAGCACAAGTGAATGATCTAACACTGCAGCTAAAAATACTCGAGAGACAACAACAAATGAAACCTAAACGCAGCAGACAAGAAGAAATAACAAAAATCAGAGCAGAGATCAATGAAATAGAAACAAAGAAAACCATACAAAAAATCAATGAATCCAAAAGTTGGTTCTTTGAGAGAATAAACAAGATAGACAGACCTCTAGCCCAGTTAACCAAAAGAAAGAAGGAACAACTCCAAATCAATAGAATCTGTGATGAAAGGGGAAATATCACAACAGACAATGAAAAGATCCAGACAATCATACGGGACTACTTCAAAAACTTATATTCTACTAAGTTTGAAAACCTAGAAGAAATGGATGAATATCTGAAATCCTGGGAATCACCAAAGCTCAACCAAGAAGAGATCGACAGCCTAAACAGACCAATAGTACAGGAAGAAATCGAAGATGTAATAAGTAGCCTCCCAACCAAAAAATGCCCAGGCCCGGATGGATTCACGGCAGAATTCTATAAAATATTTCGTAAAGACTTACAACCATTACTACTTAAATTGTTTAGAAGGATACAAATGGAGGGACTTCTCCCAAATTCCTTCTATGAAGCCAGCATTACGCTACTACCAAAACCAGGGAAAGATACAACCAAAAAGGAGAACTATAGACCCATCTCCCTAATGAACACAGATGCCAAAATTCTAAACAGGATTCTGGCAAATCGCATACAGACTCACATCAAGAAAATCATCCACCATGACCAAGTTGGATTCATACCAGACATGCAGGGATGGTTCAACATACGAAAATCAATAAACATCATCAAACATATCAATGGACTGAAGGACAAAAACCACACCATCATTTCAATTGATGCGGAGAAAGCCTTTGACAAAATCCAGCATCCTTTCATGTTTAAAGTCCTGGAGGGAATTGGCCTAGAGGGATCATTCCTCAATGTAATCAAAGCCATATACAGGAAACCCACAGCCAATATCATCCTAAATGGGGAAATGACAGAAGCATTCCCCTTGAAGGTAGGAACTCGGCAAGGCTGCCCCCTGTCACCACTCCTCTTCAATATAGTGCTGGAAACCCTTGCTAGGGCAATAAGGCAAGAAAAGGAAATTAAAGGAGTTCTAATTGGAAAAGAGGAAATCAAGCTATCCCTTTTTGCTGATGATATGATTGTCTACCTAAGGGATGCTAAGAACTCCACCAGAAAACTCCTAGAAATGATTAAGAGCTTTGGTAAAGTGGCAGGATACAAAATAAATCTAGAAAAATCAGTAGCCTTTCTTTACACCAACAACAAGCAACTGAAGAAGGACTACAAGGAGACCTTCCCACTCACAATAGCCTCAAAAACAATAAAATACCTAGGAACAAACCTAACCAAAGACACCAAGGATCTCTACAACAAAAATTTTAAACCCCTGAAAAAGGAAATTGAGGAAGACATCAGAAGATGGACAAACCTCCCATGCTCATGGATTGGGAAAATAAATATAGTAAAAATGTCCATCCTACCCAAACTAGTGTACAGATTTAATGCGATCCCAATCAGAATCCCCAAGAGTTTCTTCACAGGCCTGGAAAAAAAAATCCTCAATTTCATTTGGAAAAACAAAAGACCCCGAATAGCCAAAGCAACCCTGAGTGAAAAGAGCAATACAGGGGGGATCGCTATACCAGACATCAAACTATACTATAGGGCTATAGTCATAAAGACAGCCTGGTACTGGCACAAAAACAGACCAGTTGACCAATGGAATAAAACTGAAGATCCAAACCTGAGCTCATACAATTTCAGCCACCTCATATTTGACAAGGGGGCCAAGAAGACACAATGGAAGAAAGACAGCATCTTCAGCAAGTGGTGCTGGCAAAACTGGATCACCACTTGTAGAAGAATGAAATTAAACCCCTACCTCTCACCTTGTACAAAGGTCAACTCCAGATGGACCAAAGACCTCAACGTGAAACCCCAAACTCTGGAGGTGATAGAAGAGAAGCTTGGCAGCAGACTACAAGACATAGGTGTAGGAAAAGACTTCCTAAATCAGACAGCAGCTGCACAAGAAATAAGATCGACAATTGACAAATGGGACCTCATTAAACTCAAAAGCTTCTGTACATCAAAGGAAGCAATAAAGGAAGTGAGGAGAAGACCCACAGAGTGGGAGGAAACCTTCACAGCAGATACATCTGACAAAGCATTAATTTCCAGAGTATACAAGCTACTCAAAAAACAAAGAAGAAAGAAAACAAATGAATCATTCAAAAGATGGAGCAAAGATCTGAATAGAGACTTCACAGAGGAGGAGTTAGAGATGGCCGAGAAACATCTTAAGAAGTGTTCAACATCTCTGATAATTAAGGAAATGCAAATTAAAACCACTCTGAGATATCACCTTACTCCAATAAGACTGGCTAGGATCAGGAACACGAATGATACCAAGTGCTGGAGAGGTTGTGGGGAAAGGGGAACACTCATCCATTGCTGGTGGGAATGTAAACTTGTACAGCCACTATGGAAAGCAGTGTGGAGAACCCTTAGAAGACTCAAAATGAGCCTTCCATTTGACCCAGTCATACCACTCCTGGGTATATACCCACAAGACACATCTTACTGCAAAGATACATGCACAGCTATGTTTATTGCAGCTCTGTTCACAATAGCAAAAAGCTGGAACCAGCCCAGGTGCCCCTCAACTGACGAGTGGATAGAGAAAATGTGGTACATGTATACAATGGAGTTCTATGCAGCAGTAAAGAGGGACAACATCATGAACTTTGCAGGTAAATGGATGGAGCTGGAAGACATTATGTTAAGTGAAGTAACACAGTCCCAGAAAAACAAACGACAAATGGTGTCCCTCATATGTGGATGCTAGTACCAACAACCCAGATATAAATATTTCTCATGGAGAGGGATGCATAGTAAAAGAACAACAACAGAAAGACTGCATCAGAAAACGGACTGAAATGGTGAATTGGGAAGGGGGGAGGGGTGGGAGAGGGACACGGGTGTATATTCGATTAATGCATATTTAATTGACGTGAGTTCAACAAGTACCCAGTTTTGCCTAGACACTGTCTACAGGATACATGGTGTTTTAGGACTTAGTAAAAGTAAATATGTGTATATTAAACAACATTGGTTTACAGACTCTGATAAAAACGGTAATGCATCTGAGTTAAATGGAGATATAATTCGCTGTTGTCCACATTTGTTTTACATAAAATCTGTAGAGCAATAACTTTGGGATTGGCACATACAAATGTTCTCTATAATTTCTCTGTTGTACAGTATCACCTTGTAGCATTCTCTTTAAGATGATTTAACGTAAAAATTAAGTTTGCTTCCCAAGTTAATCATATATAGTCACCCAAAACAACATGGGTGAATTTGATGAAATCTGTGCCTTGATTCCACCCTATAGTTATGTATAATACAACTGTCTTCTGGAGACTCATGGGTTAAAAAAAAGGGGGGGGGATACAGATAGACATGAAACCTTTTCGTCAAAAACCTTGCAATTCAAATCTTAAAACTAACTATGGGAAAAGATTTGTGTGTTCCAACAGGACAAAATGTCACCAACTTAATGGCTGAGAAAGAAAAGATACAGCTTTGCATTGAGTAGGATGTACCAGAAAGTGCCAGCAGAAAGGTTGGCCCGTCTGAACATTGAAAGGAAGAAAAGCCTCAGATTGCTACAAACATCAAACCCCTCTGTGGATCCTACTTGTAACAACTATTTATAATGAGTCCTAACGAAACTTACCTTCTAGGTGCTGCAAAGGTTTTAATATGAGAGACTTTCTTTCCCCCCCCCCATAGAACAAGGAGAAATATGATGATGATGAGGTCGTTCTCCAACTGTAAATTGGAGACAACTATTATAGAGGTAATCTCTTATAAAACCGGTAAAACTGCCTTCTTTAATTGACTAATAGACATAAGAACTGTGAAAAGGATTATTCTCTGTTCAGAACCAAATATAATACTAAAGTCCTTAAGCTATGCACTTAAGCAAAATATATTAATACAGGAGCTCTGACATCAGCAATGGATTATTCTACCAGGGAGATGTTGGCCAGGGGATCCAAGGCCCCACAAAAGGTAAAGGCTCCTTGCCTCTAAACTGGGATACCTGCAAGAAGAGAGGCGATAAGGCCCTGCTGTCGAAGACCTGATGTAAGCATGGGAAAGATGTATTGAGACCGCACTTGCAAGTGTACAGTTGGTCTCTGGAATACCAGAGAGTGTTACCAAAGGCCACTGAACCAATAAAGCAAATGTTGGTCTCCTTGAGTCAAGCAAGACTCCTCTGTCAGCACCAGCTACACCTCATCTGCCTGGAAATACTGTGCAGCAGTGGCAGCCATATGTCTGTATATCCCAAATCTATTTGGCTATTAGCTCTCTCCTTGGAGGAATAACTCATGGATGTTGCCACAAGCTTACATCCTCTAGTGATTAGGAGATGTTATAAGCCACAGTAATACCTTGTCATCTTTTACAGAAAAAAAAAAAAAAAACGTAATCCATGGATTAGCACACCATCCAAACATCTGTGTCTATAGCAAAGTAACCTATCATAATAATTAGCAATATTTAAATACCTATATATCTAATCACTTGTGCTTCATTAGTAGGATTAAAAGGTTATTCCTGGACAAACTGTCAGCCCATGAAAGGAAACAACCAGAACTGATCAGATTCCAAAACGACATCTCCAGACAAAGTAGACTGTTCTGCTTCTCGTCCACCTGTGCCCCTTTTCTAAGCCTAGGGAACAATCTGGAAGAGGGGGAGTGGTAGAATGTAAGGGCTGCGATTGGGGTGAATGGTAAAACTATAGCAATATAGTCTGGACACTTATTTGATCAACTTGATTGTACATTCAAGCCCCTCCAACTGGATGGTGGGAGCCTTGGGCTGTGTGGGTTTGGGCACAACTGCGTGCAAATTGGTTTTACATAAAGGATTCTTGTACTCATTTAAAAAAAGGAGCTAGATACTGAAAAGTCTTTAAAGCAGGTTTTCATGCCAGGCCTGAAGAAGGCCAAGATCTTGGAGGAAGCTAGTCATTAAAACCCACTCTGTAAGATTTGCAGTTTAAAAGGGTATACTTAAAAATAACATATATCCGGGCTGGAGACATGGCCTAGAGGTTAAGAGCACCAACTGCTCTTGAAGAGGACCCGGGTTCAACCCCCAGCACCCACATGGTGGCTGAGAACTGTCTGCAACTCCAATTCCAGGGGAATCCAACACCCTCTTCTGATCTCCATGGCATTGCATGACAAGGGTTCACAGACCTGCATACAGACAGCACATTCATACACATAGAGAAAAATAAATAAAAAAAATAAACCATATAAGTTAATGGACTTGATTTCTCTGAAGTCATAGTCTAGTCATATAGCTTTAAAGAGCAAAGACTGTATTGGGTAAAATTTATTTGGCAGGTACTCAACTCTGCCCAAGCCTTGTCCACATATTATAGGATATTTTAAGGTTTAGTGAAATGTTTAGATTAGTTAAATTTGGTTGTAGGTTTTGGTGAAAATGGTAATACATTTGAACTAATTGGGAATATAAAATGTTAATTGTTTTACTTATAATTTGTATTGAATTTCCGACAAAAACTTTGGGGTTAAGGTACACAAATGGTCTCTATGTTTTTCTGAGTTATACAATATCACATTGTAACACATTCTTTTACTTGTAGGACAATTTAAAGGAATTAAGTTTAAATTTACTTCCCAAATAAGTAGCATACAGTCAGTGAGAAACAGTTTGGGTAAATTTAATGAAAACCTATGCCTTGGCTCCTGTTTGTGGGTATGTGTAATACAACTTAAGCATCTATAGGTCAAAACATAAAAACTTAAAAAACAAAAAGAGGGAGATGGGAGGTGGGGTAATATCCCTTCTGGGATACAAATGAAAAACTCTGTGTTCCAAACCTTTTGATAAATTTTCAATTTTGAGATCTTGAAACTAACAATGGAGGAGATTTGTATGTTCCAACAGGTAAAAACACCAATCTAAATGCCTGAAAATGTACAACTTTTGGCTGTGCAGGATGGACTGGGAAATGCCAGCAGAGAGGCTGACCCATCTGAACATTAAAGAAAGAGGAACCTCAGACTCCCTGAGCATCTCTCTGAATACTATTGGGGTTAACTGTTTATAATGGGCCCTAACGAAGTTTACCTTCCAGATGCTGAGAAACCTTCCTACCTCTCCCCTTTATAAGAAAAAGAAAAACATGATGGTACTGAAGTCATTCCCTAATTGTAAATTAGAGGCAACTGTTGTAGTGGTAATTTCTTATAAAACAGGTATAACTACACTTTTTTAATTAACTGATAGGCATAGGAACTGTGAAAGGATAATTCTCTATTTAGAGCCAAATTCAATAGTAAAGTCTTTATAAGCTGTGTAATTAAGCAAAATATATTAGTACAGGAAAGCTCTGATATCAGCAATGAATTATTCTGCCTAGGAGATGTTGGCTAGGGGATTCAACCCCCCCCCCCAAAATATAAAGGCCTTTTGCCTATAAGTGGGATATATGCAAGGAGAAAGGCAGTAAGTCCCTGTTGTCAAAGACCTGGTGTGAGCATAAAAAAATGTTTTGAGACGTCACTTGCTAATGTACAAGTGGCCTCTGAAATGCCAGAGAGTGTTATCAAAGGCCACTAAAGCAATACAGCAAAATATTGGTCTCCTTGAGACAAGCAAGACTCCTCCATCAGTATCAGCTACACCTCAACTGCCTGGAGATACTGTGCAAAAGTGGCAGCCATGTGTCTATATATATCCCAAATCTAATTGGATATTAGCTCTCTCCTTGGAGGAATAACTCACAGTGGATGCCACAAGCTTATGTCCTCTAGTGGTTAGGAGATGCTATAAGCCACAATAAGAACTTGTCACCCTTTATAAAGAAATCACAGTTTGTGGATTAGCATACCATCCAAGCATCTGTGTGTGTCTATGCTCACAGTTTAGCTTGCCATAATAATTAGTACTGTTTAAATACCTGTACACCCAATTGTGCTTTGTTAGTGAGATTAAAAAGGTATCACTGGATAAGCTGTCAACCCATGAAGGGGAACAACCTGAACAGACTAGAGTCCAAAATGACATCTCCAGAGAAAATAGATGGTTTTGCTTCTCACCCACTTGTGCCCCTTTCCCAAAGCCTAGGGAACAACTTACGGAAGAGGTAGAATGTAAGAGCTGTGGAGAGATTGGGGTGAATCGTGAGACTACAGCAATATAGACTGGACTCCTATTTGATCAACATGCTTGTTCATACGAGCTTCTCCATCTGGACTATGGGAACTTTAGGCTGTTCAAAATTTGGACATAGATACTTGCAAATTGGTTTTACATGAATGTTACTTGCATTCATTGCTTTTGCTTAATAATTTGGCTCAATTCAAAGAAAATGCACCAATTACCTAATTGTACAGCAAACTGAGTAACGTCAATGTTACCTAAAAATAACTACTATTATATTGTAGAATCCCTTAAAATAAACAAATAAAAGAGAAAAAAAGTGATTGCAGTTATCCACACTCATCTCCTGAGCCACTAAACAGCAGACAGGCCTCCCTGAGACATTCCTGCCTGCCTGCATCCAAAGTAAGGAGACCGAACCAGCTTAGCCTGTTGCTAATCCCTGGACCCCCCGCAGCCTTTCCTCACCACATAAGGAGGGTCCTTTTCAGCGTCCCACAGGCTCCATAGCAGTAGATAAGGCTCAGAATCACCCTGATTCCCAGAGCCACAGGCAGCCCTCCCCAGCCAAGCCTTGGCCCCAGCACTTCAGATGGGAGCTCCAGCTGAGCTGGAAGCATTGGCTCCACTCTTCTGGAAGCCTCCAGGGCCCAGCCACTCCTGACACGTACTTTTCCAATATAGATTCAAAGCTTGTAATTCTATTTTTAGTTAAACCGTGTTTTGTCAGCTCCAATATGCTTTTCTCCTAGACACCAGAGTGGAGGGAGGCATGCTCCTGGTTTACCATCAGTCACAGTTGTGGTAACAGTTCCCAAAGTTGACCTTTACCCAGAACTTTTGCCTGATTTCTTTACCCTCAGGCTGCACAGGAAAAGTACCACTAAAGCAGAACAGTGCCCGGACTGGGCAAGGCCAGTACAGGTTTCAAAAGGGCCAGATCCTATGTGGTGGTGAAATCTCTCAATAAGGAAGCAATGAAGAAAGGGGGAAGAAGAGGATGGAAAAGGATTATGGGAGGGAGGGCAGTTCAAGTGAAGGAAATGGAAGAACGGGAAGAAGGAGGTCATATCTCCATGTGATGATCTGACCAAGCGTTATAAAAATAACTAGCCATTCTAATGAGGCCCAGCCATCTGATGGTCCCATTCTATTCTAATGAGGCCCAGCCATCTGATGATGGTCCCATTCTAACATACTGCAGGGGAAAGATGTTAACACAGGATGAGGTTTTGTTATGTGTCAGTGGCTTTACTTAATCACCAGTGAGAATACTTCATTATAGTTGTTAAACTCTAATGTTGGGCATCTCTGAAGGAATTTTTTGTGTTTTTAGTCAATGCTCACAGCAGCCCAGGTAATATCTTTGTCCTCATTTAAGGAAAGCTAAGCTGAGACAAGCTAAGACACCAGAGGATAGACTGAAATTTGAGTACAGTACATTAAAAAACTATGTATGTATATACATATTCATATATATTTAATTTCCCACAAACTTAATATGTTTAAATTTGTTTTAAGTGCATGCTTCTGCAGCACATATACTTCAATTGGAATGATACAGAGAAGATTAGCATGGCCCCTGTGCAAGGATGACACCCAAATAAAAAAATTGTTTTAAAAATAGAAAATGGAGATTGGGTGAAGTTACACAGCACAGGCTTCCTTTCAGTGCTGGAAAACAGGTCTAAGTAATGTCTAAAGTCCAAGTTCCATCCACTACACCCTCTAGCCTGTTGGATTGTGAGTGAAATCATGTTTATAACAATCTCAACAGGGTCTGTGGAGATGTCACACCTGGTAAAATGCTCATAGCACAGGCATGAGAACTTGAGTGCCTGCCCTAGAACCCAGCCAGAAGCAGGGCGGGACTGCACACCTAGTGCTGAGATGTGGAGACAGGACAATCCTAGGGACCTGCTGGCCAGCCAGTCTAGTGAATCAGTGAGCCCCAGGTTCAAGGTCTCAAAAAAATAAGAGGGAGACTAACCAAGGAAGACACCCAACATCAACCTCTGGTCTCCACATGTACATGTATTTGCATGCATGTGCACTTGCACAGACACATACACACAATCTCGATAGCAGTGTGTGGGGCTGTGAGTGGCAAGGTTCTCTGCCCAGCCCTCCTCCCTTCCTACTCCTCTGCCTTGACCCATTTACAATGCTTTTGAAAGAAGCTAAACTTTATGCCCTGTACTGTCATCACCACCACCCCCTCCCCCATCCTCTTCTCTGACTTTTAGCTAATTTACAGATGATTTGCCAGGATCCAAGGAAGGAAGATTCTGGAAGAACCCAAGCATGTTGCAGTCCTGCCACGTTTTCCATGAATTCACTTCAAAACATTCACTGATATGCAGTTGTAAAGAATGACCATCTTGCTGGAGAGATGGCCTAGAGGTTAGGAGCGCCGACGCTCTTGCAGAGGACCCGGGTTCGATCCCCAGCACCCACATGGCAGCCGAGAGCCGTCTGAAACTCCAATTCCAGGAGAACTCCAGTTCCAGGGGAATCCAACACTCTCTTCTGACCTCCGCGGCATTGCACGACACGGGTGCACAAACTTGCATGCAGACAGTACATTCATACACATACAGAAGTAAATAAAAAAATTAATAAAAAATAATTCAAAAAAAAAAAAAAGAATGACCATCTTCAAGACCACATAGATGTGGGCATTTCAGTGAGATCATGCTTTGGGACAAAAAAAATGGTTATGCAAACCCAGTGTTTATGAATAAATATTCTAGGGACTTTAAATTGAGACCCTATAAATAAACCAAAATGAAACAGCCAAGTTTTCCTGATAAATCTCACAGACTGTCCTGAGACTTGGAAGGAAAAACAAGACTAAAAGAATAATTATGCCAGGCAGAGGCCCTACTCACTGTGACAGCAGAAGAAGCAAAGCAGATTCAAAAAGCTGCCCATGTTCCACAGCGGGGGTAAAGGCCTGGCAAAAGTGGTAGGGCTTGTCCTTTTTGAAATTTGAGATTATATTGAGTTATTGAAAAGTCTAAACTCCTGGTTGTGGTTTGAGTGGATAGATCCACTGTCAGTCAATCCTGTGAGCCTAATGTTATCCCTGTTGTTAAACTAGAGTCTTGGTTCTTATGACTGCTTCATCTCCTTTAGTTGATGCTGATAGAAGGGGATCTGCCCTCCCACGGTCTCTCATCTCATTTTTCCAACATGGCTGGGACATCCCATGCCAAAGCATTCTCTGGCCAACAGGCTCAACGTCTGCTCCCTTCTCTTTCCTTCTTCTCCCGAAATGCTTTGGTTATAACAGAAAAAAAAAAAAAAAACACAAACAAACAAGCAAAACAAAAACAGAAAAAAAGTACTATCCTAGTAAGTAATTGCAACCATAGTGGCATTTTCAAGCCGCCTTCCTCTCTCTCCCCTGCCTTCTGTACTAGAGAGCCCTAGGGGACTAATAAACTCAGCAAATGTTACATGATGTGAAAACCAAATCGCGCCTCTAAAAGCTGGCAAATGAGGTCACTTTTGGAGAGGGAACACTGCACAGAAAACAGAAATCAGAATGCCAAGAGGCAGAGTATTTCCATAGTGGCATTTCTGGTTTGCAAAGCTGAAGAAAACCTAGAAGAATTGAGGATCCATGCTTAAAGTTCTTTAAATGAGAACTTAACCTCTTCTAAAATGTTTTCACAAATAGCATTGACTTGAGACAACTTTCTAGAAAAGGACAGAGTCTCAGAAAAGCTACTTGAACAATTGCCTGAAATTCTATGAGCAGTGCTTGATGAACCTGAGAGACAACACAAATCTCCTGTCAATTGTCAGTCTTCACATGGAAGCACACTTGGAAGAAGGTCATCTTATTTTAGAAATGCTCTTACTACGTGACAGTCATTATCCTAAATGTCTGCGAAGAATGATTCACAGAGTGCTCATACTGCAAACAGACTCACTCAAAGTTGCCCCATCAGAGGAGGATGAGAAGCTAAACTTGAACTGTGCATTCTGATTTCAGAAGAAAGATCCTTAACCATCACACTGTAATGCCTTTTGAGGTTATCGGTGCTGAGCTTTAAAATCTAAGTACTACATAGGCTTTTAGTCAATAACAGTGGCCCCTCATTCATCCATCCTTACCCTATAAATCTTAGTCTCTAGAAGCAACTCCTTTTTATGTTTTGGGATTGGTTTTCCTTCTGTTTCTTAGATTTAAAACTAGTTGGGGCTGGAGATATAGCTCAGCCCATAGGAGCACAGGCTATTCTTTCAGAGAACTAGGGTTCTATTCCTAGCACCCACATAGAGGGTAACAACTATCTATAACTCCAGTTCCAGGGTATCTGATGGCCTCTTCTGGCCTCAATGGGCATTGCACATATGTGGTACACTTACATATATGCAGGCAAAACACTCACACAAATAAAATAAAAATAAATTATTGAAAAAGACTTTAAAACCTATTATATATACATGTATACACATCTATTTCTTATTTACTTATAAGTTCATTTTCACCTCCTGCTATTTAGCACTAGTGTGGCTCATCTACAGACTTATAAAATTCTATCCCTAAACATAAAGCTTAAAGCAATGATCAATCAAAGCTGCTCCTCACACACAGTGCTACGGTTTCACTAGTCATTCCAGTGGGGTCCTTGTGTTCCAATTGAGGCTGAGTTTAGACCCTCTCAAAGACTTCTGCACTTGTGATTCCAATGTCTGGGCTGCAGTGACTCAGACATGGAAAGCTGAACTCATGTGGGCTTTATGTGGTCTCTCTCTCTCTACATGAATGTTCTCTGCAATTTTGAGGTCTCTGTGAAGTACATTCCTTATAGGGCAGCTAGAGTTCAGAAAGCAAGATCTCACAGAGAAAGACAGACATTTGCATGTCCTTTCTTTTTCTTAAATATTTTAAATTTTTTGATTTATATGTGTGTGTTACATGAGTATAAATGCTCATAGAGGTCAGAAGGGGGGGTTGGATCCCTAGGATCTAGAAGTAAAGGGGGTTGTGAGCCCCCAGATGTGGGTACATGCTAACCACACATTCTTTTGTAATTTTGGGACAGGGTCTCCCTATAGCCCCAGCTGGCCTGGAACTCACTCTGTAGACCAGACTGGCCTTGAACTCACAGAGATTCACCTGCCTCTGCCTCCCAAGTGCTAGGATTAAATGCCTGGCTATGCTAACCAAACTTTAAACCTCTAGAAGAACAGCAACCACTTTTAACAGCTGAACCATTTCACCAGCACCCCTCCCCCCGCCCCTTTCTTTTTTAAAAGTATCTATTAATTTTACAAGGCAGTGGACTTCATTATGACATGTCATACATGTATACAGAACACGTTGATCACATTCTCCCTCTCATATTCCCCTCCCTTCTCTAGGCAGTGCCCCTCTACTTCCACATCTGTTTTTAAATCTATATTCTAAATATGAGAGAAACTGTGCAATATTTTTCTTTCTTTTTTATTTTTTTATTTTTAGTTTTTGTCTTTTTGAGACAGGGTGTCCCTGTAGCTCCACCTGTCCTGGAATTCATTCTGTAGGCCAGGCTGGCCTTGAACTCACAAAGATCTGCCTGCCTCTGCCTCCTGAGTGCTAGGACTAAAGGCATGCAACACCATGCCCAGCAATATTTTTCTTTCTAAGTCTTGCTTATTTCACTTAACAGTTGGTCTTCACTTCCATCTATTTTCCTAAAAATTCCATAGTATTTTTCTTCTTCATGGCTGACTAAAACTCCATTATATATAGATAAATATATATATACATATATATATTATATATATTTTTTAATTTTATTTATTTCCGTATGTGTATGTATTGTCTGCATGCAAGTCTGTGCACCCATGATGTGCAATGCCGCGTAGGTCAGAAGAGGGTGTCAGACTCCCCTGGAACTGGAGTTCTCCTGGAATTGGAGTTTCAGATGGCTCTCGGCTGCCATGTGGGTGCTGGGGTCGAACCCGGGTCCTCTGCAAGAGCGGTCGGTGCTCTTAACCACTAGGCCATCTCTCCAGCCCCTATATATTATATTTTTAATCTAATCAATTGAATAGATATCTAAGGCGACTCCATAACTTGGGTATTTTGAGTAGTGTTATAATGCACAGGACATTCAGGTATGTCTACTGTTTATGGAACTAGATTCCTTTATGAAGCTACCCAGGAGTGGACTAGCTACATCACATAGAAACTATTTACGTTTTTTGAGAACCCTCCACAGTGATGTCCACAGTGTCTGTATTAATTTACATTCCCACCAAGAATGTGTCTATTCCTCCTGCTTTCTTCTGCCAAGTTTTGTTTGTTTTCTTGATGATAGTCACCCTGACTGGGGAGAGAAGGATTTGCAGTGTAGTTTTGATTTACTTTTATTTATTGCACAATCTTTTCTGACCTAGCCTTGGAAGTCATTTCCAATGCAAATTGTCCTTAATAGATAGGTCCAGATTTAGTCAGACACACCAGAAGAAGTGGACTCTTTCTCTTGGTGGGAAACTTGCAAGGCAAATAGCCAAAAAGCATACAGACAGGAAGCATTGATTGATAGGGTCATGATAGTGAAACACAATCTGCTGCAGCCCTCTTACTGCAACTGTGTATCCACATTTCCTTTTGTTTATCCCCTCAGCATTCAGTGTTTACTTGACTATGACTCAAGCCATGAAGTGTACAATAAATACATCAATTTTAATGCACTTTTATTTTCCTGGAAGCTAATGATAAAAATTCCTTCTTTCCTTCATTCTTTTCTTCCTTTAATCCCTCTTCCTTTCATTTTTATTTAACTGAAATAATGCTGTCACTAAAGGACATACAAAAGTGTAAAAAAAAAAATCACTCTGACAGGAAACCCAAATGCCTGAAATTTTCTTTGCAGAAACTGTTCTAGAACCTTCTTCTTCTCAATCCAATGTGTCCTGCGTGAGCCAGCTGCTCTCTGCTCTGGGATGATAGCTGTCTTTGTCATTTCTTTCCTCTAGTCACCAGCTCCTTCTCTTGGGTTGAGTCATCTGTTTTATGAATGTGTAGCACTTCATACCCTCCCTGGAGAATGATCTACAGTAGCTGTGCTTTCAGTTTCAAGTGAGTAGTTTATTAAGCAAGTAGCAAGCAAAAGAAAAAGAAGTTTAAAAAAGAAAGAAAAAAATAGCAAAGAGATAGAAGCAGAAGATAGATCTCAAGACATCACCAAATCATTAAGCCGGGTCCTTAAAATGACTACCAGAGATGACTGGGGTAGCCCAATTGAGCAAAATAGGTCACCATCAAACCAGGAATCACAAAATGTAGTTGACATCAACCAGGAAATAAGCAGTCATACCAGAGATCCTGATTGAAATTTCCAGGCTGAGTAGTCTCTCCATGAATGAGTGTCTAGCTTCCCATTCCCATTGTCGGCATTTTTATACTGTAGGATAAATACTAATAACTCATGTTGGAAATGGCTTACCTTCCAGCTGGTTTCAAGGACACAATATTTTTAATAACCTCAGCTGCTTGCTATTCATTTCTCCTTGTCACAAGGTCAGAGGGCCAGCTGGTTCCAGACAATGAGTCTCAGAGGACATTTTGAGACAGAGATATTTGAGTTTGAAATGGAAGTCGGGGGTCTATGCCATTTCCAGGAGCATCTTCTCAGCAAGCTTATGTAGCATATGATAATTTAGAAATATATTTTACATTATATGGCTTCCTTTTAGCCATCTTATTTATTGTTCTCTTCACTTGATGAGAAATGATATGTCAGCAGTAAAGTTTTTGAGGTCTTTTGCCTGCATGAAAATGAATTCTTTTTCTATTTCCATTGGTTTGTCTAGATTATAATTTCCAACACAAAAGAATTGCCTCTTAACCCTTGAAGCCATGTTCTATTGTCCTCTAGTGTCTGAGGCATTGTTGCATATTCCACTGTCGGCCAATGCACAATGCTTTGTTAGATGGACTTTCCTGCCTTTTCAGTCATATTCAGAAGTCTTGAGGTGGGAGTGCTTCCATACTCATTGTGCATGGGATGCATGAGCCCTTTCTCTTGAAATGTTTTACTTATTATTTTTTATTTTAGTATATTAATCTATTGCCTTCATGTGTTTAAGTGCACCCATGTCACGTGATGCCCACAGAGGCCCAAAGAGGATGTAAGATCCCCTGGAATTGGTTATGGACACTTGTTAGCCACCATATGGGTGCTGAGAATCAAATCTGGGTCATCTTCAAGAGCATCCAGTGCTCTTAACCACTCAGCCATCTCTCCAGCCCCTGAAGGAGCCCTTTAGATTTGAGATAACAGCCCTCATTATTTCTTTGGTATTCACTTCACAAACCACCACTATTCAGAGAGCAAAGAGCTTAAATCAGGGATTTCCCAGGACCACTTGAAGCACAGGTAGGAGCTGGGCACTTCAGCCAGGCAGATTATTGGATCATTCTATCTCTGGGTTGATTGTCTCATTGGTTTTATTAAGTGATTGTCTTGTGTGGGGCTGTGGGGGTGGAGTCATCCTGCTAGTTGGTATAAAAGGTGGGCCTGTTGCCACTGAGAGACTTGAGTTCACAGAGCTTAGATCTGGGATTTCCCAGGACCACCTGAAGCATAGAGTACAGGGATATGGGCTAAATAGGCATCCCCACCCCACCCACGGGAATTGCTGAGGGAGTGTCCAAGTGGATTCTTTTGAGAACCTTCAGAACAGAAAGGGAAGAGTGAGTTATACTTTGAATAGAAAGCCTAAAACTTAGAGAAGTCAACATTCCATAAACAAGGAGAAAAACAAACAAACAAACAAACAAACAAACAAACAATGAAGGCATCTGAAGAAGGCAAGCAAAGCAAGTCTTCAACACAGTGAAGAGGCATTTCAGATTTGCATTGGAACACAGACAAAGAGAAACCCACATGCCAGGGACACGACAAAAGGACAACATGGGAAAGGTGCAGGATAATCCCACACCAAACTCTACCAACCCTGTGGGATATTCCTACAGTGGTAATCCCCTGGGGATGGCCCAGGACACAGATCTTAGAGGAACGATTTCAGACATATTCAAAGAAATCAAAGAATATAAAGAACAAGTCATAGAACAAAGGACAGAGAATGAAAAACTCAAGAAGGACCTAGAGAGAGAGATTAGGAAACACCAGAAATAACTAGAGGGAGAAAATGACAAACTCCGGAAGGAAGTGGAAGCACTGAAAAGATCCCATGTTGAAATGAAAAAGGAAACCAACCAGCAAAGCAAAGAGCTACAGGAAGAGATTGAGAAGCTCCAAAGGAAGTGGAAAAACTAAAGAAATCACAAGATGAAATGAAAAAGGGAATTGAACACTCATCCAATCAAGAGGAAAGGAATGGAAAAAGCCTCAGAAATAGAATGGAAGAAGAAGAAGAAAAGAATATTAGACCTGGAAGATAACCCAAAACAACTAAAAACCTCAACTAAAAATTATGAAAAATTTAAAAATACACAAAAGTGGAATAACCAGGAATTGTGGGACACTATGAAAAGATCAAACTTCAGCATCATTGGAATAGAGGAAGGAGAAGAATCCAAGAGAATGGTATTGATCAGATCTTCAACAGAATAATAGATGAAAATTTCCCCAAACTAAAAAAAAGACAAACCAATACAAATACAAGAAGCACATAGAACTCCAGACAACATCAGAAAAGAAACTCTCCACACCATATCATAGTTAAAATGGCAGACACCCAAAACAAAGACAGAATTCTGAAAGTGACAAGAGAAAAACAACAAATTATATATAAGAGTAAACCCACCAGAATTACAACTGACTTCTCAGTGCAAACTATGAAAGCAAGAAGAATGTGGAGCAGAGCATTCCCAGTGTTAAAGGACTATAGATGCCAGCCCAGGTTACTCTACCCAGCAAAAATGTCAATTATAGTTGAAGGAGAGAGAAAAATCTTCCATGACATAAACAAGATGAAAGAATGCATGTGCAGAAAACCAATCCTTCAGAGAATATTTGAAGCAATTCAAGGGACAGAAGAAATGAGCAACTATCCCCAGGCACCTAGAAAGAGAAATTAATAAAAGCATAACTGCAGAAGTATAAACCTAGACCAAAAATGCAAATGGATAATAAGGTGAAATGAAGCAATACACATCTTTCAGTTATAACCTTAAGTATTAATGGACTAAACTCCCCAATCAAAAGACATAGACTGGGAGATTCAATTAGGAAACAGAACCCATCTATATGCTGTCTACAAGAAACACATCTCACCCTCAAGGATAGGCACCACCTTAAAGTGAAAGGATGGAAAAAAATATCCAAGCAAATGGTGCCAAAAAGAAGGCAGGTGTTACTATTTTAATATCAGACAAAGTAGACTTCAAAGTAAAAGAAATCAGAAGAGACAAAGAAGGCCATTACATCTTTATCAAAAGAACAACTGACCATGAAGATTTCACAATCATGAATATATATGACCAAACTTTATAAAGACAATTCTCCAGGACCTCAAGGCACAGATTAACCCCAATACACTCATAGTAGAGGACTTCAATACCCCACTGAGCCTTTTGGACAGATCAACTGGACAAAGAATAAACAGAGAAACTTCTGAACTGAATGATATAATACACCAAACGGACCTCACAGACATCTACCAAATGTTCCACCCTAATACCAGAGAATACACTTTCTACTCAGCACCCCACATAACATTCTCCAAAATCAACCACATACTGGAACACAGAAAAAACCTCCACAAATACAAAATGATTGAAATAATTTTATGCATTCCATCAGACCACAGTGCAATAAATCTCAATATCAACACCAGGATAAGTCCTACTATCTACAAGAACACATGGAAACTAAACAACACACTCCTGAATAATGAATGGGTCAAGGAAGAAATAAAGAAAGAAATAAAAGCATTCCTGGAACTGAATGACAATGATAATACAACACAACAAAACCTATGGGATACTTTAAAAGCAGTCCAAAAGGCAAGATTATAAGACTGGGTGCCTACATTAGAAAAACAGAAAGAGCACAAGTGAACAATCTAACACTGCAGCTGAAAACACTTGAGAGACAACAAACAATGAACCCTAAACACAACAGACAGGAATAAATAACAAGAATCGGAGAAGAAATCAATGAAATAGAAGCAAAGAAAAAAAATACAAAAAAATCAATGAATCCAAAAGTTGGTTCTTTGAAAGAATAAACAAGATAGACAGATCTCTAGCCCAGTTAACCAAAAGAAAGAAGGAACAACTCCAAATCAATAGATTTCGGATGAAAGGGGAAATATCACAATAGACAATGAAAAAATCCAGACAATCATACAGGAATACTTCAAAAAACTATACTAAGTTTGAAAACCTAGGAGAAATGGATGAATAACTGGAATCCTGGGAATCACCAAAGATCAACCAAGAAGAGATCGACAGCTTAAAACAGATCCATAATATATGAAGAAATTGAAGATGCAATAAGAAATCTCCCATATAAAAAATCCCAGGCCCAGACGGTTTCATGGCAGAATTCTATAAAACATTTCAAAAAGACTTACAACCATTATTACTCATATTGTTCAGAAAGATACAGAAGGAATTCGCCCAAATTCCTTCTATGAAGCCAGCATAAATCTAATACCAAAACCAGGCAAAGAAACAACCAAAAAGGAAAGCTATAAACCCATCTCATTAATGAACACAGATGCAAAAATTCTCAACAAAATACTTGCAAACTGCATATATACCCACATCAAGATCATCCATTGTGACCAAGTTGGATTTATACCATAGATGCAGGGATGGTTCAACATACAAAAATCAATAAATATCATAAACATATAAATGGATTGAAAGACAAAAACCACATGATCATGTCAATTGATCCAGAAAAAGACTTTGACAAAATCCAGCATCCCTTCATGCTTAAAATCCTAGAGGGAATTGGATTGGACTATCATTCCTCAATGTAATCAAAGCCATATACAGGAAACTCACAGTCAATATCATTCTAAATGGGGAAATGACAGAAGTATACCCTTTAAAGGTTGTAACTTGGCAAGGCTGCCCCCTGTCACCACTCCTCTTCAATATAGTGCTTGAAACACTTGCTAGGGCAATAAGACAAGAAAAAGAAATTAAAGGAGTACTAATTGGAAAAGAGGAAATCAAGCTAGCCGTTTTTGCTGATGATATGATCATTTACTTAAGGGATGCTAAAAACTCCACCAGAAAACTCCTAGAAATGATTACGAGTGTCAGTAAAGTGGCAGGATACAAATTAACCTATAAAAATCAGTGGCCTTTCTTTACACCAACAACAAGCAACTGAAGAAGGAATACAAGGAAAACTTCCCACTCACAATAGCCTCAAAAACAGTAAAATACCTAGGAACAAACCTAATCAAAGACACCAAAGATCTCTACAAAAAAATTGTAAACCCCTGAAGAAGGAAATTGAAGAAGACATCAGCAGATGGAAAAAACTTCCCATGCTCATGGATTGGGAAAATTAATTTAGTAAAAATGTCCATTCTACCCAAACTCTTGTACAGATTTAATGCAATCCCAATTAAAATCCCCAAGAGTTTCTTCACAGGCTTGGGGAAAAAAAGTCCTTAATTTCATTTGGAAAAACAAAAGACCCCAAATTGCCAAAGCCACCCTGAGCGAAAGAGCAATACAGGGGGGAAGAGCTATACCAGACATCAAACTATACTACAGGGAAATAGTCATAAAAA
>VZQC01015656.1:516131-654591 GCA_009823505.1 Rhizomys pruinosus
TTTATTCTCTCAAAGAACCAACTTTTGGATTCATTGATTTTTTGTATGGTTTTCTTTGTTTCTATTTCATTGATCTCTGCTCTGATTTTTGTTATTTCTTCTTGTCTGCTCCGTTTAGGGTTCATTTGTTGTTGTCTCTCAAGTATTTTTAGCTGCAGTGTTAGATCATTCACTTGTGTTCTTTCTGTTTTTTTAATGTAGGCACTTAGAGCTATAAACTTCCCTCTTAGGACTGCTTTTAAAGTGTCCCATAGATTTTGCTGTGTTGTTTTATCATTGTCATTCAGTTCCAGGAATGTTTTTATTTCTTTCTTTATTTCTTCCTTGACCCATTCATTATTCAGGAGAGTGTTGTTTAGTCTCCATGTGTTCTTGTAGGTTGTAGGGTTTATCCTGGTGTTGATATTGATTTTTATTACACTGTGGTCTGATAGAATGCATGAGATTATTTCAATCTTTTTATATTTGTTGAGGTTTTTTCTGTGTCCCAGTATATGGTCTATTTTGGAGAATGTCACAATGGAGTTCTATGCAGAAGTAAAGAAAGATGACATCATGAGCTTTGCAGGTAAATGGATGGAGCTAGAAGATATCATGCTAAGTGAAGTAACACAGTCCCAGAAAAACAAACGAGAAATGGTATCCCTCATCTGTGGATGCTAGCGCCAATTACCTAATTGTATGGCAAACTGTGCAATGTTAATGTGATCTGAAAACAACTGTGAATACCTTAAAAATAAATAAATATTATTAAAAAACCAAACTACCACTATTCATTATCATTTTTTTTTTTGGTTATTCTTACTCATAATCATAGATTGTGCCTGCTTTTGCCTCTAACATTTTCCTCTGTCTTGTATTTCTATCTCTTTTTATCTTTGCTCTCCTTTAGGGAAAATATGATCAACTCAAAGTCCATTTGTCTATGCATCTCTGAAATCTTTGTCATCATATGCATTTTTGTAGGAGACATGCTATTTTTTATTCATTGAGAGTTTCTTCCATATGTAATGTGTTTTGATTATGTCTACACCCCACTCCCTCCCCTCCACTTCCTCTCCTATCCTCCTCAACCACTATTCCTTCCCAATTCCATGTGTTTGTTTTTGTTTTAATCCCATTGAGCCAACTTAGTGCTGCTGTACATGAACACAGGGCACCTACTGGAATACGGCAGCATCTCAGGAGCCACATCTCTGAAGAAAAATGACACTTCCTTAAGACTTCTTTCTTGTTCTCACTGTTGTTTTCCATAGTATTCTTCTCAGTTGTTGGAAATAATATTTTCTCTGTTATTTAATAACTGCGGCTTTCTGATTTCATTTTCATTGCTCTCTTATTTACCTTGTGTTTTGTTGTTTTATTTTTTGTTTCTTTTATGTTAAAATATTTTATTCATGTCTACCAGGCTGAAAATTTAACAATTGCTTCTCTATTGGGTGATTTGACATAAATCAGGCTGTTTTGGAGGGGACAGAAATCTAGTTGAATGGCCATATTTTCTGGATCTTTGTCTTTTTCCAATGAAGAAACACTAAAGGTCATATTTTGGTGGTCAGGACTTGGGAGTAGACGATGGCTTATAATTGAACACATATTTGACAGGTTTTATTTAATCCCAGCCTTTAGTATTCTTCCTTTTCCAAGCTTGCTGGTTTTCTAGCTCATTTTTTTTCTCTTCAATTAGCTACCCAACTTCTGCCAATATAAAAGAAAAAGAATTACCTTATTATATAGTTTATGTGAGTGGGTTGGAAAGATTCATCTCCTGCTTATACAACTATAACTATTCTCTCAGTTTTACCTCTACCATTCCCTTCCACCTTACAGGAACTGATAAGTCTGGTTCCCATGTGATGGAATACACTTGCATCCTACTAGTGCTCAGGTGCCCATTTAGGTGTTGACTCCACTCTGCTAAATCAGAGACCATTGCTCATCTCCCTTTCTGTGTGTTTTCTGGCATCTTTCTTGCCATATTTTCACTTTCTCTGTCTTTGTGAGCTCATGCTTTTAGTTATTACTTTATGTATAATTACTGACTTATGCCTGCATGAGTTTGGAAACCCTGCTTCTCCCTTCTTCTTCATATGGAAACTAAAACCCACAGAAACCAATTATTTTTCCAAAATCATAAGGATGGCAATTAGTAAAGCATGCAGTTCAACTGATATTCAGATTTCATTCAGAACTAGAGTCACATGTTTGGTCATTTGGAATCACACCCATAGACTTCAGATCCCACATCTGAGAGTTACATGAAAGTTTCATTCTCTTTTAAGGAAATGTGCCCCAGGTTAATGGATTATATATAATACCCTTGCTTGATTTCATCAATACAAAGGGTTTTCGTATCTTCAAATATGATACTGAGGTTTCTGCTTTGTGTTTTATTCCATGTGTTCCTCAATCAGTACCTGAGAATACCTTAGCATCATACTCCAGGGTTAGCTATGAAAAGACACATAGGCCAAGCCAGTGATGTGCAGTTCTGTCAGCAAAGCCCTACTTACGCTGATCAGAATCTTGTGTAGTTTATTTTTCGTTCAGTATGCAAGAGGCTTTTTATTTTAATCTTTCATTTTTGCATGATAGGATTCTGGTTTTGTTTCTGCTTTGATTTATTTTTCAGATAAAGCACATAATTTCTTTTTTAATGGAACTGGAAATCATTTTAAACAGTGCCAGCTCACTGCACAGCAGCTCTTTTTAGAGATAAGAACATGGTTGGATGAACAAAGCCATTGATGTCACACCTGAGTGACATACTCATGGAATGGCAATGCTAGTTAGTCAAACTACTGAAAAAAATATCTCAGAAAAAGGTGTTTACTAGTTTTGACTATGACAAATACCATGTAGGAAAAGAGTGATGATACAATGTGAAAGGCTTTAAAGAATACTAATTTTAAGGCCTACGAAATACAGTGGCAAAAGGAGATTTTTTTTTCACAAAAACTAGCAGTAGTTAGAGGGCCAATTAGCCTTTGGTCCTGTTCAATAATATCTGTTTCATAGCATTATTTTCTTAGCTAAGTTGAGAAGTAGAAAAAAAGAATTATTCACTTAGTAATTGTTTTCTTCTCCAAATACTGAATTCATTGTTAGCTTCAAGACATTGTTTCACTGTGGTAGAATCCACACTGAAGTACTCCAGTTGTAAAGCTCAGTGCAACCACTGCCCTGTTGAGATACACAACATTCGCCACACAGCCCTTTTCACTCAGAGGAAACCACTGTTCTGACTTCTAATCTATAGTTTAGTTTACATATTCTTAAACTGCATGAAAATAACCATACAGCTTATGTTGCTTTGTATCATCATCTTTTGCTTTTAATTCCATGAAGTTCATCCACTCTATTGTAAGTAGCCATAGCTCTCATTTATTATTTTTCCATTGATACTCCATTATATAATATTATATAAACATTCCAGAATTTTTGTTGTCTTTTTGAGACAGGGTTTCCCTGTAGACCCAGCTGGCCTAGAACTTGCTATGGAGACCAGGCTGGCCTCCATCTCACAGAGATCCCCTTACCTATGCCTCCCAAGTATTTCAGAACTTATTTATCTGTGAGAATGACTTTTATAAATGGACATAATGTAAACAAATGACTTTTAATAAACCCCAGAAAAACCATATTCTCTTGTGTCTGTTAACCTGGGCACATGTCCTATTCTCTTGGCAACTTCAATTTGGTACTCTACCCAAAAAGATAATGAAGGACAGTAGGGGTGCTTGAGAATTAACATATCAAAGCACTGAAAGGTGGCACACTATTGCACATAGTGAGACTGGGAAGGACATATGACCTGGGGTGAATGAGATACTCTACACCTTTAATCTCATCACACAGAAGGCAGAGGTAGGTGGATGTCTGTGAGTTCCAGTCTAATCTTGTTTACATAGCGAGTTCCAGGCAAGGCTACATAGTGAGACCCTGTCTCAAAAAACAAATTAATAAGTAGATAAAATAAAAAAAAATANATTGTTTCACTGTGGTAGAATCCACACTGAAGTACTCCAGTTGTAAAGCTCAGTGCAACCACTGCCCTGTTGAGATACACAACATTCGCCACACAGCCCTTTTCACTCAGAGGAAACCACTGTTCTGACTTCTAATCTATAGTTTAGTTTACATATTCTTAAACTGCATGAAAATAACCATACAGCTTATGTTGCTTTGTATCATCATCTTTTGCTTTTAATTCCATGAAGTTCATCCACTCTATTGTAAGTAGCCATAGCTCTCATTTATTATTTTTCCATTGATACTCCATTATATAATATTATATAAACATTCCAGAATTTTTGTTGTCTTTTTGAGACAGGGTTTCCCTGTAGACCCAGCTGGCCTAGAACTTGCTATGGAGACCAGGCTGGCCTCCATCTCACAGAGATCCCCTTACCTATGCCTCCCAAGTATTTCAGAACTTATTTATCTGTGAGAATGACTTTTATAAATGGACATAATGTAAACAAATGACTTTTAATAAACCCCAGAAAAACCATATTCTCTTGTGTCTGTTAACCTGGGCACATGTCCTATTCTCTTGGCAACTTCAATTTGGTACTCTACCCAAAAAGATAATGAAGGACAGTAGGGGTGCTTGAGAATTAACATATCAAAGCACTGAAAGGTGGCACACTATTGCACATAGTGAGACTGGGAAGGACATATGACCTGGGGTGAATGAGATACTCTACACCTTTAATCTCATCACACAGAAGGCAGAGGTAGGTGGATGTCTGTGAGTTCCAGTCTAATCTTGTTTACATAGCGAGTTCCAGGCAAGGCTACATAGTGAGACCCTGTCTCAAAAAACAAATTAATAAGTAGATAAAATAAAAAAAAATAAGTACAACTCTTTCAGTGCCTTGGGTTCATCAGTGTTCTCAGTGTAAAACCTTCCTGTGGACACAAAGGATAACAATGAAGCTTCTCCTTAAGCACATAACTAAGTGCTATTGTCTCACCAGGTTCTAATAATTCAATGCATCCCATTACATGGGGACAAGAGTGAAAGGTACCTTGTATTATTCACCCTCTTCGTTGAAAATAAAAGAATCTGGGATGGAGAGATAGCCTAGCAGTTAAGAGCACCGACTGCTCTCGCAGAGGACCCGGGTTCAATCATCAGCACCCACATGGCAGCTAAGAACTGTCTGTAACTCCAATTCTAGGAGAACTCCAGTTCCAGGGGAATCTGAGACCCTCCTCTGACCTCCGCAGCATTGCACGACACGGGTGCATAGACCTACATGCAGACAATACATTCATACACATACAAAAATAAATAAAATTTTAAAAGCTTTAAAAAAAGAAAATAAAAGAATCTATTTGAGCTAGCTTGAGCAGAAAGTTTGTTTACTGAGGGAGGATAATGGGTTTATAGAATCTTCTAGAGGACAGGTGCTTGGACAGTATGAACACCCACAGAGTTACAGTAAGCCACATGGTTTGAGAGTTCTGCGGATGCCCTTGCCTCTGCTCCTAGGTACAGACACTGATTTTTACTCCACTGATCCTGAACGTTAGAACTTTACCCAATGCTAAATGATAATACGACCCTATTGCCACTTGCACCAGAAAAATGTCACCTGCTAAGTACTTCCTTGCTCATGTTACATCCTTCAGATGTGGAGTTTCGTGTTGATGAATTTGGTTGGTGAAGTTGATGTCATATGACTTCACTCTAGCTGCAAAGAAGGCTGGGAAAGTGAACTCGTGGCTTATTCCTTCACGAGATAAGTTTTTCTGACTTTCATGAGGAGTCCAGTAGAGTTTGGATAGCCAGAACACATGATGGTCACTATAGACTAACGTTGAAAAGAACAAGAGGTAGAATTGGCTAGGTGGCTCAGGGTAAAGACCCCAAAGAAAAATGACCAGTTTCTTTCTCAGCTGAGAGCTCTAAATTCCCTTGGATCTGCCACTAAACTTGTCCGTATCTGAGGCTGGGGATGCCAGACTATCTAATCTAAAGAAGTCTCTGGTTCCACCATAGCTAGAGGCTGGGAATGCCAAAAAGAAGGTCTGGTTTTTCCTCTCTTCACTCTCCACCTGTTTCTGGAAAACATGGTGAGGATATGACAGGACCTCGAGGGACCTAGACTGAGAGCTGGGTTGACCAGCTCATTTCTTCCTCCCCTCCTCCTTCCACTAAACCCTTATTAACCCCCCAGTAATGAGACTCAGTAGAATCCCATTCCCGGGACCCCTCCTGCTGTAAAGCTCTGCTTTCTCTTTCCTAATCTTCCTATTGTAAAATACACCTTTCTAAAATTCATCCACTGTGGTCTATGAATTTCATTTTTTGAATTCCTAATACAAGAACCCGAAAGCCTCTGGTTTTCGGTGGCTTCAGTGGTCATTGTTTCTGGGACCCTAGCTTCTCAAACTAAGCATAACAGCTGAAAAAAGTTCCGCTGCTCTCAAAAGCACCCTGATACTCCCATATCAACATTACTGAAATCTCATTGTCTGAGTTAGCTTTAGTGGTCTATTTGACACACCTGAAAAGAGGGCGACTCACATGAAGAATTTCCTCCATCAGGTGGCATGTGGACATGTCTGCAGGGCACTTTCTTCATTACAGTTTATGTAGAAGGGCTGGCCCCCTGTGGGTGGTACCACCCCTAGGCAGGTGGGGCTGAGGTGAGTAAGAGAGGTAGCTGAGCACCAGCCTGGACGCAAGCCAGCACGCAGCCTTCCTTGGTGTCTGTCTGAGTTGCCACCTCCAGCTGCCTCCCTTGAATTCTTGTGCTTTCTTTGATGTGGTACTGTATAGCATGAGATGAAATAAACCTTTTCCTTCCCCAGTTGTTTTGGTCATGGTATTTATCACAGCAATAGAAGAGTAAACTAAAATACCAATTAATCCTCTGATACTCTGATTCAGATAAACTATGAACTCTTTTCTTTTGGAGAAAATTTCATTTTATATTGTTGTTTGTGATTTTGTTTTGCAGTGCTAAGGGCCGCCACAGAGCCCTGCATGTGCTAGCCAAGCGTCTTATCACTGGGCTATATCCATAGTCAAAAATTCTTTTATTTCTAAAAAAATTCCCACATCTAAATTCAGTGAACATGGTACTGAGTTACAGAAGGACATTTACATGCAAATGATTATATATTGAGCATATCCCCCCACACTCCCAGCCTCTCCCTCTTCGTCTCTCACCGTTCTTCCTCTAGACATTTTCACTTCCACCTTCATGTGGCATCTACATACCTGATTTTATGCATTTATATAGAATCCAGGAACCACAAATGAGTGGAAACAGGCAATCCTGGTCTTTCTGAGGTGATTTAATTCATTGAATATGAAGATCTCCAGTCATACCCATTTTCTGCAAATGGCTTTCTTATTTGTGTCTCAAAACCATACCATTCTGAATATGTACTGCATTTTCTTTATCATTCCCCTGCTTTTGGACACTTGGGCTGCTTCCATAACAGAGCTATTAGGAATAGTCAATAAACATTGATATGGAAATATATCTATATGTTGACCATCAAAGATTACTTGAACTGGGACTGAAGAGATGGCTCAGTGGGTAAGAACACTGGCCACTCTTGCAGAGGACCCAGATTCAGTTCCTAGCACCCACATGGCAGCTAACAATGATCCATAACTTTAGTTCCATCGGATCTGATATCCTCTTCTGGACCCTGTGGACACTGCACAACACAGATGCACTCAAATACATATAGACAATATACTTATACACTTAAAATAAAACTAATAAAATGTTTTTTTAAAAAAATTACTTGAACTGTAGTTATACTTTAAAATAAACATATTTGTGATATAAAATTTGGAATTTGTATTATTCTGGTACATTGAATAAGAAAAATCCCAAAAGTTTTAAGATGACTTTATTCTTCTCTCCCTGTTTATTCAAATAATTCTTCATAGTTGCTTCCTCCTAAATACTTTGGTAAAGTCTAAGGCAAATTCCATGAAATATCTAATCATCCTCAAATAGTAGCAAAGGCCTCCAGTCAGTTTTGGGTGTAATTATATCCTCATTGTATCAGTTGAATACATAGTTCTGTGGAATAATCCACTCCCTAAGCTTTTAAAGGCTGTAGGCCTCCCCTCCTCTGTCTTCAGCTGGAAACCTGTAACAGAGGAAGTTTGAGGAATATCAGGAAGTCCTTCATGTCCCCTCCCTTAGGTGGCAGCTAGAGTCTGGTGCTCCAAAGCCCAGAGAGGCAGGAAGAGGAAGAATAAGAGCCTGAACAGGCCTGCACTGAGTGGCCCCAGGGCATTGGTCGACCGGCATCTCCCAGCCTGGAGAAGGGGAGCTGAATCTTCAAGTGCTCTTTGAGACCCCACTAGGATCATTTCACTGTACTTCTTATACTTGGGGAAATGATTTTTCCCTTGAGCTAATCACTGCCTTACCCTCCTCTAACCCCTGAATATGTAGCAGTCTCTTCTTCTGTTTGACTCTATGGTCCTCCAAGCAGAATGGGAATGATCTGAGTCTGGTCTTTCCACAGTAGCTCACTAGGCAGGATAGTGATCCATCTATGTCCCATGGCTCCATAGACTTAGAACTAACTCTTGTTGAAGCCTCAGTTCCCACACATAGGCTATAGTTTCTATCTTAGATTCCTTCATTTTGTGCCAAGCATTGGGTTGCTGTGATGTAAATGGTATACAGATGACATCTCTTATGGAACTTGAGGTTTAGAGACATTCATGCCTCAAACCACTGCAGACAATTCTACGCTGGTGAATTTTATAGCCTACCTTCAACCTTTCAAGGCACTTCAAAATTAATCATTTCATTCCCAAAATATACTGAGTCTATCAATACCACTCACAGCCCTCAACTTTTGATAGAAATTAAAATACACAATACCATTTTCTTTCATATTCTATCCTGCCTATAATCCTACCACATGAATAAACAGCATTTAATTCTTTCTTATATTTCTTTCTCCCTTTGTTCTGGGTAGGTAATTTTTCTAACGGGTACCAAACTTCTTTAGACTTGCAAGTTTAAAATTAGCACTTTATTCTTAACATTGTTCAGTATCATTGCTCCACCCAAATAAGATTTTTTTTGAGACAGGGCCTCACTATGTAGCCCCAGCTGGACTGGAGCTTGCTATGTAGATCATCCTAGGCTACCCTCCATCTCACAAGCATCTGCCTGCTTCTGCCTTCCAAGGCACACAGCACCACATCCAGCTCAAATATAATTTTTTAAATCTCATTCACAATAGCTTTAAAATTATAACCAGCCCAAATATCCACAAGATGAAATAATATACACTTCACTCTCATAAAACAGGTGAGCTGAAGTGACAGAGAGCAACAGACAGAATGGACACAAAGATGCTTACCTGGTCACACTAGGGTGAAGACAGAGTAGTAGATACCTGTGGAAAGTGCTGCGCAGAGCTCTAACATATTAAACTGTACTTTCTCAGAAGGGCAATGGTTATGGATGTGGCTATGCTGAAATAAGCTTTTGAGATTGGAGGAGAAAGGGGACATTCAGGTAAGGCCATAGAGCTGTGCTAAAATTTAAAGTTAATGGAATTTTTCCCTAGGATTGGTATAATCAATGTAGATTATGGTTCAATTTAAAACTTGTAAACTATGTTTTTTTTAATTTTTTTATTGATGCTTTGTGTATTTCATACATCATTTTCCAATTCAGTTCAGGCATATATCCCCTTCCCTTCCCCCCACCCCACCCCTACCCATCCCAGATCATGCATTCTGGCCATAAGTTTTCTGCATCTTTCTCTGCTTTTTTTTTTTGTTTTGTTTTCATTTTTTTTTAACAATAAAGTGATAATTTGTGAGTACAAGCATCCTTCATGTAAAACCAATTTGCAAGCAGTTGTCCCAAACCCACACAGCTCATGGGTCCCACCACCCAGCAGGGGGGGCTTGTATGTTCAATCAAGTTGATCAAATGATATCCCAGTCTATATTGTTGTAAGTTTCACCATTAACCCCAATCGAAGCCCTACATTCTACCACGCCCCCTCTTACCGCAGATTGTTCCCTAGGCTTTAGAAAAGGGGCACAGGTGGATGAGAAGCAAAACATTCTACTTTCTCTGAGCTGATGTCTTGGTCTCTAGTCAGTTCTGGCTGTTTTCCTTTCATGGGCTGCCAGCTCGTCCAGGCATAACCTTTCGATCCTACTAATGAAGCACATGCAATTAGATATTTAGGTATTAAACATGTATAATATATAGCCTTTCGATCCTACTAATGAAGCACACAATTAGATATATGGTATTTAAACAGTACTAATTGTTATGGTAGGTTTCTTTGGTATAGACACAGATGTTTGGATGGTATGTTAATTCATGATTTACATTTTCTTCTGTTAAGTATGGCAGGGTCTTCGTGTATTATAAATCTCCTAACCAGTAGAGGATGTAAGCTTGTGGCATCAGCTGGGTTATTCCTCCAGGAGAGAGCTAATAGCCAATTAGATTTGGGATATACAGACAATATGGCTGCCTCTGCTGCATAGATATTTCCAGGCAGATGAGGTGTAGCGTGCTGACGGAGGAGTCTTGTGTGACTCAAGAACCTATATTTGCTTTAATTGGTTTAGTGGTCTTTGGTAACACTCTCTGGCATCCCAGAGACCATCTGTATACTTGCAAGTGCGGTCTCCATACATCTTTCCCATGTTTATATCAGGTCTTCAACAGCAGGGCCTTATCGCCTCTCTTCCTGCAGATATCCCAGTTAGGAGGCAAGGAGCCTTTACCATGGATCCCCTGGCCAACATCTCCTTGGTAGAATAATCCATTGTTGATGTCAGAGCTCCTGTATTAATATATTTTGTTTAAGTGCATAGCTTAATGAGACTTTAGCATTATATTTGGTTCTGAATAGAGAATAATCCTTTTCACAGTTTCTATGTCCATTAGTCAACTAAAGAAGGCAGTTTTACTGATTTTACAAGAGAATACCTCTATAACAGCTGGCTCCAATCTACAGCTGGAGAACGACCTCATCATCATCTTATTTCTCTTTATTCTATGGGGGGAGTTAAGAAAGTCTCTTGTATTAAAACCTTGAACCAGAATCACATATTATTTATTTTAAAGCTTCTATGTCATTTCATCATGGCCTTTTATTAATTCATTGCTTGTTATTTTCCCATTTCTTGCCACTTTATAAAGAAATTTAGTCCTTCATTAAGTACATACCTTTTTTTGTATTTTTTTGAAACATTTCTAAGGATGTCTCAGATGAAGAAAGGGAATTACAGGGCTGTAGAGACAGTCAGGTGGTTAAGAGAGCTTGGTGATGCAATCATGAGATTTAGAGTTCAGACCCCACCATTCACATGCAAGCAATGCATACTGTTAATGCCTATAACTCCAGTTACAAGGCATCTGACACTCTTTGGCCTCTATTTGTCATAGGCATGCACTCATACAGCCATACATATACATAAGTAAATAAAATAAATCTTTAAAAAGGTATGTACTAGGCAGGGTGTGGTGGCGCATGCCTTTAATCCTACCACGGGAGGCAGAGGCAGGCAGATCTCTGTGAGTTCAAGGTTGGCCTGGTCTACAGAGTGAGCTCCAGGCCAGCTGGGACTAAAGGGAGACCCTGTCTCAAAAATACCAAAAAAAAAAAAAACAATGACAAAAGAAATGAAATCACTAGCTCAAGCATGATCAAAGGTTGTTTATTGTTTGTTTGTTTGTTTGTTTGTTTTTTGAGACAAGGTCTTGCTGTATAGCACAGGCTTGCCTGGAATTCATGATCCTTGTACATCAGTTTCCCTGTGTGCTGGACTAGAAGTGTGTACCACCAAGCCAAGACCAGCTGATATTTTTAAATATCTTAGTGCATATTGCTGTAGAAAGATTCCTCTAAAGCACACACTTACCACCAGAACATAAGTGCACATTTTTGTCTTATAATCATCTTTACAAGTAATAATCTTTTCTCTTTTTAAAATGGACGGACCATAAAATGACTGATTTAAGCTGCACTTTTCAATTGCCAGCACTACATGTTTCAAACTTAAATACTATTGATACTTTGGGGAATGTTACTGAAATATATTAAGAAAAAAATCAAAACTATCTAAAACACTTTCACCAAAGTTGATATTTGATTACTGATTTTACCATATGTCTATGGAGTGATAATATTTTAATATTAGCATGTACATTCTGTTGTAATATGTTTTTTATTTTTTATTTTTATTTTTATTTTATTTATTTTATGTGTATGAGTGTTAGGCTTGGATATGTATAAATACATCCATGTTATCCAGCTCTTGCAGAGGACAGAAGGGAGCACCAGATTCCCCTGGAACTGGAGTTACGGATCATTGTTAGCTACCATATGAGTGCTGGGAATGAAACCCAGGTCCCCTGGAAGAGCATCCAGTGCTCTTAACTGCTGAGCCCTCTCTCCAGTCCCAATGCAGCTTTTAGTCTAACAGGATATGTCCTGCATCTAAGTAAATACAAATCTGAAACTTGATCACTTTTGATAGTTGAATATTGGTATACAAATGTCTGCATGCATCATAATTTATATAACCAGTTGTCTATTGACTGATCATTTATTTTTAATTTCATGCGGTTAGCTTACATTTGATCCTTTTTTCCCAGACTGGCCTCCACCACTCTATGTAGCCAAGGATGACCTTGAACTTCAGAGCCCCTACTTCCACCTCTGTCCAAGGTCCCTCCTGCACTTGGCTGGTTTTGGAAGTCCCCAAGCACCTTTCCTCAACTGCATTCTCAAAACACAAAGATTCTTTTTATGTCTCTGTTTTCTGAAATTCACTTGCCCCCTCATGACCACACATAGTCCCAAGGTTTTAAATACCAAATAAATTGGTTGTTTTGTTCCCTCCAGTATTTACTATTATTCAAAGCCTCTTGTCCAACTTCTCATTGGTAATTTGGCTGTGATACTAAAAATCTTTAAGCCTGGGGATCCTTTGTTCTGGCAGATCCTGTGCCCCATACATTGGTGTGCTTTTATAAAATGTGGGACTATTTCTAAGTGGAGCTGTGTGGAAGGGCTGTCACTGTGCACTTCTGTTTCCTTTCTGCATTAATTCCCCTTAAGAGGGGTAGAATCAGAGTGGCCATGGGTCATTTGGGGACTTCGTTAAAAGAAGGCTGAGTTTTCTAGTTTGTGGTTAGTGGCATATAGTCTAGAGATTCCAGTTCCCCACAGAAGCAATTAAGGACTTGCCAGCCAGCTCATTTAAGGATGACCTCCTATCGCATACCTCAAGTCCCTAGTGTAGACTCACTCTAAATCATTCTGAGAGAGAGAGGACCACAATAGCTCAGCACCGTGTGCCTCTGAAAAGCGTGGAGGAAACAAGATTTGAAATGTCTATAGCTAGCACATCCACTAGAATAGCTAGAATTTAAAACTACCATCCAGAAAAACGCAGCTCAGCAAGTGGGGGAGGGGTGGTCCTGAATCTCATACATTTCTGGTTGGTGAAATACAGTGTACCCATTTGAGTATTTGGCAGGTTCTAGAACAATTAAAAATGCACACACAAACAAGAGAAGTATTTATGAAATACATAACCAACCTCATTACTTTGTATACAGCTTCAAAATAATAAATAATACAAACAATTCAAATTAAAACATAGTTGCTTTATGTTGTACTAATACCTCTTAATAATTTAAGAAAAATGAAAGTATGTAAGAAAAATACTTGTATAAAATATTTATAGATGCTTTGTTCATAAAATCCCTAAACTGGAAAAAAAGCACAATGATTATCAATTAGAGTAGCAAAAAATAAATTATACATGCTAGTGTGATTGAAAATTACTCAGAAATAAGACAGAATGAAGTATGTTAATATACACATGCACACACACATGCATGTACACACACACACACACACACACATACACACACACACATGCTGACAGGGATGGATGCCAGAAGCAAAAGAAGCTTGACATAAAAATTACATACTGAAGGGGTCTTTTCTGTTACAGAACAACGAAAGTTAGCCTGTGGTAGTAGAAGTTAAGGCAAATGTTGCTTTTAGGGAGAGGTGAAGAGGCAAGAGAAGAGAACTAGAGTGTATAGAAAATTCTTCCAGTTGTCAAAGGGAAAAATTCCATGACGTCTGATCCCAAGGAGATTTCTCTTCTGGCAGGGAAAGCCTTAATTGTGCACTGTAAAGTACCATGGTAACTAAAACTTATGAGAGAAACTGTAAAACAACAGGTATGATACATGCCTGTACCCTGCACTCAGAAGGCTGAGGAAGGAGGAGTTTAAGGACAGTATAGGCTATGTTGTGACTATCTCAAAACATCAAGGGCTGGGGATACAGGCCAGTAGTCAGGCACATGCCCAGCATGCCCAAGGCTTTGGGTTTGTTGGGGAAAACATCAGAATTCCCATGTTTCTAAGTTGGATTCTGGGGAAGTACCATAAATCAGGTATTCTGTATATCGTGTCACTTATGCTTATGAATGCTTGCTACTTTTTTCTAAATAATGTTTTTATTCAGTTTTGTGATTTTCATATAATACAATTTTAATGATATTTAGATCTCCTCCCCTGTTCACACCTCCCCTTACTGCCTTCTATCCAATCTAGTGTACTTTATTTTATATATAATAAGGCCTATTGAGTCTAATTAGTGTCTTCAAATGTCCTTCAATGTGGGCCCATGCACTGGAGCCTGGTTAACCTACCAAGAGTCCCATCCTTGAAAGAGACTGTATCTTCCCCTCCCAGCAACAGTCACTTGCCACAATTTCCTTAGTTTGGGTTGAGGTTTCTTACCCATTTCCTCATGTCTGTGCCAGGATTTTGTCTGATTTGTGGTTGCATGGCACGTGTGCATGTCGTCACCATTGCTGTGAGTTTATATAAATAACTAATGAGCTGTTGGAAAACTCTTGTGTCCTTGTGGTCATCCACCATCTCCAGCTCTTACAATCTCCCCCCCCCCCTTCCTCAATGATTCTTGAGCCTCGGGAGGAAAAAGTTTGATATAGGTGTCCTGTTCAGGGCTAAGTACCCTGCAGCCTCTTGTTCTCAGAACGTTGGTCAGTCATGGGTTTCTGTATTAAACACCACCTGCTGCATAAGGAAACTTCTCTGGTGAGAGTTGAGAGATGCATTAATCTATAACAATAAGTCATTAGGAATCAGTTTAATATGATAAATAATATGCAACTAGTATTAGGTTCTTCCTTTTGTCCTAATACCTGTCTAGCCTCAGGTTCCTAAGCCTGGTAACAGTGTCAGGTATGAGCTCCATCCTAGAAAGTGGACCTTAAATTCAATTAAAGAGTGATTGGTTACTCCCATAATATTCCTGCCAATACTATACTGGTGGGCCCATCTTACCAGGCTAGCTGTTACTGTAGTTCACAGGAGTCACATCTGGTAGGGTTGATGATGATTTTTTCCTCTAGTAGCATGCAGAGCATCTTCCAGTGCTGTGAACACTAGGTAGTAGAAATGAGGCTGTGAAATCAGCACCAACCTGATTTCTCCCTGTTTGTTTTAAAGCTCATATATACAGTGTTATCAGCAGTAGCATCTCACCAACCATCCGGTTCTGGTAAGTAACCAAGAACAGGAGCAATGGCCAGGATTGTTCAAGGGTCTGTGGGACCCCTGGCCAACAGCTTCTAGAGTCCATTTCTGGCATTGAGGTTTTCTTGGGTTCCTTTTTTCTGTTATCCTATGATGTCCAGAAGGGGCAATAGCCCCATTAGCCCTGGCAGGCCTGGAATTCACCATGTAGACCAGACCTGCTCTGCCTCCTGAGTGCTGGGATTAAAGACATGCCCTTCCATGCCCAGCTTTAATCTCTTTTAATATATATAATATATATATATTATATATATATATATATTATAATGAATTCTTTAGAGGCTTATAATGCAGTGATACTAGACAAACTAGAAAGTTACAGTAAAACGGGTTGAGTGATGGAATGTGGAGGGGAGGGCAGGACAGAGGAGGGAGTAGTATGGGGGGGATAAGTAACACTAAGGCCTTGAGACAAAAGCAAAGGAGAGACTAAATTAGTTTTTATTGAGGTGTGCTGAGAATGGCTACAATGTATTTTGACGTCAATGCAGAAGGCATCCAATCGCTTTCAGGCCCACCTTAGCTCCCCTACCCCATTGGTGTTCTGTTTTTTTTTAAGATCTATGGAGTCGAACTAGTGTTCCAATAACAACGTCCTGTGCCAGCTACACCTGGTAGCATGGTAGCCGAGTGGGTGTTCGGTACCTTAAAGAAAACTTGACTCTACCAACTCCCAGCAGCCAACCATGATAACAAGTTCTCTCGCTCAAGCGGGGTATTTGCTGTAAAAAACATCCCTACATTTATTATGTCTGGGCTTATACATGACTGTCAAAGCGTGGTGGCTCTATATATGCAACTGCCCTGATGCTTATGGAATCGTTTAGCAAGCCGGCTCGACAGGTGCTGGCTTGTGTTCATCCAGGGCTGGCTTGTGTTCATCCAGGGCTGGCTTGTGTTCATCCAACGCTGGCTTGTGTTCATCCAGTGCTGGCTTGTGTTCATCCAGTGCTGGCTTGTGTTCACCAGTGCTGGCTTGTGTTCATCCAGTGCTGGCTTGTGTTCATCCAGTGCTGGCTTTGTGTTCATCCAGTGCTGGCTTGTGTTCACCCAGTGCTGGCTTGTGTTCATCCAGTGCTGGCTTGTGTTCATCCAACGCTGGCTTGTGTTCATCCAGGGCTGGCTTGTGTTCACCCGGTGCTGGCTTGTGTTCATCCAACGCTGGCTTGTGTTCATCCAGTGCTGGCTTGTGTTCATCCAGTGCTGGCTTGTGTTCATCCAGTGCTGGCTTGTGTTCATCCAGTGCTGGCTTGTGTTCATCCAACGCTGGCTTGTGTTCATCCAGGGCTGGCTTGTGTTCATCCAGTGCTGGCTTGTGTTCATCCAGTGCTGGCTTGTGTTCACCAGTGCTGGCTTGTGTTCAGTGCTGGCTTTGTAGTGCTGGCTTGTGTTCATCCAGTGCTGGCTTTGTGTTCATCCAGTGCTGGCTTGTGTTCATCCAGTGCTGGCTTGTGTTCACCAGTGCTGGCTTGTGTTCATCCAACGCTGGCTTGTGTTCACCCAGTGCTGGCTTTGTGTTCACAGTGCTGGCTTGTGTTCACCAGTGCTGGCTTGTGTTCATCCAACGCTGGCTTGTGTTCACCCAGTGCTGGCTTGTGTTCACCCAGTGCTGGCTTGTGTTCATCCAACGCTGGCTTGTGTTCACCAGTGCTGGCTTGTGTTCATCCAGTGCTGGCTTGTGTTCACCCAGTGCTGGCTTTGTGTTCACCAGTGCTGGCTTGTGTTCATCCAGTGCTGGCTTGTGTTCACCCAGTGCTGGCTTGTGTTCATCCAGTGCTGGCTTGTGTTCATCCAATGCTGGCTCTTAGGATCTTTTGCTCCCCTTCCATGATACCCCCTGAGCTTTTGGGGGAGGGGCATCTCATTACATTGTAAGGAAAGAATAACTCTCTATTATCTTCTCAGAAAATGTCACTATTGTAAAATTCTTATAATATGAAGACGTGATCAAGAAACAGACAACAAAATGCTTATGCGTGCTGGGGCTAGCTAAAAGTAGTCATGTTTTTTTGTAATGGTTTATTATTTTATTTAGTGTGGACATACATCATTTTCACGGAAAGCTGTTGTCAGTTCAGGCATATTTTCCCCTTCCCTTCCCCCTACCCCACCCCACCCCATCCCAGATCATGCATTCTGCCATAACTGTCGGCTGCATCTTTCTCTGTTTTTTTTAACATTTTTTAGCAATTATGATAATTTTGAGTACAAGCATCCTTCATTAAAACCAATTTCAAGCAGTTTGTGCCCAAACCACACAGCCCTTGGTCCCACCATCCAGCAGGGGGAGGCTCGTCATATTCAATCAAGTTGATCAAATGAGTGTCGCAGGCTATATTGCTGTAGTTTCAACCCCATTCACCCCAATCGCAGCCCTTGACATTCTACCATGCCCCTCTTTCCGCAGATTGTTCCCCCTAGGCTAGAAAAGGGACCAGGTGGATGAGAAGCGAAACAGTCTACTTTCTCTGGAGTCTGTTGTCTAGGATCTCTGGCTGTTGTTTCTTTCATGGGCTGACAGACTTCCAGAAATAACAGCTTCTAAATCTAGTGATATTTACTATTTGTTATTTTTTTTTTATTGATGCTTTTGTGTATTTCATACATCATTTTCCAAATTCAGTTCAGGCATATATCCCTTCCCTTCCCCCCACCCACCCCTACCCATCCAGATCATGCATTCTGCATAAGTTTTTGATCTTTCTCTGCTTTTTTGTTTTTGTTTTGTTTTCATTTTTTTTTAACAATAGTGATAATTTGTGAGTACAAGCATCTTCATGTAAAACCAATTTTGCAAGCAGTTGTGCCCAAACCCACCACACAGCTCATGGTCCCACCATCCAGCAGGGGGCGCTTGTGTTCAATCAAGTGATCAAATGAGTGTCCAGTCTATATTGTTTAGCTTTCACCATTAACCCCAATTGCAGCCCTTACATTCTACCACGCCCCCTCTTCCGCAGAATTGTTCCCTGGCTTAGAAAAGGGGCACAGTGGATGAGAAGCAAAACACTCTACTTTCTCTAGAGCTGATGTCTTGGCTCTAGTCAATTCTGGCTGTTTTCTTTCATGGGCTGCCAGCTTCCCAGGCATAACCTTTCAATCCTACTAATGAAGCACATGCAATTAGATATTTAGGTATTAAACAGTATAATATATAGCCTTTCGATCCTACTAATGAAGCACACCATTAGATATATAAGGTATTTAAACAGTACTAATGTTTATGGTAGGTTACTTTGGTATAGACACAGATGTTTGGATGTAAATGTTAATTCATGAATACATTTTACTTTTGACATTTCAAACAACATCCCTTTTTTTTTTTTTTTTTTTTTTTTTTTTTGGTTCTTTTTTGTGTTTTTCTTTTCAAAACAAGATCTCCCTGTAAACCCAGCTGACCTGGAACTTCACAGAGATCCGCATGCCTCTGCCTCCCAAGTGCTAGGATTAAAGGTGCGCGCCACCATGCCCAGCGTTTATTTATTTCTGTATGTGTATCAATGTACTGTCTGCATGCAAGTTTGTGCACCCGTGTCGTGCAATGCCACAGAAGTCAGAAGAGGGTGTCGGATTCCCTTGGAACTGGAGTTCTCCTGGAATTGGAGTTTCAGACAGTTCTTGGCCGCCATGTGGGTGCTGGGGATCGAACCCGGGTCCTCTGTAAGAGCAGTCGGCGCTCTTAACCGCTAGACCATCTCTCCAGCCCTCAAAAAACATTTCTTAATCAAATTTAGACCCACTTCCCCTTCCATGCCCCCCACCCCACCCCTCCAGAGCTCGTGCATCCTGCCATACATGTCTTGCATCTTTTTCTCAGTTTTTTTTATTTTTTAGATGCAGAAGTTTACTGGTTTGGGCAGAAGTTTACTGTTTTGGTCAGTTCTTTGAACAAGTCTTTTTGTTGTTTTTGATCCCTTTAATTTTATATTACCTCAAAATATGCATGTATACACTCCACACATAAATCTATTGTTGTATTTGTTAACTTTAGATTTGATTAATCATTATTTTCTCACATTTTGTATTTATATTTGTGCCTACATTTTCATTTGAGATTTGGAGTGGGGAGGTCTCATATATCTTACATTGGCCTCCAGCTCCTTATACAGACAGAAATGACCTTGAACTTCAGATCCTTCTGCTTCCAACTTCAGAGTACTTGGATTACAATAATACATCACTATACCTGGTGTGTGTGGCCCTGGGAATTGAAACCAGGGCATCTGTGCATGCTAGATAAGCACTCTACCAATGGAGCTATAACCCTAGCCCTTCATTTGTGATGCTATGCCTCTTTTAATATAGGCAGATGAGAGCATCTCACAAAATCAGAGGTTTCCATCCCACTTCTGCCACTGCCTATTCAACATCTCTGGCAGGAACTTCACAGGCACTTCACACTCCACTGCAGCCGAGTCCTCCTGACTCAGCTACCCCTGCTCACCTCTTGGGGTTCTCTTTTCAGTAGAATGTGGCCAACCAAGCCCTACTTGCTGAAGCTATAAACTCAAAAGCATGCTAACAACTCTATGTCTTGTACATTCACATCCAATCTGCTGCTACTTGTTAGCCCACCTTTAAAACTATTCTGAAGCACGTCACATATACTGGCTCCCATAGCTCAGCCATGGTCTGTCTTTTTGAAGATGAAAATAAAATTCTGCTTCCACCCATAGTTAGTATGCACAAGTTGTGCCTTTAACAATACCCAAGTCCCCAGACTGATCTTTGAGTCACTATGTAATCTGATTCTTGGCTTCCTTTCTAAATTTACCCACCACTTTTTCTTTCTCTCAAGTACCCATGCTGTTACTCCAAAATAAGTAAGCACATCCCAGTTTTAGAAACTTTGCTTCTATTTCTCTCTTTGCCTGGAAGATTCTGTCCCCAGAAAGCACAGTTGCTCAAAGCGTGAAGCATCCACTCAACTGTCATTCTCTCTAAGTGGCCTTACTTCCACACTGTCTAAGAGAGCCTCCATCTCCTTCAGGGCCTGCTTGCTTTAAACAACTTATTCTCTGACTTGGTATGATATGCTCAACTCTTATATTTCTTTCTCTTCAACTAGGAAGTAATCACCTGTAAGAAACTGGTCTGTTTTATATATTGCTGCTTCTCTAGCACTTAGATTGGTGCCTAGTGCAAAGCTGGCACCCTTTATGTGTTTGTTAAGTGAATACATGTGAAAGTGCTTTCTTTGCTATGAATATATGTCACTCTGAAAACAGACTGAAGCTACTTTAGGTCACTCGTCCTAGACTCTCAAATGGCATCTATAAATTATAATATTGGGCTGGAGATAAAAGCTCAGTTGGTAGAGTACTTGCCTGGCATGTGCGGTATCCTAGGTTCAATCCCTAATACTAGGGGGTGAGGTGGGACTCACAAGAATAAGAGAAAGAAAATGTAATTTGATCTGCAATCTTTTCTGTCTTGGAGTTAGTGAAGTTGTCTGTTTCTGTTGGAGGCTTGAAGAGCCTAACTCAAGTGCCTCAAAGGAAAAAGGAAAGTTATGATTGGATAACATCCCTCTGTGCCTTCTTCACCTTTAAAGAGAGAGCCTGTAACTATAGTTCCACAAATGATGGAGAGTTAAATCCTGAATTCCCTCAGACATTTAACAGAGGTCCAGGGGAAACTTAAAATCAGCTGAGGGCTGAGAATCAAGTCAGTTAATTCTACTTTTTCTCAGTATTATATTGGGAAGAAAAGAAATCGTTTTATAATTATGAAGTATTTTCCTCTTGCCCTATAAGACTCTATGAATGAATTTGCAACTTGCCAAAAGAAAAAAATGCTCTTTGATTTTTCAGACAGAAATAAAAATCCATAAAATATATATTTTTCACCTACAAATTTTCCTTAAAATGTTGGGATTATTTATTAAGTCCTCCCATGCATACCTACAAGCTTAAATTATTATGTTATGATGCTATTTCAGAGGAATTTGTGTCTTGAAGTATAATAGTAAATGTTTCTATCTCACTAAAAGCTATTCTACCAGTCTTTTGCATCCTTAAGATTTTGTAAGTTTTCACATACATCTCTATTGGTTAATTACTATTTAATGGTTTGGGTGTTATTGTAAATGGAACTTTTTCCTATTTGTGGTGGTTTGAATGAATGTCCCCCATAGGCTGTAAGTATTCAGACATTTGTCTCCAGTTGGTGGCACTGTTTTTGGAGGTCTTAGAAGGTGTGGCCATATTAGAGGAAGTATGTCACTGGGGGCAGGCTTAGTGAGTTTAACAAGCCTCGTGGACTCTAGTTGCTCTCTCTCTCTGCTTCCTGTGTTCTTTGCGAGATGTGACCCTCGACTTCCTGCTCCAGATCCAGCCTCCATGCCTCCTGCCACAATGGACTCTAATTCCCTGGAACTGTCAATCGTAACCTCAAATAAACTCTTCCTTTTATAAGTTCCTTGTTCATGGTGCTTTATCACAGCAACAGAAAAGTGACTAATACATTATTACACTTGCTTACCAGCCATAGTTGATATAGAGCATTGGCTTGCTTTTTTTTGCATTCCTCTGATTTAGACATGATTCTGAACTCTCACCATTTCCCAAGTAGTTTTAGATGGATGTTTCCACATGATGTGCATGTACACACACAATCAAAACAAGACAGTGTCAAAAAAATTTACAGCAGGGTGTTTTTCATCTCCCCAGTATGAGCAGTCCACGATTATTCTAGAATACTTAGTTAATATGGGAAACAGGGTTGTATTACTTACTTTCTCATTTCTGTGATGAAAGACTCTAGACAAAAGCAACTTGAAAAAAAAGGCTTTATTTAGGCCTATGGTCTGCAGTTGCAGTCCATCATGGTGGGAACAGCAGTGTCCTGGGGCAGCTGGTTACTTTGCATGTGCAATTAGAGAACAGAAAGAAACCAATGCTGGTGCTGTTTACCTTCTCCTTTTTATTCAGTCCAGAACCTTAGCCCATCGAACAGCACCCAAAATTTGTCTCCTAGTTGATTCTAAACCCTGTCAGGTTGACTGTCAATATTAATTATAACAGGAGTCACTCTATTTAAAAGAAAATGACCCACTCTAATTGGTCAATTGTACATGACATCAACCATAGTAGCTTGTTTTGAGAATTGTTTATACAATTCCAAAGTCTGAATAAGCCATTATCTCAAATATTCCAATCCCATGCCACTATCTCTATCACATGTCATTAGATACAAGAAGAAGAAAATGTTACCTTAGCCAATATTTTTAATGTTTAAAATATTCAAATGTTTGGTGCAAGTCATAAAGACATGCAGCCCTCTTGTTCCCTTGTCTTGTTCTTTTCTAAGCAGTTTATAATCTCTGGCATGTCAGCCCCAAGAGTTAGCATGGCAGAAGCAATTGGTTTTTCTTAATATCAGTATTTATCTGATCGCAAGTAATAGAATCTCAGCCTGTATTTTTAAAAATGTAAATATTTTTATTAAATTTATATAGTAAATAATATTAAATATTAAAATCCAAACAGAACCATCTTTAGGTAAACTTGATCTAGGAGCTCTGATGCTATCTTCTATAACCTAGGTCTGTTTTTCCTTGACCCACTGTGAGACACTGCCTCCATCCTCCAGCAGCTTCAACTCTTTTTCTCAGGGAAGCCATAACCAAAGAAAATCAAGACAAAATAAAAACAAACAACACAATAGACAGTAACAGACACCGTATCTATTCTGGGCCTTACTTTCCTACATTAACTAAAGAAGTCAGGGAGAAAAGGAACATCCCTTGTTGCAGAAAATAGAAGAAATTTCTTCAATACTGTCTTCCCACACACCAGATATATGTAATCCATCCACTGGTCTGACAAGATATTCCTAATCCAGTCATTCTGATTAAAGGAAAGAAAGAAACCACCAGATTGAAGGCAGCCAAAGCCCAACCCTAGAGACAGCAGTGAAGTCACAAACAGCAGCAGTTTAGAATGAGAGGTGGCGTTCAAAGCCAGGAAAAGAAATGGTGTACAGAAAGGTACAGCTGTGTCTCACCTACAGTGGGTGCCTACACCTCTGCTTGGTTCTGTGTCCTGTGGTTCTACAGCTACCCAGTTCTCCATATCTCAAGGCAGAGTCTCTTATCAAGATGAAACTCAGCAAATAGATGCTCAACCATCATTAATTACTTACTGTGATCTCATATTGAATACTCATAATAGTGTGATAAGCTTGTAACTTCTTAACCCACATCTCTCCTTTTCCAGAAACTGAACAGAAAACCTCATAACTTTATGTTTTCTCTGTGCTAAGGCCTCAGCTTCAAACACATCTCTGTTGTGTAATGAAGGTCTAGATTGAGGAAGGAAAGAGTCAATGTGAATTTACTCTTTGACAAGAATGTAGGCATGCTTGATTTCCATCTTTATCACAGAAGATGCCAGCAATGCTTCTAGAGGAAGCTGTTCTTCCTGTGACACCCCCTTCATACTAGCTCCTTGTTTATATAAATGATTACTTCCCAGGAATCTTATGTTTGAAACTGCTTCTTGGTGATTTATATACAGATAACTGTTATATCCTCCACAACTGTTTGGCATTCCATGTACTTAATAAATATTTTAATGGCTTCTTTCATTTGAAATATTTTTGATCTTTTTTGAAACAGGTCCCACCTAGCCTTAAATTTTATTAATTTAGAAGATTGTTTACTGTTTGGATTAGAACAAAGCAAGCTGAGTCTGTATTCTTTACTCTCTCTCTCCTTCTCTATTATTTATGGCCTCCAAGTCCTCTAGTATATCCCCAAATCTGTAGCTAGCACCAAATCCCAGATGTGAGTATTATGAGACTATACCAAATCCAACTGGTGATGATGTGACCCCAAGTGATTGACAGGAAGGTGGCAGATGAAGTGTGGATACACAGGGCAATGGGTTGATTCCAACCCAGAAGATTGGAACAAAACAGTGTGAAATTTCTTTATGCTCCTCAGAACAGAACACAATTGAAAACTGATGATTTATTTTTTTCTGAAACTTTCCATTTAACACTGTCATACCATGGTTGACCATGGGGAGTTGAAGGTACAAAGCAAAACTGTATATAAATGTATCCTTACTCCACAGGACATTTTCAAATTAAGTGGCTCTCTATAAACTCCCTCTTAGATTTTAATATATGTACTTCATAAAGCACATGGATCTTTCGGTACAATAAAACAATGTTTTTTTTTCTGTTAACAATGATAAATACTGACTTCACCTATGAATGTGATACACATTATTAACAACATGATATGCAGATAAAGGTCTTAAGCTATAACCAAAATATCACATAGTGTGGAGCAGGAAGGGGACACGAGTGTCTTGGCAATTGCTGGTGCCAAAAGTGGAGCCCAAGAGACAGACATAGGGGGCTGGAGAGATATCTCAGACGGTAAGAGCACTGGCTACACTTGCAGAGGACCCTGGTTCAATTCCCAGCACCTATAACTCACAACTGTCTGTAGCTCCAGTTCCAAGTGATCCAATGCCTTCTTCTGGCCTCTGTGGGAGCTGCATGTATGGGGTATATGTACCTACACACAGTCAAAACACTCAACACATAAAATAAATATAAATATTTTCTTTAAAAAGAGACAATGCATCAAGCAGATGCAAAGACAGACATCAGACTGGAATTTATTGGTGATATGACAATCACAGCTCAAAAACACTTTTTAGAGCCAGGGATATGGTATAGGGAGAAAAGTAGTTATTACATAAACATAAAGACCTGAGTTCAATCCCCCACAGTCTATGTAAAAAAAAGCCTGGGTGGAGTATCTGGGAATACAGAGACAATGAGATCCCTGGGGCTTTCTGACCACTCAGTCCATCTAATTGGCAAGCCCCAGGTTCAGGTAGAGATGCTGTCTCAAAAAATAAGGTGGAGAGCAAATGAGGAAGACCCCTACATTGATTAAATGGACTCAGTAAGTTGTGTATGTGCAGACACACATGCACACACACACACACACACACACACACACATATACACACACACACAAATGAGGAGGACCCCTACACTGATTAAATGGACTCAGTAAGTTGTGTATGTACAGACACACACACATACACACAAGCTTTTTTAAAAAATGGTGCGTTGAACAGTTTTTTTTAATGTTTAGTTATTTTTATTATATGTGTATGAGTATAATTCCAGCATGTGTGTAAGAACACCCGTGCCATGCAATGCTCCCAGAAGTCAGAAGAAGACATTGGATCCCCTGGAAATGGAGTTACAGATGGTAGTTACCCACCATGTGGGTGCTGAGAATCAAACCTTGGTCTTCTGCAGAAGCAGCCAGTGCTCTAATCTGTCAAGCCATCACTCCAGGCCCTTAACATTTTGTTATTGTCAAGCTTTGACTGTTTCCCTTGAAGACTAAATACACCCTTCTGGTATAGAACCTTGGAAGTATGAGGCCTCATTAACTGTATCTCTTGATTGTATGATGTTCCTGAAATTGGTCTTATTTCTAACGCTGTCACAAGGGATCTTGCCAAAATGTGCTTGTTGAAAGCCTAACTCCAAGTGTGATGATCTTAGATGAGGCCTTTGGGAAGTGTGATGACTAAGTGTGAAGTTCCCCTGTTGTTCCTTTTAGCTTCCATCCAGTGGTGCTATTCTGGGTTGTGATCAAAATTTTAGGAGGTGAACCTAAGTTGGTGGTGTGGCTTTGAAGACAATACCCATCTCATTCTCTGCCCCATGTCTGCACCCAAGTGAACTACCTCTCCCTCGATATGTTCCTGTCATCATGATCTTCCGCCTGACCAGACCCAGAAACAAGCCACCATGTGACCACGGGCTGAACTTTCTGACGCCATGAGCCAAAGAAAATCATTCTTCCTTCGCATTATTTGTGTCCAGTATTTGTTCACAGCGATGCAGCAGTAATTAATACAGGAAATGATCTGTTCATGAAACAGAGCCATTGTGAAAGGGAACACCACAGGTCCAGGAAGTAAGCCTTCTCCAAATACCGAATCCCCTGGAATCCTGATCTTGAGCTTCTTGTACTCCAGAACCATGAGAAACTATTCTAACACCTTGACCAGAGGAGGGCAACCATCAGGCTCCCCCTTCTCTCATCACACCTTCCCGCACCCTCAGCATAGGACAGCTTCACCCCTTCCTTTTACATCTGTTCTCCACATTTTGCATGCCACACATTAAAAAGTGTTTATTACCAGGTATTAACTTTTATTATAACTGTTTATTTTCTTTTGCCTAACAACTCTACTACTGTGCACATTTCTATGCCCTGTCATAAACATAGTATTTATGATATGCTGTAAACTCTGCACACAGAGTCATTACAAACAGCCTTTGTAATTGTGTGGTGATCAGGAAGTTACGTCTGATTGTTTTGCCACCTAACATGGTACTTCTTCAACCTGGATATTTCACTGAGTTTTAGCTACATTTTAAGAAGTGTGTTGTTTGCTTCAGGTTGACAGGCACTGTATTTTTTTTCCTTTTAAAGTAATGGGCAATAGGCTCTGATGAGCACTTTCATTCAAAATGCCTAATTTTCAGGAATAGATTCCTGTAGTTATCATTTCATTATATTAGCCTGGGTGAAAATATTTATTCAGCATTTATTAAGTCCTGCTGCATTCAGGGAATGAAGTGAGGTGCTGCGAGGAAGCCAAAATGATCATTATGTGATTTTCCATCCTCAAACCGCCCGAGAATAGTAGGCAAGAGAAACATCTATTCACTAAACCACAATACAGGTCTAATTGTGCACAATAAAATAGAGACAGAGACAAAGCTCTGAGAGCAGAGATACAATCATTCTGATGGGAGCAAACTGAAGAGAATTCACAGTAAAGCCTAAAATCATGAGACAAAAAGAAAGTTCATAGACAGATGAAAATGTATTGAGACATCAGAGCTCCAAGGAGATCAATACAACAGGTCCACGTTGATCCCAGCTAGTAAAACAAGTTGCAGTTTTGCAAGGCTGATGAAAATGTAATTTTATCAGGACAATAAGTGGGGTTAGCCAGACTATGAGGAAAACATCTACTCCAAAGTTCTTGGGTTCTTTTAAAATTATACATTCTTGAGCAACAACTTATCATTTACTGGCTTTATTTTCCCCATATACAAGATGAGGACTTCAATGTAAAAGCCTCATACATTTGAGAATGTTTTAATTATGTCATTTACATGTCATTCTATAAACTTCTGTTGAATCCCTTCCATGTATACAGTGAATGTTGTGTGCTCTGTACACAGAAAAACAACAACAGGATGTACAGCCTCTGACTCAAGAAACTTAGAATCTTTTATTTATTTATTTATTTATTTATTTATTTATTTATTTATTTCTGTATGCGTATGAATGTACTGTCTGCATGGAAGTTTGTGCACCCATGTCGTGCAATGCCACGGAGGTCAGAAGAGGGTGTCAGATTCCCCTGGAACTGGAGTTCTCCTGGAATTGGAGTTTCAGACGATTCTCAGCCGCCATGTGGGTGCTGGGGATCGAACCCGGGTCCTCTGTAAGAGTGGTCGGCGCTCTTAACTGCTAGGCCATCTCTCCAGCCCCGAGAATCTTTTAGGAAAGGTCCATTTATATCAGGCAGTGTGTGCCTCTGTACAAAGAAGAGGGCCAAGACAATAAGCACATCACATATGGAGAGCACCTAGGACCTAAGAGCTGAAGAAAGCTTCTTGAAGAAGGAAACTGTTAAAACATAGCTTACAAGAAGTGGAGATTTAATTAGGAAATTGAAGGAAGATGACAGTAGGCACTTTTATTCACCTGCTGCCGCTCTTCAGAAGCAGCCTATCGGGTGTACAGGAACTGTCAGGATTCCAGACAGCCAGAAAATACACGCATCCCTCATGACGATCAAGACACCTGAGGACAACTACCTCATCCCACTGGATAACAAAATCTGCAGATGTTCAAATCCCTTCTATACAATGGTGTAGTATTTGTATATAACCTCCATACATCCCCTCATATTCTTCAGATAATTTCTACCTTACTTATAATACCCAATACCCCATAAATACTTTGTAAAAGTTTGCACTATTGTTTAGGGAATCATGGCAACAAAAATATTTATACATGATGATTATATATAATCATATGCAGTTGTTTTTCTGAACATTTTGAATATGCTGGTAGTTGGAAACATAGATGGAGAACTCATAGAGAGCCAACTGTGATATTATATCATTTCATCAATTACTCACTAACTGTAAAGATTTAAGTCCTGCATTACATAAATTAGTAAAGGTTGGTTCTTAGAGCTTTTGTAATGCATTAATTTACAAATGTTTTATTATTTCTGTCAACCCTTTGAGTTTTATGTGGTCATCAATTCAAACTCTGAAAGTAAATTCACGGTGTGCAGGATAGCAGTAATGATGAGATGAGGATTACCTTATTCCCGGTGCTTATTATTAGTGACAATACAGTCTGCTCAGTGATTCATCTTCCTTCTCCCTGGTGTTGGTGGTTACAATTATCTCATTGTTACAGGCATTGTCAGTGAGCACAGTATTCTATGAAGAGCAATGGTCTTCTGATTATTATTATATTGTGGCATGAGCATAATGCACTCCATAGTTCTTACAATATGTTAGTCTTGCTGTGAATAAGATTTCTCAGGAAAAAGGAATGAAATTTTAATATCAGAAATGCTTTCTGTTAAACACAATGACTCATTCACAACACAGTAATCATATACAGTCATTGTGTGTAGTGAGTTGGGGAAATTGGAAATATGTGAAATTACCTACATTTATTTTTTAAAGTCAATTTTAAAACATCACCCAAAAAAGGAAAACCAATTTTCATGGAGGCTTTGAAAGTTTTGTATGCAGTTATAAATACAGTCCTCTGTGGAGTGCATACTTGATGCTGTGAGGTTTTGCATTTTGTTTTGTTTCCTTTGTTTTTTGCTTCATGGCCTGGAAGCCTGACCTTCCATCAGGCTTCCCAACTCATTCTGTGGACTCACTCTTCCTTATCAGTCCACTTCCTTTTCTAACTTTCTAAATCACCATCATTACCAATGCTTCCTTAGGTTTGTAAAATAAGGTAGGATTTTATCATTTTAAAAGGGTGTTGAAAGCACTCCACTGTTCATATAAATGGGTTACTGTGTGCAATATGTGTCCACAAAAGCAGACCAAACTGCCTATAGGGAACACATACTGTGAGGACAGCTCTGATGAAAAGCTGGATCTCTGTAAAGAGCATGTCCTCCTCCTTTTGAGCCCTTGGTGACAGTCTCCTTTGAGCCCTTGAGCTTGACTCAAGACTTGATCCTGACTCAATACCCAAACCATAAATCCACTTTAAAATACTAATGGAAACTGAAAACCAAGACTTCAAAAGAAACAATGTATACGGTCCTGCCACATCCCCTTCCTGGCTTTTATTTAAAAAGAAAACCCCACTACATTAAGGGCTTGACAGCATTCTTGGCCATCCTGTGCAAGGAACCAGTGTCTCATAACTTCTAATTTGACAGGAACCACCAAAACCCCTTTCCACACTAAAAGGCTAATACTTGAGTATTAGAGAGAAATATGGGAATAAGATGCCATTTGTCTGAACGGCAGAAGTATTGTCAGCTAACTTCTGCTAACTAGGCTGGGAGGTAGAATGACTGCTTGACTTAAAGGTAAGCTTGCTCTTTTTTATCCAAATGTTTTATATTTTAAAAGCAAAGTGACTAAGAAGTGTTGCTTGCCAGACCATGATGATGTAGATGTATAAGCTTAGCATTCTGGAGATCTGAGCAGAAGGATAGCAATTTCAAGGCCAGTGTGAGCTATAAAGTGAGAATCTGTCTCAGAATAAGTAAAGCAAAAGCTAGAATTGTTCTTTCATAAGGGGAATAAAACAAGAGTAAATAATTTAAATGAGACTTGGCAGACATTGGAAGGGAAAAGTAGTTCTAGTGGTTTCCATAGATAAGAGGGAAAAAGACCTGGGGAGGGACTGAATAAAAGTTGAAGCATCTTTCATAATCTCAACTTCACCTTCATAGGAGCAGAGTCACTCTAGTCACATAAAGATGGTGCCTGTTAGTGCAAATGAAGCTCTGCTGGCCCAGCAGAGATACCAGAGGGCTATGCTGGACCTGTCCATGAGACAGAGCACAGATCCTGGAGAGCCACATGAATGCACACAGAGAAAAGCAAGATGCTGAGTTGAAGAGGTTTGGAGGCCTGAAAGGGAGGGGTCACAGGAAGGGCACCCCCCTGAGTCCTGCTGTAAAGGACAACTCACCTAGGGAGTTCCCATGTTATGTCACAGCTTAGTTCCCAATACTCAGGCTCTGTTCTGCTCTGCTCTGCTTCAGCACACTCATAAAGAAACTAGTAAAAAGTTAGTCAAACCTTATCTGGAAACTAGTGAGTATTCACATGAGTAAGATAGAAAAGATCAATGATTGCTCCAAGGTCATCTGAAGGGCACTGGTCAACTCCCACTGAAGACGTATAACCTGCATTCTTACCCAACATGTGATACCTCAGAGAGGACCCCTAAAATCATCTTTGTCCCCAAACCCTGCTAAACAGGAATGACCTATCTGTTGTGGACTTACTGTTGTTAGACTCATAAGTGGTATTGTTTAAGCACATCTTGAAACAATAATTTCTTGAGGTATTTTAGAAAATATTCATATAATGGCAGTTTAAACTGGCTAACACCTTTGAGGAACAATTGTGAAACTTTATTGGATAAATTCAATAACTTTCTTCACTTTGTGTAAGTAAAGAGAAGTTGAAGGAGAAAAGTAAAGGAGAAAAACAGGGGGCTGGAGAGATAGTTCAGCAGTGAGGAGCAGTGAATGCTTTTGCAGAGGACCTGGGTTCAATTCCCAGTACCCACATGGTGGCTAACAACTATCTGAAACCAGTTCCAGAGGATCCAATGACCTCTTCTGACTTCCATGGGCACTACATGGCAAAGGGTGCATCTACCTGCATGCAGGCATTATACTCATACAAATATAATAAAAATAATACTTGTTTTCTTTTTAAATTTTATGTATTTTTTACGTGTATGAATGTACTGTCTGCATGTAGGTCTGTGCATCCGTGTCATGCAATGGCCCAGAGGTCAGAAGAGGGCGTCAGATTCCCCTGGGACTGGAGTCAAAGATGGTTCTCAGCCGCCATGAGGGTGCTGAGGATTGAACCCGGGTCCTCTGCAAGAGCAGTCGGCGCTCTTAACTGCTAGGCCATCTCTCCAGCCCCCATAATAATTTTTTTCTAAAGGAGAAAGCAGCACAGACAGCACCAGCACACTTCAGCCTGAAAGTCCCAGTGTTCCAAAGCCTATAAATATTGGCTTGTTTTCCTTCTCTAACCAATGCGATCCTTTAACTCAAATTTACTGCATCAACCTGGAAAAATCCAGAGCAGAGAAAGATGGTCCGAAAGGTTTCACAGAGCTTGTATTTCTTATCAATCCAGGCCAAATTAATACCCAGAAATGATTTTTGTTGCTTCTCTATGAAAACTGGAGTCATTCATTTTCCAAATTACCTTAAACCAGGTGTTCCAACAAACTTCTTGACCCCAGAGAGAATGGAAGTGTCAGCAGTCTCCAAAAATCTTTCCTCAATCTAGGAAGTACTCTCTAAAGTATGTTGGGTGATTTGGAAGAGTGAGTGATGGGTTTGCATGAGCATGTGTCTGTGTTTCACCTCTCCATCACCCTTGGCAGAGGTCTAGAGGATACTGAGTCAATTTAAAAAGAAATGCCACATCCAAGCTCTCAGGTTTCCACAAAATGGGAAACTTTAAAGTCTGGAATTGTCTACATCATTGCACCCCAAACCTGGACAGTTAGGAATACTTTAGTTCTCTAAGATTAATGGTCATGCCAACAACCACCCCCCAGATTCCTGTGTTCTCCTTGGATAAGGTTGTGATATCAGTAAGCTAGCATAGCTTTTCACATAAAAACCTCCATGCAGTCCTACTATGCTGCCCCTGTTTGATGATATGATTCTGAGTTAAGCAGGATTCTCTAGAGGAACTGAATCAATGAAATGTGTGTAGATAGATAGATAGATAGATAGATAGATAGATAGATAGATGATAGATAGATGTTAGATAGATGTTAGACAGATAGATGATAGATAGATTATTGATCGATAGATAGATGATAGATAGATAGATAGATAGATAGATGTTAGAAAGATGATAGATAGATGATAGATTGATAGATAGGTAGATGTTAGATAGATAGATGATAGATGATAGATAGATAGATGATAGATAGATGATAGATAGATGATAGGTAGATAGATAGATAGATAGATAGATAGATAGATAGATAGATAATAGATAGAATGGAGATTAACTCAATTGCATGAGTAGGTCTAACAATGGCTATCTGCCTGTTGGAGGAGCAGAGAACCCAGTAGCTGCTCAGTCCAAGAGGCTGGAAACCTTGTAGGTCCTAAACTGATGCTGAACACCCTGAAGCTCCCCAGAGAGTTGCTGATTTTGAGTCCACATTCAAATGCCAAAGAAGCCAGAGCCTGAGGTCAACAGAGGATCCAGCAGCAGCATGTGCACTCTGGAAGATGCAAGGCCGATGCACGATGCTGCTTGTCCCTGGACTTCTATACAGAGAGGCCACCCATGGGAAGGTACCATCCACTTAGAGGGCAGATCTTTCCCTCTCAGCTAATTCTGTCTGGAAAAGCACTCAGAGGTACACATGAAAGTGTGTTTCTTTGATTATTCCAATCCAATCAAGTTTCCAAAGAAGACCAATCATTATATTTTCAACCTTGAATCTGGCAAAATGGTTAGTGCCCCAGCTAGAAAAAAAATGAACACATGCACAAGTATTAATATTTCATAAAGTCTCTGCAACACATGCACAGATTAGATTTCTTATTGACCCAGAGACATTTAATTACTAATTCATATATAACTGCATGTTTCTGGAAATTCTTTACCATCAAATTCTCTCCAGTTAAGCCTTGGAAATTTATAATATTAGCTTTGTCATTTACCTTGCTGAAACTATCTTTGACATGTGGGAATCCTAGAAAATATAGGGAAATGGCCTAAAATGTCATTAACTACATTAGATATTGTCATCATGGCGTAAAATACCACAAAGATTCCGTGATACAGTATTGTAAAAAGCCTGTCGCAAATATTTGAGAACAAGTTTAGATAAAGCTTATTGTCTACCCATAAGCAGTGTTAAAATATACTTAACATAATTGAAATTCTCAAAATTGTAAATACTTTTCATATTTTATACACTGAAACCCTCTGTATTTCAGAGGGTTTCTGAGCCCTGAAGCCTATGCACTGATCCCATACTGGCCCATGGCTACTCTACTCTGATGGTCAATTTGACACAATCTATAATTACCTGGGAGGACAGTGTCAATGGGAGATTGTCCAGCTCAGGTTGCCCTCTGAGCATGCTTGTGAGAGGTTGTCTTGATTGTGTTAATTGAAGTGGAAAGTCCCGTCCATTGTGGACAGGACTCCCTAGGGAAGAGACTCTGAGCCAGGCACTAGCAGCAGGCACACATTAATTCATTCTTCTCTGTTCTTGACTGTGGTTGTAATATGACCAATGAATTCAAGCTACTGATTTTTTTAGTTTCTTACAATGACCGACTGCAACCTGGAATGGTGAGCAAAATAAACACTTCCTTCCTTAATCTTGTTTTGTCAGGATATTTTATCACAATAGGAAAGGAAATAGGGACAGGTATGTAGTTAGTAAATCTAGAACTGTTTCTAAAAATACCATTGAATCCTTTGTGAAAATTGCGAGTGAATCAGCTGATGCAGGCTTCTTTTGTTTTACCTGGACAGAAATCATAGGTAGACAATAGCTCTCCGCTTTCCTTAGTGTTTGGCAGCAGCCGCAATAGGCAGACAGAAGCCTTGGCAATTGGCACTCTTGAATGTTATAGTATGCATGCAGGCCTGGGGTTTGGGAACCTTTGGCCTTTGGCAGCAGCCAGTGTTACGGCTCTTAACCTGGGATTCAAGGCTCTTGGCCCTGAAAACCTGGCAGCTTTGGGGGACTTTTTCTGATGACTAGGACCTGCGGGTCCTCTTGTCTGGCTCCTTGAAGTACTTTATCCTTTTTGAATCTCACTTCTCTTATCTATTATTCATTTTCTCAGTCTCAGTCTGTCTCTTTTTCTCCTTCTTTCTCTTCCTCCTCCTCCTCTCCCTCCTCCTGCTCTTCTTCCCAGCTCAAACTCACACTGTTTAGCAGATTTTTTTAGGATTACTTGACCCCTTCCATAACTCAGAGTTGGAACACTGTCAGGATAATTCTGAGAGCCTAAGACTGTATTCCGGAACCAGGAATAAGCCTGGTCACCTACCAACTCTCAAGGTCTGGGATATTTAATGGGCTGCTCCAGAACTGGGTACCAGGCATGGTGGGAACACCCAGACCCAGGCAGTCTCCAGCACTGGCAGGATGGCTGGGAGGCAGGCAGAATCACAGTGGGTCTACCACCAGAAGACTTCTAGCTGCAAAGCTGTAGCTGCTGCGGCCATCACTCTTACCTCCAGGACTGTGCACAGAAACTGGGCTAGAGTTTAGAGTACCAGCAGGGCTGCTGGAGAGACAGACGTCATGACTGAAAGCCACACAAGCTTCGGGAATCCCACCGAGGCCACCGCCAGTTCCTGGCTGTCGACTGCTGCACCTGCAACTCTGTCATCACTACTGCATTTTTTAAAAGTTCCAGCTCAGACTGCACTTCTGAAACTAGGCAAGAAAAGACCACTCAAAAGAAGCCTTTTACTGGGCCTAATTATACAGCACCAGGAGAGATATTCAGGGAGACTGTTTGTCAGTACACTCACTGAGTGAGCCTGAGCAGCCTGCTTATAGAGCTCTAGAAGGGGCATTTCGACCAATCCCTGCCATTTGTTTAGCTCAATGATGCTCCTGCTTCCTGAAGTACTAACTGCAGTCAATGAAATGTGTGTGTGTATTTATGTGTGTTTGTATACATGTCTCTTTGTATACATGTGTGCTTGTATTTGTATCCATGTTTGTCTATGCATGCACGTTTGTGTGTGTGCATTTGTACATATGTGTTTGTGTTTGTATGCATGTGTGTCTGTCTGTGTATATTTGTATGCATGTGTATGTACAGGGGTGCATGCATGTGCCACAGCAGATGAAGAGAACCATGAACAACCTCAGAGGGCAGTCCTTGCCTTTCACCTTTCTACAGTCTCTCTTGTTCACTGCTGCATGTGCCAAGCTAGCTGGCCTGCAAGCTTTTGGCAATTCTCCCTGTCACTGCCCACCATGTGCTGGTAGAGGTAAATGAGATAACAGACACATACACCCTAAGGTCCAGCATTTACGTCAGTTCTGGGATCCAAACTCAAGTCATCACTGCCACTTTCCATGCCGACGTCTGTCTCTTCTATCAATGCTGCCTTGCCTAATCACTCAGCAGCTTCCCCACTAGACCATCATGGGAAGTGTTCCCCTTCTGGCCAATGGAAATGGTTGCAATACCATCACTAGAGTTCATTAAGATTTTTGACCTTAGAAAGTCTCCTACAAACTGCACCATCCCTTGCTGGGGCTGTGACTTCAGGACCCAGGGTAATCAGCAGCATGCTTTATATAGTTGTATTAAGATGCCTGTGGCATGCTCAGGATGGCTGGCTGGGGCCAAGGGAGTCCAGCTAGCTAGGAAACTTACAGTCCTTTTGCTCATGGCTGTCAGGGCAACAGGGGAGAATCCAATGGCTACTAATTATGGAATCAAATTGCCCCATCCCCAACATCTCTGCTTATTTACAGGAAAAGGAATATCAGAAGTGCTTTCAACATAAACTTAAAGAACTTATAGTTCCACATTAAGAACAATCTTAAAAGATTCTAACAGTGCCCTAACAGCATAACACCTGCCCAATCCCTAGGGAGAGGTGGGTACCCTTATCTCATGAGTAGAGTACATTATACAACAATGCAAATCAGCTCTGGAGAGAAATTGTTTCATTTAGCACAAAGTCTTACAAGAAAAAGCATGCTGTTCACACCCAATAACAGAGTTTTAACGATAATTTTATTTTGTATTGGCATCACGCAATAAAGCCAATAGGATAATATCTTACAAAAGCAAAAATGCACAAAAACAATGGGAATGGACTGAGTAAAATGTCAAAAGTAAGACATGAAGGAAAGCTTTAAATACACGTTACAGACATCTTTAAATGAGAAAGCATGTAATATTTTAAAACCAAGAATTTATAAGTTTCCTAAGGACCACAGTGGTTGAATCCTCCTCTGCCTCCCCCAAAGACCAAATTCAATAGCATCACAAAACACTGAAGGAATTCCAGGAGAATTCCTTTAGTTTGCAATTTAAGGTGAAGCTCAGAAATTAAAGAAAAGCTGACAACCAGATTTCTTTCTGTATGTTGGTACCAAATTTCATATATTTCTAATGAGGACCATCTGGCTTTCTTTATTTATGTACTCAGTCTTTGGAAATGTGACAGGATTTGCTTCTGTTTAATTTTGTACATTCTCTTTTCTCTCTATTTAGCATGCTTTCCAACTATGCCTTAAAGAACATTCCCTGGAAAACTGCTGAATCGCATGCCTTCTGAGGTTCTTGGGGAAACAGGTTGATATCTCTGTATCAAAAAAATCTTTGCACATAGTTATGAGCACAGTGCACTAACACAAGAAATCTTTATTTACTCAAGTGACTAGAAAGCAGGACTAGGTTGTTCTAATATTTATACAGTGTTCTAACATATACAGGCTAATACTGCACTATTTTTGAATTTGACTATGTATTTTCCTTTTTCAGTGATGTTTATACCTTCCTAGATAATTCTGGAGAGAGTGCACATATGTATGCAGGTTGTATGCCCAAGTGTGCACATATGTGTGGAAGCCAGAGGTCAACCTCAAGGGTCATTCCCTGGGAACCATGTGCATTGTTTTTGAGATAAGGTCACTCACTGGTCTGGAATTCACTGATTAGTCTAGGCTGCTTGGGAAACAAGCCTCAGACATTTTCCTGTCTTCACCTCCCCAGTGCTGGGACTACAGGAGCATGCCAAGGTTCCTAACTTTTTTTTTCTTTAGCTCTAGGGATCTAACTCAGATCTTTATGCTTGCATAGCAACCACTTTACCAACTGAACTATTTTCCCAGTCCCTTTTCTTATATTTTCATTTCTAATGAGCATCTTTTTGCTTCAACTTAAAGAACTCTCCTTAGCATTTTCTACAAGATACACATTCAGTGGTAGAAAACTCCTTCAGATGTTGCTTGTGCAGGAAAGTCTCATTTTTTTCCTTTGTTTCTGAAGGACAGCTTTGCTAGGTAAGCAAACTGCCATTGGAAGTTTTATTCTGTTCTTTGGAGAGTTCTCCAAGTGTATCCTGGATATATATTACTCCATTCCCTGGCCTCCTTGAGAAATGTGTCCTGTTGAGAAATCTAATCTTATAAAGATTCCTGTATGTTATATGCTAACATGTGTAGGTTAGAAGCTAATGTTCCTGCCCTAGAGGACTTGAAAATCAGATACTAGACAAATACAACAGACATAAAACTCAGAGAAACTGATGATCAGTGTCAAGAAAATGGTACACACGAGTATACAGGGGAACAGGGATCACACAGAGCTGAGGTATCAGTAGAAATTTCCAAGGTAGAAATCAGCTGATTGCTGCCTGGACACCTGAAGCAGATGGATCTGGAGAAAATATATTGATTATAATGACAGAGACTTTGAATCTTACTTTTTATTCAATCCCTTTGTCAAACCAATTCATATTCTTGGTAGCCTGCTGTAAATAGCCACACAAATCAAAGGTTAGGAGCTAAGAAAGCAAATTTAGATAAAAAAAAAAAAACCCGCTCTTGTTCAGTAGCTTAGTATAATGAATAAAACATGGAAAATGTGGGGGGGACTAAACTTTTGGTATATAATTAATCATATTACATTAGCCATTTTTTCTTTACCAAGTGATAAAGTTTCTTTGGGAACAAAATAATGACTTGGGTTTTTCACAGTTATTTATTTTTATTGAGTTGTTGAAAATTTTATAAAATATATTTTGATCCTATTTAGAACCCCTTTCCTATTGCACCCCCATACTTCTCCTGCCTGATTTAATATACTCTATTATATTTGTGTATTTTTAATATTTTATTTAATATTTTATACTTATGAGTGTATTACCTGCATGTGTGTATGTGCACCCATATGGTGCAATGCCCTCAGAGGTCAGAAGAAGGTATCAGATACCATGGATCTGGAGTTATAGATGGCTGGTTGTTGCCAAGTGAGTGCTGGGAAAAGAACCCAGGTCCTCTCTTCGCAGACATCTACTGAATATTCCATGCAAACACCAGAGAATACACTTTCTACTCAGCACCCCATGGAACACTCTCCAAAATCTACCATGTACTGGGACACAGGAAAAACTTCAACAAATACAAAAAGATTTAAATAATTTCATGCATTCTATCAAAACAGTGCAATAAAGCTCAATATCAGCACCGGGATAAGCCCTATTATCTACAAGAACACATGGAAGCCGGGCGTGGTGGCGCACACCTTTAATCCCAGCACTCAGGAGGCAGAGGCAGGTGGATTTCTGTGAGTTCAAGGTCAGCCTGGTCTACATAGTGAGCTCCAGGCCAGCTGGGACTAAAGGGAGACACTGTCTCAAAAAAAAGAAAAAGACCAAAAAGAACACATGGAAACTAAAAAACATACTACTGAATAATGAATGGGTCAAGGAAAAAAATAAAGAAATAAAAGCATTCCTGGAACTAAAAGAAAATGACAATACAACACAACAAAGTCTATGGGCTACCTTGAAAGCAGTCCTAAGAGGGAAGTTTATAGACCTGTTACCTACATTAAAAAAAAAAAAACACAGAAAAAGCACAAATAAATGATCTAACACTGCAGCAAAAAACACTTGAAAGACAACAAATGAACCCAAAATGCAACACACAAGGAAAAATAACAAAAATCAGAACAGAAATCAATGAAATAGAAACAAAGAAAACAACACACACACAAAAATCAATGACTCCAAAAGTTGGTTCTTTGAAAGAATAAACAAGATAGACAGACCTCTATCCCAGTTAACCAAAAGAAAGAAAGAGCAACTCCAAATCAATACACTTTGTGATGAAAGGGGAAATATCACATATCACAACAGACAATGAAAAGATAAAGACAACCATATGGAATACTTCAAAAATCTATATTCTACTAAGTTTGAAAACCTAAGAGAAATGGATTAATATCTGAAATCTTGGGAATCACCAAAGCTTAACCAAGAAGAGATTGACAGCTTAAACAGACCCATAATATTTGAGGAAATTAAAAATGTGGTAAGAAACTCCCCAACTAAAAAAAGCCCAGGCCCAGATGGTTTCATAGCAGAATTCTACAAAATATTTAAAGAAGACTTACAACCATTATTACTCAAACTGTTCAGAAAGATACAAGCAGAGGGAAATCTCCCAAACTCCTTATATGAAGCCAGCATCTCTCTAATACCAAAACCAGGTAAAGATACAACCAAAAAAGAGAACTATAGACTCATCTCATTAATGAACACAGATGCAAAAATTCTCAACAAAATACTCCCAAACCACATACAGACCCACATCCAAAAGATCATCCAGCATGATGAAATTGGATTCATACCAGAGATGCAGGGATGGTTCAACATACATAAATCAATAAATATCAAAAAACACATAAATGGACTGAAAGACAAAAAACACATGATCATCTCAATTGACACAGAAAAAGCCTTCAACAAAATCCAGCAACCCTTCATGCTTAAAGTCCTAGAGGGAATTGGATTGGAGGGATCATTCCTCAATGTAATAGAAGCCATATATAACAAACCCATAGCCAACATCATCCTAAATGGAGAAAAGTCAGAAGCATTCCCCTTAAAGGTAGGAACTTGGCAAGGCTGGCCCCTGTCATCACTCCTCTTCAATATAGTACTTGAAACACTTGCTAGGGCAGTAAGGCAAGAAAAGGAAATTAAAGGAGTACTAATTGGAAAAGAGGAAGTCAAGCTATCCCTTTTTGCAGACAATATGACAGTTTACCTAAGGGATGCCAAAAACTCCACCAGAAAACTCCTAGAAATGATTGAGTTTCAGTAGAGTAGTGGGATACAAAATTAATCTAGAAAAATCAGTAGCCTTTCTTTACACCAACAACAAGCAACTGAAGAAGGAATACAAGGAGACTTTCCCACTCATATTAGCCTCAAAAATAATAAAATACCTAGGAAAAAACCTAACCAAACACACCAAAGATCTCTACAACAAAAATTTTAAACCCCTGAAGGAGATTGAAGAACACATCAAAAGATGGAAAGACTGCCCATGCTCATGGATTGGAAAAATTAATATAGTAAAAATGTCCATTCTATCCAAATTAATATACAAATTCAATGCAATCCCAATTAAAATCCCCAAGACTTTCTTCACAGGCTTGGAAATAAATCCTTAATTTCATATGGAAAAGCAAAAGACCCCGAATAGCCAAAGCAACCCTGAGCGAGAAGAGCAATACAGGGGGGATCTCTATACCAGACTTCAAACTATACTACAGGGCTATAGGCATAAAAACAGCCTAGTACTAGCACAAAAACAGGCCTGTAGACCAATGGGACAAAACTGATGATCCAAACTTGAGCACATACAATTTCAGCCACCTCATATTTGACAAGGAAGCCAAGAAGACTCAATGGAGAAAAAAACAGAATCTTCAGCAAATGCTATTGGCAAAACTGGGTCACCACCTGTAAAAGAAGAAAATTAACCCCTACCTCTCCCCTGTACAAAAGCCACCTCATATTTGACAAGGAAGCCAAGAAGACTCAATGGAGAAAAGATAGAATCTTCAGCAAATGCTGTTGGCAAAACTGGGTCACCACCTGTAAAAGAAGAAAATTAATCCCCTACCTCTCCCCTGTACAAAAAGCAACTCCACATGGATCAAAGACCTCACTGTGAAATCCAAAACTATGAAGGTGATAAAAGAAAAAGTTGGCAGCATCCTACAAGACATAGGCATAAGAAAAGACTTTCTAAATCAGACAGCAGCTGTGCAGGAAATAAGGTTGACAAAGTGAGACCTCATTAAACTCAGAAGCTTCTGTACAGTGAAAGAAACAATCAGGAAAGTGAAGAGAAAACCCAGAGTGGGAGGAAACCTTCACTGCTGATACATCTGACAGAGCATTAACTTCCAGAAGATATAAACTACTCAAAAAAAAAAAGCAAAGAAGAAAAAGGACTGACTCAAAAGATGGAGTAAAGAGCTGAACAAGGATTTCATAAGTGAGAAAATAGAGAAAGCTGAGAAACATGTTAAAAAGTGTTAAAAAAAAAAAAAAGCCGGGCGTGGTGGTGCACACCTTTAATCCTAGCACTTGGGAGGCAGAGGCAGGTGGATCTTTGTGAGTTCAAGGCCAGCCTGGTCTACAGAGTGAGTTCCAGGACAGCTGGGGCTACAGGAAGACCTGTCTCAAAAAAAGACAAAAAAAAAGTGTTCAACATCACTAATAATTAAGGAAATGCAAATTAAAAACCACTTTAAGATATCATCTCACTCTGATAAGACTGGCTAAGATCAGGAAAACAAATGATACCAAGTGCTGGAGAGGTTGTGTGGCAAGGGGAACACTCATCCATTGCTGGTGGGAATGTAAACTCCTAAAACCACTATGGAAAGCAGTCTGGAGAACCCTTATAAGACTCAAAATGAGCCTACCACTTGACCCAGTCATACCACTACTGGGTATATGCCCACAAGACTCATCCTACCACAGAGATACATGCACAGACATGTTTATTGCAGCTCTCTTTACAATAGTGAAGATCTGGAACCACCAAGTGCCCCTCAACTGACGAGTGGATAGAGAAAATGTGGTACATCTACACATTGGAGTTCTATGCAGCAGTAAAGAAAGATGATATCTGGCTGTTTCCTTTCATGGGCTGACAGTTTGTCCAGGAATAACCTTTCGATCCTACTAATGAAGAACAAGCAATTAGATATATAGGTATTTAAGCAGCACTAATAGTTATGGTAGGTTACTTTAGCATAGACACATGTTTGGATATGTTAATCCATGAATTACAATTTTCCCCCCTGTTAAATATGACAGGGTCTTACTGTGGCTTATAACATCTCAACATCTCCTAACCTGTAGGGATGTAAGTTGTGGCATCAGCCATGGGTTATTTCTCCAAGGGAGAGCCAATAGCCAATTAGTTTGGGATATACAGGCACATGGCTGCCTCTGCTGCACAGTATTTCCAGGCAACAGCTCCAGAGAGTGGACTGTTTTACCTCTCATCCACCTGTGCCCCTTTATAAGCCTAGGGAACAACTCTCGGAAGAGGGGCGTGGTAGAATGTAAGGGCTGCGATTGGGGTGAATGGTGAAACTACAGCAATGTAGTCTGGACACTCATTTGATCAACTTGATTGAACAAACAACCTGTCACCCCCACTGATGGTGGGCTGTAGGTGTTTGGGCACAACAGCCTGCAGATAGGTTTTGCATGAAGGAAGCCTGTACTCAGGTTTATCACTTATAGCTAAAAATTAAAAAAAAAAAAAACAAATGAGAGAAAGATGCAGACAGTTATGGCAGATGCATGATCTGGGTGGGGTTGGGGTGGGGGGGAGGGACAAGGGAAATAAGCCTGAACTGAATTGGAAAAAATGTATGAAATGCACAAAGCATCAATAAAAAACTATTTAAAAAAAAAAAAAAAAGAAAGATGATATCATGAAATTTGCAGGTAAACGGATGGAACTAGAAGATATTATGTTAAGTGAAGTGACTCAGTCCCAGAAAAACAAATAATGAATGGTATCCCTATCGGGATGCTAGCACCAAGTACCTAGTTGTAAGGCAAAATGAGCAATGTTAATGTTATATTTCTCATGATCTGAAAACAACTGTGCTCTTATATTGTGACTCCCTTAACAAGTTCTAGAATTAACCTACTATTTATTTCAGACTTTTGAATTTTTGGTATATAGGTGGAGGAATGTATGCATATTTTAGAGTAATATAAAATCAAAATGGAAAAAATATTAACAAAACAAACAAAAAGCAAATGTTGAGCTGGATGTAGCTCAATGGTAAAGTCCATGATTTACTGAATGTAAACCCCAGCACTAAAATGAATGAAAAAAAACTGTTTGTACGACATTGTGTCTAACCACAGTATTTATTTTATGGGAGTGCTTCTAGTATTTCTATACAAGCTCTTGAGCTCTTCTCCAAGATTTTCTTTTTTTAAATTTTTTTTTATTATTAATTTTATTTATTTATGTATGTGTATGAATGTACTGTCTGCATGCAGTCTGTGCACCTGTGTCGTGCAATGCCGCGGAGGTCAAGAGGAGGGTCTCGGATTCCCTGGAACTGGAGTTCTCCTGGAATTGAGTTTCAGATGGTTCTCAGCCGCCCATGTGGGTGCTGGGGATTGGAACCCGGGTCCTCTGCAAGAGCGGTCGGTGCTCTTAACGCTGGCCATCTCTCCAGCCCTCTCCAAGACTTTTCTAAAATATATACAGTAGTTAAAAGTATCCGGCTGATGTAACTTAGCCTTTCTGGACGCTTAACGACCATACTTAATGCCCCTACCAATTGGCGCAGGGACTTGGGATAATTTGTTCCTTGCCCTCAGAGGTCAACTAAGTACCAGGGACTATGCATGGGGCCATCTCTTGAATAATTCTTCCAATGTGAGTCACCAGTCTTCCTGTGTGGGGAGGTCTTGAGATCCACTAATGGCTTCAGCCAGTGTCCAGGCTATAAAGAGGAAAGTCTGCTCATGCTTCAAAAGTGAAGCCTGGTCTAGCAGACCTGACTTTGTCTTCGCAGTGGATGAAACTGGTAAATGAAAGCAAAAGGAACCAGAGGCTCCCTCACTCCCACAAAACGAGTGACCCCGAGGACCAGTCCTCAACTGATCTCAGAAAACAAAAACCTTGGTTAATTAGGCTAACTGTGTGGCCTTAAAACTTCCAAAAGGAAAGTCTAATAAGAAATAATAATAGTAAGTCCTGAGAACTTGTACTTCAGGTATAAAACTTGCGATCTTAATAAAAAGACAAAAAGAAAAAAAAAGCACTGTGTTTTGCTGTCTCCAATTCTTACTAGCAAGCACATCCATCTACTCTGTGGCTGCCACTGCTTTTGTCATCCTTCAAAGACATGACACACAGCTTTCAATCTTCCAATATGGACTGAAGACTCATGTCTCTCCAAGAATCCTCCAAACCTTTAATGACAGTTGGGGACTGCTGAGACATACAGCTTGTGGACTGAGTTACTACCGGGGTTTCAGTCTCTTCAGAGTATAGACTGCCCCTGTTGGACTACCCAGGCTTTATCATGAGACCATGTACAGAAGATCAAGACAGGATGCGTGCTTACTGGACCTCATTCAGTGACCACGGAAAGGAAGACCCCAGTGTGGAGCACAAGGGCAGGATTGATGATTGTTTGGGCTTGCCAAGGAGGAGCCTTAACACTTCCTTAAGGAAAACTGACATCTTTTAGCCTAATAAAGAAAAAAAAGAATCATAGCTGAGGATGCTAAATAAAACTCATATGGCAGAATGCCTGAGCTCTGTGGGTGGGGGCAGGAGGGGAAATGGTCTAAATTTGATTATAAAAATTTATGAAATGCACAAAACTTCAATAAAAAAATTAGCTTGAAAAAAAAAGAACCCAGGTCCTCTGCAAAGAACAGTCACTGCTCTTAACCACTGAGCCATCTCTCCCGCCCCAATGTGTTACTTTAAAGGCTTATCAAGTTAAGTTTGTATCTCCCAAATGCCCTTTGGTGTGGGTTCACTTACAGGAGCCTAGTTAACCTACCCAGAATCACACCCCTTAAAGAAAACCAACTCTCCCTCTCCCAGAGCTTTCACTTGCCAATAGTTCCTCAGCTAGTGTTCGTTTCTTGTCTATTTTCCTACATCTACACTGGGATTTTTGTTCTGCTTGAGCTTACATGGGTTTGTACATGCTGTCACCATAGATGTGAGGTCACATGAGTTGCTAGCCAGCTGTCTGGAAAACTCCTGTTTCTTGTGTCATCCACAACCTTTGGCTCTTATAATCTGTCTGGTCTCCTCTTCTGCAACGATCCCTGAACTTTGGGAGGCAGAAGTTGGATAAGGTGTCCTATTCAGGAGTAAGCACTTGCAGTCTCTTATTCTCTGAATGATGGCCAGTTGTACCTCTCCAAGTCAATCACCACTGCTGTGTAAGGAGCTTCTCTGGTGAAAGTTAAGGAAGTGCATTAATTTATGGGTATAACCATAAATCATTAGAAGTTGATTTAATACTATATCCACTTAGCAGAATAATAATGATAGCCTCTCTCCCTAAAATGAATTGGTGTTTTTAAACTGATTGGTGTTTTTTTTTAATTTTATTTATTTCTGTATGTGTATGAATGTACTGTCTGCATGCAGTTTGTGCACCCATGTCGTTCCATGCCGTGGTCGAAGAGGGTGTCGGACTCCCCTGGAACTGGAGTTCTCCTGGAATTGGAGTTTCAGACAGTTCTCAGCTGCCATGTGGGTGATGGGGATCGAACCGGGTCCTCTGTAAAAGTGGTCGGTGCTCTTAAACCGCTAGCCATCTCTCCAGCCCCTAAAATGAATTGGGTGTTTTTAAACATTCAATTATCTTGGTTGTAGTGCACTGCTACCTTACTATTTATGCACTAGTACTTTGGCACTCAATGAAAACAAAATTGTTTCCACCATTTTGATACTATTTTATGATAAAAGTGAAAGTGTTTTATGCCTCTCTTTCTTACACATAGCCAGATCACACAAGGAACAGTGGTCCTCTGGGAAGCTCACTTTGAAGCCACTGATCTAGAAATGAGCAACTAGAAATGGCTCTGGAGAGAGGGATTTAAGAACAAAAAAATAATCACCAAGATTTAAAGAAGAGACAAGAAACACATATCTTCTAAAGCCTTTGGAATTTAACTTCTGGTTACTTGTTTTTATCTTTTACCTAAGACCTTGCCAATGATATTTTTTCTGCAGAAAGGACACGGCAGCATCCGAGTGGCTTTTACACGTCTGAAAACTGCCACATGAGAAGGAATAACAAGTAGAAACTTTACTTACACTGTAGAATGGTCGAGAACATTCATTTGTCACAATAGACCTTAACACAATGAAAGATGCATGATTCCAGTGGGGAGCTGTGGGGGTGCCAATGAGAAAGGGGTAGAAAGGTGTTAAGTTGGTCAAGACGTTTACATGAAATACACAGAATTCAACTTTATTGACAGACAATTGGCTACAAAGTGAGCCCCTCAGATGACCAGCAGTAGCTTCACTTAACATCCATTTGCACCCCAGCTTACTGTCTGAAATCCCAGCCTACTAAAAACAGTATCCTGGTAATCACACTTTCACACTGGTTTTAGTAAAATATGTATTTTGTCAGCTAATCCAGGAAGATTTATGTGGATTCCTTGTTCCAGGTGTATTTTCCACTTGATTTCTCATAAAATATATTTGGAACAAAATTTTTTAAATACTATGTAATTATTGAAAATAATTTTTTTTCACAGGACTAGGAAAATGACTCTCAGTAAGTGCTTGTTGCCCAAGAATGAAGACCTGAGTTCCAGGCCTGAGAACTCATGTAAAAGAGCTAGGTATGGTATTATGCTGTATGCTAGCCCTGGGGAGGCAGGGGCAGAAGGGTCCCTGGAGCTCTCTGGCCATTCAGTCTTAATGACTTCATGAACTCTAAGTTTACTGAGAAACCCTATCTCAAAAGATAAGATAGAAAGGGATAGAGGAGACATCCATATTGATCTCTGACCTACGCATACAAGTCCACACAAGTATCCATAAATCCCACACATATGCACACTCACGAACACATAGACACACAAATATATTTGTCTTAGAAAGTTCTTTTTAGCATCTATACTACAAAGAGCTTACTAAGTACTAAGACAATATAAGATAAAGTAGAGCACAAATACAAAGCAATATTCTAGACTGTGGAGTCCCGCTCCACCTCTTTCTTCTTTTCTGTTTTCTAACATCTGGATCTTGGGGAGTAATCCAGCAGTGTCAACCTCAGCTGCTTTCATATACCAAAACTTAGCCAAAGCTAAGGCAATTAGGCTCCACCTTCCTGGAATCCCAGCGCCTAACATATAATCTATCTTCCTAACCTCTGAGGCAGTAGTTCTTCTTAGAAATAAAGCTTCAACAGTCTGTGAAAAGATAGCAAAACCCCTCAGCAGCTGACACCTAAAGTCAGTATGATTTGTAGGATGCTGTTTTTAGTAAGCTGGGATTTCAGATACATGAGCTAGGGTGCAGATGGATGTCAGGTGACACTACTGCTGGACACCTGGGGACTCACTTTGAAGCCCCTGGCCTGTCAATAAAGTCTTTTCTACTTGTCATCCCTACTCATGTGGCAGTTTTCAGACATGTAAAAGCCACTCGGATGCTGCTGTGTCCTTTCTGCAAATTTTAATTACTATACATTTTTCTTCTGAAATGCCATTAGTATGTGTTTGCTATTGTTCCTTCGCTGTCCCTGAATCCCAATCCTGCCCCTCTATAGAATGAGACAGCTTTCCACTCACATGAACTTCTCCTTGCTGCAAAGGCACTTGAATGAAAAATAAAATAATATGAATGGTAATTTGTCCTAGTTCTGTTCCACTTCTGGGCCAAAAATTTATACTCCATACAATACTGGAATATTCTCAGTGGAACACTGTCTAACAAATGCAAATTTCAATTCACTTTCATCATATGCAAGTAAAATATTAGCTCAGAATCTTATTTTTGTTCAAAAACACATGTAAATCCAATTTTAAAAGCTACTGAATAATCCTACTAGGTAAGATGCTTGATTAATCATTTTGAGCTATCTTAAAAATGGTTTTTGCCTGTACATCTCTAGGGTTTCAGGAAAAGGAGATGTCTGAATCAGAACTCCATGAAGGAAATACAGCTGAGTTTCCATTAACTGAAGCTATGAAATGGAGATGAGTAAAACCAGGGACTCGTAGTCTTTCTCCTTCTCTCCTCCTGGTGAACATCTTTCATAAATGATCCAGTTTTCCTTCTACTTCCCACCCTTAATCCCATCAACCCTACCCTCCATTCCAGCCAAATACCCTCTGTAATACATTGCACCCTGACTCCATGCACTAGCCCAGCTTCTCAAGGTTCAAGCTTTTTTAAATTGAATTCTGTGTATTTCATGTATAACGTCTCGACCAATCTTACTCACCTTTTACCCCTTTCTCCATTGGCACCCCCACAGCTCCCCCACTTGGACTTCATGCATGCTTTCATTTGTGTTAAGGTCTATTGTGACAAATGAATGTTCTCGACCATTCTACCAGTGTAAGTTGTCCACTGAACTCTAGTCAGCCTATCCACAGTCCCTCAAGTTAAGAAAACCAGCTCTTCCTCACATCAACTAATCAGCCCAATTTTCTTCAACTAAGACTGGGTTCTGCTGCCCATTTCCCAGTTCCATGTGGGTTTTTGCTTAGTTGTGTTTGCATGTGTTTTGTGCCTGCTGACATCAGTGCTGTAGGTTCATAGAGCAGGGTCCTAGGAGCCTATAGGACTCTACTTCCAGATGGTCATGCACCTCTTCCTGGCTCTTACAAACTTTGCCCCCTCTTCTGCAGTTGTCCCTGAGATTTTGGTGAGTGAAGCTTAATATCTGAGACCTGCACATGAACCCATACTCTGCAAACTCTTCCACTATTTGACCATTTATGATCTTTTTAATTCCTGACCCTCTGTGCATGGAGGAGCTCCTTAATGAGAGTTAAGAGGTTCTTTGTCCTCTTTCCCCCTATTTCTATGTTGCATGAGCCTTAGTGTAAGGTTCATTGTAGATGTGCCACTTAGGCTTGGGCAATTACCACAATGTCTGTGTGTGACCAAATGTGGTACTCTGTAACAGCTCTTTATTTGGTGCAAAACTGGGGACATTTTAAATGGTGAAGACATGGAGAGAGGGTTAGATGGTGGGGAAAGGAGAGAGGAAAGATAAAATAATGCCTAGCTAGTGTAGAAAACCAGAGAGAATAATGTTAGTCTAATAATCTAATGAAAAATTCACATAAATATTTCTACTGAATCATGTGCATAGCTGAAAGCTAAATATAACAAGAACAGTGCCAGATAGGAGAAACCTTCCTTTGGGCTATTACCATAGCCCTTGATTACCTCCCAGAACCTGAAAGTAAAACCCTATTGCGAAGACGGATATACTTCAGAGATCAGTTTGAAGCTAGAACTGACCTGAAGCACCTCCCCTGAAGGCTAGCTCAAATAGCTTGGAGAGCACTATGCAAGATGCTGGTGTGGGAGCGAACACAATTGATGGTCCAACACCAGCTTTAAGACCAATAAAAACCACATCAATGTCTGTCACTGCATAGGACATTGGTGCAGTAGTGGCATTTTATCTTAGGGACATCAAAAGTTAGCTAATTGGGCTTAAAGCCACTCAATGGGATGACACGTGTGTGGCCACTTTAACACATACCAAATACACATGTGGAGAGGTCATAGGTCTTGGAGAAAACCCAAGTTTCTCACATCTGTAGACTAAGGTAACTTCATACTAAGTACAAAATATGCATCTTAACCTTGGTTAATCTGGGCTAACTGTGTGGCTTTAAATCCAAAAGGAAAACTATAACAGAAATAAATAAATAGTAAGCCCTGAGAGTGTACTTCAGGTATAAACTTGAGATCTTAGTAAAAAGATAAAAGAATTATTAAAAAAAAAAAAAGAGCATCGTGTTTTGCCTGTCTTACTGACAAGTGCAGCTACCCGGTAGCCTGCCACTGCTTTTGCCATCCTTCAAAGCATGAGAACACGCTTTTCAACCTTCCAATATGGACTAAAGACTCATGTCTCTCCAAGATCCTCCAAGCCTTCAGTGCCAGATGGGACTGCTGAGACATCCAACTTGTGGACTGAGCTACTACTGGGTTCAGCCTCTTCAAGTGTAGACTGCATTGTTGGACTAGCCAGGCTGTATATGGGCAGTACAGGAAGATCAGACAGGACTTGGTGCTTACGGACCTCATTTGGTGACCATGGGTAGGAAACACCCAGTGTGGACACAAGGGCAGAACTGATGGTGGTTTGGGCTTGCTGAGGAGGAGCCTTCAACATGACATCTTTCAGCCTAATAAAGAAAAAAAATCATAAGCTGAAGATGCAAAACCTATGATATATGTGGCATCACATGTGCATATTTTGGAATGAGGAATAATAACAACAACCAGAAGTCTGGATCAAAGAATGACTGAAACTTAACTTCTGCTCAAAAAACAGCAACTTCTGCATGAGAATTTTGAGAGAGACTGAGAAAAAAATGAAAAATATGTTGGCAGAATGCATGAGCTCTGGTGGGGGGTGGGGGGGCAGGGAGGGGGGTACAGGTCTAGATTTTTATTTGAAATTTTTATGAAATGCACAAGCTTCAATAAAAATTTGCTTTGAAAAAAATAGTATCTTTATATTTACAAATAACCCAGACACCACTCATCAAGGTTCAAACTGTAAATTTATAGAAGAAAAGTGTGTGGAGCTCCCATTTTCTCAGAGTTCTCTCTAGCAAATATCTTCTCTCTATGTCTATGGGGGCTGACCATATAAAACAAACATGGTGGCCCCACCTTTCCTAGGAACAATGGGAATAAGACCACTGGAACCAGCATCTTGCCGAAGAAAAAGCAGAACCCCACACAAGCCTGCTGTCACCTGATCAGACCTGGGAAACCATCCAAATCTGTCCAGAGTTGAGGCTAGAGGAGAACTGTTAAACCTCATAAATTTCAGTCATTAGTTCCCCATGAACAGAAGCCTCTTCTTGGGTGAACCAGCTTTCTTCAGGTGAAGAAACTCTGAAGGGAGACTGAGAGCTGACCTCCAGGCTGAAGCCCTGCCAATAGCTGGGGAACAAGTCCTTTATTCCCCAAAGGAAATCTGGAAGTGTATGACACCATCTGCAAGCACTCCTCTTGCACCTTGGGCATCTACTCCTTCCTGGAGGTTCAAGAAGTAGTTTTTCTGGGATTGCAGGACACATCCTTCCCATGTGGACAGCACAGAAGAGGAAACAAATAAGGATAACTGGCCTTGAAAGGGCTGATCACAGTGCCACACTAGGTATTTCTGGTCACTTCCCTTTACTATCCAGCCTGTAGTCTGCTCCCTTTCAGCCAGAACTTCTTCTAGTCTTCATAATCTACCTGACATGGCTTAGACCCTGATCCTGGGACCTCATCACCATGGCTCTCTCTGAGTTGGGTTGCTTCTCTATTTACAGTCAGTAGAAGCAAAAGATAATCAAGAAGTACCCAAATAAATCCCTCCAGGGAATTATGTACCCTGCATGGCTTTTCCACTAGCCAATAGCAATCCATGTCTTCCAATCAATCCTAATTAAGTATCTTTCCAAAACAAGAATGTTGCTGTAAAGCCTGCACAAACTGATCACAGGGAAGCCTTAGCTTATGGTTAAGTCTTTGTGGCGTCTGATGGTTACTTCCTTTCTTTGGAAAAATCCTCTGATAACTCAAGTAATGTGAAATACATATTTCTCCAGTGGTCAATGAGAGCGATGGTTTCAGGCTCACCTCTTCTTCCTTATGCATGATGCCCTCAAGCTTGGTATTTATACCATAAGTCCATCAACATGCCTCTACCTCCAGACCTCTTTGTTCCCAGTCTTCTAAGCTTTCGTCCCCAGGTTCTAGACTGGCCCACCAAGCCACTCACATTGAAGCATGTGTTTATATATATTTTATCCTTGGGCCAGAAATTAGAAAACAAGAACACTGCTAAAGTCCTATCCATAAACATCTCCAGTAGGTTCTACAGGGAGGGCACTAATCTTCCCATGAAATGTGCTGCAGATTTTTCTTCTTTTGCCAGCTGGAAGAAAGAATTACCCATGCTTCTACTGATGGATGCTGAAAGGAAATGTTAGGTCACTAAGAGTGGAGGAATATGGGTCTAACCTATATCTCATTCTCCTTGCTCGTGCCCTGGTTCAAACTATGATTGATTTTGCATGAACATCTTCCATCATGTGAAACATTAGTCTCAAAACACACAGATGGGAACTTCCCAAGGTTGTCAGGAGCTTCGATCTCACCAGTGCTTTCTTTATGACGATTAGCATGGCCTTCAGTCTTCCTGGTGAAGTCTTTGCAAGTACATATTACACCCTCTCTAAAAAGCTAATTGCTTATTTATCTAAAACAGTAGTTCTAGCATTTCTGCTTCATTTTGTAGGTTATAACTTTTACAATTTTTTTTATTAATTTTATTTTTCTGTTTGTTGAGTGTACTGTCTGCATGCAAGTTTGTTGCACCCGTGTCGTGCAATGCCGCGGAGGTCAGAAGAGGGTGTTGGATTCCCCTGGAACTGGAGTTCTCCCGGAATTTGAGTTTCAGATGGTTCTTCGGCCGCCATGTGGGTGCTTGGGTTCAAACCCGGGTCCTTGTAAGAGCGGTCGGTGCTCTTAAACCGCTAGGCATCTCTCCAGCCCGGTTTATATCTTTTTCCATAGTTGTTGAAGCCATCTTATGTTAACATTTGTGGCATCTCCTAGTACTCATAGGGAGTTCGTTTCACATCCCAGAGGAAGGCTCTCATGTTGAAAGTTCTCTTTGTCTAAATTTATGTTCTACCACTCATCCCCAGAACAAAATCACATTTGTCTTTTTATCTCTGGCCAGGTTATGCTGTCTGTGTCACATTTCCTTCATGGCATATTCCCATCCCTCCCCTAAAAGACCCTGAAAATCCTTGGCTTAGTGGTCAGGAAAGGAAGTTTCCACGAGAATTCACATGTTTTGTTTTTGTTTTCCAAAAGGAGTCTTCACACAGAGGAGCAGCAGCCTTGCACATCTGCAGGCTCTGGGGAATCGAGGGTTCTGGCTTTCTGGTCCATTTCTCTTCCAATTGGGGTTTTTGACTTGGCACAGCAGAGCGGCCTTTATTTCAAAGTTCATCTTCTTTGAAGCTCCATCCCCACATGAGAAGGCTATGGCTGGGTTTCTACTTTCTCTGGCCTTCTACTAAAGGAAATAAAAGGCTCATTACATGATACCAATGAAGTCCTCTGGCTTTCCCATTTGGCTTTGGTGCCAATTAATCATTCTTAGTCAAGCCATTTCTATTTTCCAAGAATAGAATCTTCTTAGTGCTTGCTCATTCTTTCTATCTTCTCCTAGATCTGGCTCCTAAATGCCTGACACATGGGCTTGACTAATGGCACAATCCAGGTTCATTAGTATAACAACCCAGCTTACCACCAGTGAGCATTTCAATTATTGCATTCATTAGTGCTAAGGACTCTCTGTGTCCCACAATCCAACAGTCCAACTGGTCAGGAAGTAATTCACCTCCAAAGTGCCATATTATCATCTGTTCTCTTGATCCTGGTACCCATTCTGAAGTCTGAATGCTTTGAAAAGTAGACTTTGACATGGAGACACCTATGTAGGATGTATGTTTAGAAGGTGTTTGGGGCCAGGCTTGGTGGCACATTGCTTTTAATCCTACACTTGGGAGGCAGGGGCAGGTGGATCTTGTGAGTTCAAGGCCAGCATGGGACTAAAGGGAGACCCTGTCTCAAAAAGACCAAAAAAAAAAAAAAAAAAAAAACAACAAGGGTTTGGGATCAATCATGTGCAAAGGAACAAAAAGGGAACAGATTAGCTAAGAGAGACTTGAGCTCTGACACAGTCTCAAAGAAGGATTTAGCTGAGTCTGGAACTATGGAGTAGAGGCCCAAGTGGAGGAGCAATCACTAATGTGGGCTGTCCCTGAGAAGTATAATTCTGATCAAGGTAGGACCTCAATAAAGATGACTTCTAAGGTCATCTTCTGTCAGCCTTCACACTGTGAGGTAATATTCTTTTTTTTTTTAAAATTTTTATGAGCACATTTCAACATTTCTTAATCAAATTAGACTCACTCCCCACTCCATGCCCACCCCTCATGCCCCCACCCCTGCCAGCAAGCTCATGATTCTGTCGTACACCGGTCCTGTCTTGTATCTTTTTCTGAGAGTAAAATTCTACTCCTGAGGAAGGCATTTGGAAAGCACTGCAAAGCCAATGAATATATAGAATAATAAAATGCTCCAAGAATTATTATTACTACTACTAATAAAATGTGACTAAAGGACATTACTGTTCATGAAGTATTTTGACTAATTTTGCTTTCCTTGCTCCACCCTTCAANTCTCTCTCTCTCTCTCTCTCTCTCTCTCTCTCTCTCTCTCTCTCTCCTGTCTTTTTGAGATAGGGTCTCCATTTAGTCCCAACTGGCCTGGAGCTAGCAATGTAGACCAGGCTGGCCTTGAACTCACAAAGATCTGCCTGCCTCTGCCTGGGATTAAAGATTTGTGCCATCACACCTGGCCTAAAAGAGTTCTTAACTGCCATGTGGGTGCTGGGAATCGAACCCAGGTCCTCTGTAAGAGCAGTAAGTGCCCTTAACTTCTGAGCCATCTCTCCAGCCCATAGTGCCCTCTCTTTTTTTTTTAATTTTTTTAATTTTATTTATTTATGTATGTGTATGAATGTACTGTCTGCATGCAAGTCTGTGCACCTGTGTCGTGCAATGCCGCGGAGGTCAGAAGAGGGTCTCGGATTCCCCTGGAACTGGAGTTCTCCTGGAATTGGAGTTTCAGACGGTTCTCAGCCGCCATGTGGGTGCTGGGGATTGAACCCGGGTCCTCTGCAAGAGCGGTCGGTGCTCTTAACCGCTAGGCCATCTCTCCAGCCCTCTCCAAGACTTTTCTAAAATATTATACAGTAGTTAAAAGTATCAGGCTGATGTAACTTAGCCTTTCTGGACGCTTAACGACCATACTTAATGCCCATACCAATTTGGCCGAGGGACTTAGGGGATAACTTTGTTCCTTGCCCTCAGAGGTCAACTAAGTACCAGGGGACTATGCATGGGGCCATCTCTTGAAATATCTTCCAAATGTGAGTCACCAGTCTTCCTGTGTGGGGAGGTCTTGGAGATCCACTAATGGGACTTCAGCCAGTGTCCAGGCTATAAAGAGGAAAGTCTGCTCATGCTTCAAAAAGTGAAGCCTGGTCTAGCAAGACCTGACTTTGTCTTCGAGTGGATGAAACTGGTAAATGAAAAGTCAAAAGGAACCAGAGGCTCCCTCACTCCCACAAAACCGGAGTGACCCCTGAGGACCAGATCCTCAACTGACCTTGAGAAAGCAAAAACCTTGGTTAATCTGGGCTAACTGTGTGGCCTTAAACTTCCAAAAGGAAAGTATAATAAGAAATAAATAATCAGTAAGCCCTGAGAACTTGTACTTCAGGTATAAAACTTGCGATCTTAATAAAAAGAAAAAAAGAAAAAAAAAGCACTGTTGTTTTGCCTGTCTCCAATTCTTACTAGCAAGTGCTTCTACCCTGTGGCTGCCACTGCTTTTGTCATCCTTCAAAGACATGACACACAGCTTTTCAATCTTCCAATATGGACTGAAGACTCATGTCTCTCCAAGAATCCTCCAAACCTTTAATGACAGTTGGGGACTGCTGAGACATACAGCTTGTGGACTGAGTTACTACCGGGGTTTCAGTCTCTTCAGAGTATAGACTGCCATTGTTGGACTACCCAGGCTTTATCATGGACACCAGTACAGGAAGATCAAGACAGGATGCCAGTGCTTACTGGACCTCATTCAGTGACCACGGAAAGGGAAGACCCCAGTGTGGAGCACAAGGGCAGGATTGATGATTGTTTGGGCTTGCCAAGGAGGAGCCTTTAAACACTTCCTTAAGGAAAACATGACATCTTTTAGCCTAATAAAGAAAAAAAGAAATCATAAGCTGAGGATGCTAAATAAAACTCATATGGCAGAATGCATGAGCTCTGGTGGGGTGGGGGGCAAGGAAGGGGAAATGGGTCTAAATTTGATTTAAAAATTTATGAAATGCACAAAACTTCAATAAAAAAATTAGCTTTGAAAAAAAAAAGAACCCAGGTCCTCTGCAAGAACAGTCACTGCTCTTAACCACTGAGCCATCTCTCCAGCCCCAATGTGTATACTTTAAAGGCTTATCAAGTTAAGTTTGTATCTCCCAAATGCCCTTTGGTGTGGGTTCATCCACAGGAGACTAGTTAACCTACCCAGAATCACACCCTTAAAGAAAACCAACTCTCCCTCTCCCAGAAGCTTTCACTTGCCAATAGTTCCTCAGCTAGTGTTCGTTTCTTGTCTATTTTCCTACATCTACACTGGGATTTTTGTTCTGCTTGAGCTTACATGGGTCTTGTACATGCTGTCACCATAGTTGTGAGGTCACATGAGTTGCTAGCCAGCTGTCTGGAAAACTCTGTTTCTTTGTGGTCTTCCACAACCTTTGGCTCTTATAATCTGTCTGTCTCCTCTTCTGCAACGATCCCTGAACTTTGGGAGGCAGAAGTTGGATATAGGTTTCCTATTCAGGAGTAAGCACTCTGCAGTCTCTTATTCTCTGAATGATGGCCAGTTGTACCTCTCCAAGTCAATCACCATCTGCTGTGTAAGGAAGCTTCTCTGGTGAAAGTTGGAAGATGCATTAATTTTATGGGTATAACAATAAATCATTAGAAGTTGATTTAATACTATATCCACTTAGCAGAATAATAATGATAGCCTCTCTCCCTAAAATGAATTGGTGTTTTTAAACTGAATTGGTGTTTTTTTTTAATTTTATTTATTTCTGTATGTGTATGAATGTACTGTCTGCATGCAAGTTTGTGCACCCATGTCGTGCAATGCCGTGGTCAGAAGAGGGTGTCGGACTCCCCTGGAACTGGAGTTCTCCTGGAATTGGAGTTTCAGACAGTTCTCAGCTGCCATGTGGGTGATGGGGATCGAACCCGGGTCCTCTGTAAGAGCGGTCGGTGCTCTTAACCGCTAGGCCATCTCTCCAGCCCCTAAAATGAATTGGTGTTTTTAACAATTCAATTATCTTGGTGATTAGTGAACATGCTACCTTACTATTTATGCACTAGTACTTTGGCACTCAATGAAAACAAAATTGTTTCCACCATTTTGATACTATTTTATGATAAAAGGTGAAAGTGTTTTAATGCCTCTCTTTCTTACACATAGCCAGATCACACAAGGAACAGTGGTCCTCTGGGAAGCTCACTTTGAAGCCACTGATCTAGAAATGAGCAACTAGAAATGGCTCTGGAGAGAGGGATTTAAGAACAAAAAAATAATCACCAAGATTTAAAGAAGAGACAAGAAACACATATCTTCTAAAGCCTTTGGAATTTAACTTCTGGTTACTTGTTTTTATCTTTTACCTAAGACCTTGCCAATGATATTTTTTCTGCAGAAAGGACACGGCAGCATCCGAGTGGCTTTTACACGTCTGAAAACTGCCACATGAGAAGGAATAACAAGTAGAAACTTTACTTACACTGTAGAATGGTCGAGAACATTCATTTGTCACAATAGACCTTAACACAAATGAAAGCATGCATGAATTCCAGTGGGGGAGCTGTGGGGAGTGCCAATGGAGAAAGGGGTAGAAAGGTGATTAAGATTGGTCAAGACGTTATACATGAAATACACAGAATTCAACTTTATTGACAGACAATTGGCTACAAAGTGAGCCCCTCAGATGACCAGCAGTAGCTTCACTTAACATCCATTTGCACCCCAGCTTACTGTCTGAAATCCCAGCCTACTAAAAACAGTATCCTGGTAATCACACTTTCACACTGGTTTTAGTAAAATATGTATTTTGTCAGCTAATCCAGGAAGATTTATGTGGATTCCTTGTTCCAGGTGTATTTTCCACTTGATTTCTCATAAAATATATTTGGAACAAAATTTTTTAAATACTATGTAATTATTGAAAATAATTTTTTTTCACAGGACTAGGAAAATGACTACCAGTAAAGTGCTTGTTGCCCAAGAATGAAGACCTGAGTTCCAGGCCTGAGAACTCATGTAAAAGAGCTAGGTATGGTATTGCATGCTGTAGTGCTAGCCCTGGGGAGGCAGGGGCAGAAGGGTCCCTGGAGCTCTCTGGCCATTCAGTCTTAATGACTTCATGAACTCTAAGTTTACTGAGAAACCCTATCTCAAAAGATAAGATAGAAAGGGATAGAGGAAGACATCCATATTGATCTCTGACCTACACATACAAGTCCACACAAGTATCCATAAATCCCACACATATGCACACTCACGAACACATAGACACACAAATATATTTGTCTTAGAAAGTTCTTTTTAGCATCTATACTACAAAGAGCTTACTAAGTACTAAGACAATATAAGATAAAGTAGAGCACAAATACAAAGCAATATTCTAGACTGTGACTCCCTCTCCACATCTTTCTTCTTTTCTGTTTTCTAACATCTGGATCTTGGGGAGTAATCCAGCAGTGTCAACCTCAGCTGCTTTCATATACCAAAACTTAGCCAAAGCTAAGGCAATTAGGCTCCACCTTCCTGGAATCCCAGCGCCTAACATATAATCTATCTTCCTAACCTCTGAGGCAGTAGTTCTTCTTAGAAATAAAGCTTCAACAGTCTGTGAAAAGATAGCAAAACCCCTCAGCAGCTGACACCTAAAGTCAGTATGATTTGTAGGATGCTGTTTTTACTAAGCTGGGATTTCAGATACATGAGCTAGGGTGCAGATGGATGTCAGGTGACACTACTGCTGGACACCTGGGGAGCTCACTTTGAAGCCAATGGCCTGTCAATAAAGTCTTTTCTACTTGTCATCCCTACTCATGTGGCAGTTTTCAGACATGTAAAAGCCACTCGGATGCTGCTGTGTCCTTTCTGCAAATTTTAATTACTATACATTTTTCTTCTGAAATGCCATTAGTATGTGTTTGCTATTGTTCCTTCGCTGTCCCTGAATCCCAATCCTGCCCCTCTATAGAATGAGACGGCTTTCCACTCACATGAACTTCTCCTTGCTGCAAAGACACTTGAATGAAAAATAAAATAATATGAATGGTAATTTGTCCTAGTTCTGTTCCACTTCTGGGCCAAAAATTTATACTCCATACAATACTGGAATATTCTCAGTGGAACACTGTCTAACAAATGCAAATTTCAATTCACTTTCATCATATGCAAGTAAAATATTAGCTCAGAATCTTATTTTTGTTCAAAAACACATGTAAATCCAATTTTAAAAGCTACTGAATAATCCTACTAGGTAAGATGCTTGATTAATCATTTTGAGCTATCTTAAAAATGGTTTTTGCCTGTACATCTCTAGGGTTTCAGGAAAAGGAGATGTCTGAATCAGAACTCCATGAAGGAAATACAGCTGAGTTTCCATTAACTGAAGCTATGAAATGGAGATGAGTAAAACCAGGGACTCGTAGTCTTTCTCCTTCTCTCCTCCTGGTGAACATCTTTCATAAATGATCCAGTTTTCCTTCTACTTCCCACCCTTAATCCCATCAACCCTACCCTCCATTCCAGCCAAATACCCTCTGTAATACATTGCACCCTGACTCCATGCACTAGCCCAGCTTCTCAAGGTTCAAGCTTTTTTAAATTGAATTCTGTGTATTTCATGTATAACGTCTCGACCAATCTTAATCACCTTTCTACCCCTTTCTCCATTGGCACCCCCACAGCTCCCCCACTGGAATTCATGCATGCTTTCATTTGTGTTAAGGTCTATTGTGACAAATGAATGTTCTCGACCATTCTACAGTGTAAGTTCATCCACTGAACTCTAGTCAGCCTATCCACAGTCCCTCAAGTTAAGAAAACCAGCTCTTCCTCACTCAGCACTAATCAGCCACCAATATTTCTTCAACTAAGATTGGGTTCTGCTGCCCATTTCCCCAGTTCCATGCTAGGTTTTTGCTTAGCTGTGTTTGCATGTGTTTTGTGCCTGCTGACATCAGTGCTGTAGGTTCATATGAGCAGGGTCTTAGGAGCCTATAGGACTCTACTTCCAGATGGTCATGCACCTCCTTCCTGGCTCTTTACAAACTTTCTGCCCCCTCTTCTGCAGTTGTCCCTGAGATTTTGGTGAGTGAAGCTTAATATCTGAGACCTGCCCATGAACCCATACTCTGCAAACTCTTCCACTATTTGACCATTTATGATCTTTTTAATTCCTGACCCTCTGTTGCATGAAGGAGCTTCCTTAATGAGAGTTAAGAGGTTCATTTGGGTCCTCTTTCCCCCTTATTCTATGTTGCATGAGCCTTAAGTGTAGAGGTTGCATTGTAGATGTGCCACTTAGGCTTGGGCAATTCACACACAATGTCTGTGTGTGACCAAATGTGGTACTCTGTAACAGTCTTCATTTGGTGCAAAACTGGGGACATTTTAAATGGTGAAGACATGGAGAGAGGGTTAGATTGGGGAAAGGGAGAGAGGAAAGATAAATAATGCCTAGCTAGTGTAGAAAACCAGAGAGAATAATGTTAGTCTAATAATCTAATGAAAAATTACACATATAATATTTCTACGTGAATCCATGTGCATAGCTGAAAGCTACATAACAAGAAACAGTGCCAGATAGGAGAAACCTTCCTTTGGGCTATTACCATAGCCCTTGATTACCTCCCAGAACCTGAAAGTAAAACCTTATTGCTGAAGACAGGATATACTTCAGAGATCAGATTTGAAGCTAGAACTGACCTGGAAGCCACCTCCCCTGAAGGCTAGCTCTCATAGCTTTGGAGAGCACTATGCAAGATGCTGAGCGAACAACAATTGATGGTCCAACACCAGCTTTAAGACCAAATAACCACATCAATGTCTGTCACTGCATAGGACATTGGTGCAGTAGTGGCAGTTTTATCTTAGGGACAATCAAAAGTTAGCTAATTGGACTTAAAGCCCACTCAATGGGATGACACTGTGTGTGGCACTGTAAACATAGCCAAATACACATGGATGGAGAGGTCATAGGTCTTGGAGAAATTCCCAAGTTTCTCACATCTGTAGACTAAGGTAACTTCATACTAAGTACAAAATATGCATCTTAACCTTGGTTAATCTGGGCTAACTGTGTGGCTTTAAATATCCAAAAGGAAACTATAACCAGAAATAAATAAATAGTAAGCCCTGAGAAAGTGTACTTCAGTTATAAAACTTGAGATCTTAGTAAAAAGATAAAAAGTTATTAAAAAAAAAAAAAGAATCGTTGTTTTGCCTGTCTTACTGACAAGTGCAGCTACCCTGTAGCTGCCACTGCTTTTGCCATCCTTCAAAGACATGAGACACAGCTTTTCAACCTTCCAATATGGACTAAAGACTCATGTCTCTCCAAGAATCCTCCAAGCCTTCAGTGCCAGATGGAGACTGCTGAGACATCCAACTTGTGGACTGAGCTACTACTGGGGTTTCAGCCTCTTCAAAGTATAGACTGTCATTGTTGGACTAGCCAGGCTGCATCATGGAGAACAGTACAGGAAGATCAAGACAGGACTTGGTGCTTACTGGACCTCATTTGGTGACCATGGGAAGGAACCCCAGTGTGGAACATAAGGGCAGAACTGATGGTGGTTTGGGCTTGCTGAGGAGGAGCCTGCAAACATGACATCTTTCAGCCTAATAAAGAAAAAAATCATAAGCTGAAGATGCTAAAACCTATGATATATGTGGCATGCACATGTGCATATTTTGGAATGAGGAATAATAACAACAACAAGAAGTCTGGATCAAAGAATTGACTGAAACGGTGAACTTCTGCTCAAAACAGCAAACTTCTGCATTGAGAATTTTGAGAGAGACTGAGAAAAAAATGAAAAATATGTTTGGCAGAATGCATGAGCTCTGGTGGGGTGGGGGGGCAGGGAGGGGGGTACAGGTCTAGATTTTATTTGAAATTTTATATGAAATGCACAAAGCTTCAATAAAAATTTGCTTTGAAAAAAATATGTATCTTTATATTTACAAATAACCCAGACACCACTCATCAAGGTTCAAACTGTAAATTTATAGAAGAAAAGTGTGTGGAGCTCCCATTTTCTCAGAGTTCTCTCTAGCAAATATCTTCTCTCTATGTCTATGGGGGCTGACCATATAAAACAAACATGGTGGCCCCACCTTTCCTAGGAACAATGGGAATAAGACCACTGGATCCAGCATCTTGCCGAAGAAAAAGCAGAACCCCACACAAGCCTGCTGTCACCTGATCAGACCTGGGAAACCATCCAAATCTGTCCAGAGTTGAGGCTAGAGGAGAACTGTTAAACCTCATAAATTTCAGTCATTAGTTCCCCATGAACAGAAGCCTCTTCTTGGGTGAACCAGCTTTCTTCAGGTGAAGAAACTCTGAAGGGAGACTGAGAGCTGACCTCCAGGCTGAAGCCCTGCCAATAGCTGGGGAACAAGTCCTTTATTCCCCCAAAGGAAATCTGGAAGTGTATGACACCATCTGCAAGCACTCCTCTTGCACCTTGGGCATCTACTCCTTCCTGGAGGTTCAAGAAGTAGTTTTTCTGGGATTGCAGGACACATCCTTCCCAGGTGGACAGCACAGAAGAGGAAACAAATAAGGATAACTGGCCTTGAAAGGGCTGATCACAGTGCCACACTAGGTATTTCTGGTCACTTCCCTTTACTATCCAGCCTGTAGTCTGCTCCCTTTCAGCCAGAACTTCTTCTAGTCTTCATAATCTACCTGACATGGCTTAGACCCTGATCCTGGGACCTCATCACCATGGCTCTCTCTGAGTTGGGTTGCTTCTCTATTTACAGTCAGTAGAAAGCAAAAGATAATCAAGAAGTACCCAAATAAATCCCTCCAGGGAATTATGTACCCTGCATGGCTTTTCCACTAGCCAATAGCAATCCATGTCTTCCAATCAATCCTAATTAAGTATCTTTCCAAAACAAGAATGTTGCTGTAAAGCCTGCACAAACTGATCACAGGGAAGCCTTAGCTTATGGTTAAGTCTTTGTGGCGTCTGATGGTTACTTCCTTTCTTTGGAAAAATCCTCTGATAACTCAAGTAATGTGAAATACATATTTCTCCAGTGGTCAATGAGAGCGATGGTTTCAGGCTCACCTCTTCTTCCTTATGCATGATGCCCTCAAGCTTGGTATTTATACCATAAGTCCATCAACATGCCTCTACCTCCAGACCTCTTTGTTCCCAGTCTTCTAAGCTTTCATCCCCAGGTTCTAGACTGGCACACCAAGCCACTCACATTGAAGCATGTGTTTATATATATTTTATCCTTGGGCCAGAAATTAGAAAACAAGAACACTGCTAAAGTCCTATCCATAAACATCTCCAGTAGGTTCTACAGGGAGGGCACTAATCTTCCCATGAAATGTGCTGCAGATTTTTCTTCTTTTGCCAGCTGGAAGAAAGAATTACCCATGCTTCTACTGATGGATGCTGAAAGGAAATGTTAGGTCACTAAGAGTGGAGGAATATGGGTCTAACCTATATCTCATTCTCCTTGCTCGTGCCCTGGTTCAAACTATGATTGATTTTGCATGAACATCTTCCATCATGTGAAACATTAGTCTCAAAACACACAGATGGGAACTTCCCAAGGTTGTCAGGAGCTTCGATCTCACCAGTGCTTTCTTTATGACGATTAGCATGGCCTTCAGTCTTCCTGGTGAAGTCTTTGCAAGTACATATTACACCCTCTCTAAAAAGCTAATTGCTTATTTATCTAAAACAGTAGTTCTAGCATTTCTGCTTCATTTTGTAGGTTATAACTTTTTTAAAATTTTTTTATTAATTTTATTTATTTCTGTATGTGTATGAGTGTACTGTCTGCATGCAAGTTTGTGCACCCGTGTCGTGCAATGCCGCGGAGGTCAGAAGAGGGTGTTGGATTCCCCTGGAACTGGAGTTCTCCTGGAATTGGAGTTTCAGATGGTTCTCGGCCGCCATGTGGGTGCTGGGGATCAAACCCGGGTCCTCTGTAAGAGCGGTCGGTGCTCTTAAAACCGCCTTAGGCCGAATCTCTCCAGCCCGGTTATAACTTTTTCCATAGTTGTTGAAGCCATCTTATGTTAACATTTGTGGCATCTCCTAGTACTCATAGGGAGTTCGTTTCACATCCCAGAGGAAGGCTCTCATGTTGAAAGTTCTCTTTGTCTAAATTTATGTTCTACCACTCATCCCCAGAACAAAATCACATTTGTCTTTTTTATCTCTGGCCAGGTTATGCTGTCTGTGTCACATTTCCTTCATGGCATATTCCCATCCCTCCCCTAAAAGACCCTGAAAATCCTTGGCTCTAGTGGTCAGGAAAGGAAGTTTCCACGAGATCACATGTTTTGTTTTTGTTTTCCAAAGGAGTCTTCACACAGAGGAGCAGCAGCCTTGCACATCTGCAGGCTCTGGGGATCGAGGGTTCTGCGTTTCTGGTCCATTTCTCTTCCAATTGGGGTTTTTGACTTGGCCCAGCAGAGCGGCCTTTATTTCAAAGTTCATCTTCTTTGAAGCTCCATCCCCACATGAGAAGGCTATGGCTGGGTTTCTACTTTCTCTGGCCTTCTACTAAAGGAAATAAAAGGCTCATTACATGATACCAATGAAGTCCTCTGGCTTTCCCAATTTGGCTTTGGTGCCAATTAATCATTCTTAGTCAAGCCATTTCTATTTTCCAAGAATAGAATCTTCTTAGTGCTTGCTCATTCATACTCTTCTCATAGATCTGGCTCCTAAATGCCTGACACATGGGCTTGACTAATGGCACAATCCAGGTTCATTAGTATAACAACCCAGCTTACCACCAGTGGCATTTCAATTATTGCATTCATTAGTGCTAAGGACTCTCTGTGTCCCACAATCCAACAGTCCAACTGGTCAGGAAGTAATTCACCTCCAAAGTGCCATATTACTCATGTTCTCTTGATCCTGGTACCCATTCTGAAGTCTGAATGCTTTGAAAAGTAGACTTTGACATGGAGACACCTATGTAGGATGTATGTTTAGAAGGTGTTTGGGGCCAGGCTTGGGCACATGCTTTTAATCCTAGCACTTGGGAGCAGGGGCAGGTGGATCTTTGTGAGTTCAAGGCCAGCATGGGACTAAAGGGAGACCCTGTCTCAAAAGAACACAAAAAAAAAAAAAAAAAAAAAACAACAAGGGGTTTGGAGATCAATCATGTGCAAAGGAACAAAAAGGGAACAGATTAGCTAAGAGAGACTTGAGCTCTGACACAGTCTCAAAGAAGGATTTAGCTGAGTCTGGAACTATGGAGTAGAGGCCCAAGTGGAGGAGCAATCACTAATGTGGGCTGTCCCTGAGAAGTATAATTCTGATCAAGGTAGGACCTCAATAAAGATGACTTCTAAGGTCATCTTCTGTCAGCCTTTACACTGTTGAGAGTAATATTCTTTTTTTATTTTTAAAATTTTTATTGAGCACATTTCACACATTTCTTAATCAAATTTAGACTCACTCCCCCATCCATGCCCACCCCTCATGCCCCCTCCCCTGCCAGAGCTCATGAATTCTGTCGTACACCGGTCCTGTCTTGTATCTTTTTCTGAGAGTAAAATTCTACTCCTGAGGAAGGCATTTGGAAAGCACTGCAAAGCCAATGAATATATAAGAATAATAAATGCTCCAAGAATTATTATTACTACTACTAATAAAATGTGACTAAAGGACATTACTGTTCATGAAGTATTTTGACTAATTTTGCTTTCCTTGCTACCACCCTTCAAGGACTCATAACTAGTTAAAGTTTTGAGAATGCTCAGCTCTAGATGGAACATCTATCAACCTCTCCAATGCTCAGGAAACACCAAGGAAGAAAATATGTAAAGAATATAAGAGACAGAGGATGGGAAAAAATGAGGCAAAAAGGTGTCTTCCAGACGTGACATGGCTGTTGCAACTGTGAGCTCACTGAAGCAATGGCTGCCTGCCCAGGACTTGCCCCAAAATGCCTTCCTACACTGAGAACCTATGGGTAGTGTGATTCTAGAGGAGAGGGTGTCATTGTTTTTAGTGATGTATCTACTGAGAAGCTACCCATGCTGCAACAAATAACCCCCTGCTTGTGCTCACGCAAACAAGTGGAATTAAATGCACTGGGTCACACACACAAGACATGAATGTAGCTTTTGGGGAAGAAGAAAGGTTTCAGTGGAAAAGAAAGGATGAGAGAGAGTAAGGAGGGACCAAAACAACTCAAAATTCATCATGTGCATTGTGAAATCATCAAAGAATTTAAAAAATAACCCTCTGAGCTCATGTTGTTACCACTAATTTCCAAATTATAAAATCACCAGGTGAGAGAACTTCAATTCCTTCTGTTAGTATCACTCACTTGATGTTAGATATTTACATATTTGATACTTGTATAATTAGCAAATGATAAAAAAACCGCAATCTTATTTCCAATGTTTTTTCTACTGTACCCCTGGGCAGGGGTTGTTTTAGTATGATAAGAATTTTTTTTTTAATTTTTTTTTCTTAATTTTATTTATTTCTGTATATGTATGAATGTACTGTCTGCATGCAAGTCTGTGCACCCGTGTCGTGCAATGCCGCGGAGGTCAGAAGAGGGTGTCAGATTCCCCTGGAGCTGGAATTCTCCTGGAATTGGAGTTTCAGACGGTTCTTGGCCGCCATGTGGGTGCTGGGGATCGAACCCGGGTCCTCTGTAAGAGTGGTCGGCGCTCTTAACCGCTAGGCCATCTCTCCAGCCCCAGTATGATAAGAATTTTAATAGTAAAAACCAAACATCAAACTTCCTCTCTAGAATATGTAGACAAAATTTCAAAATTCTAAATTTTTGCACGAAGGAATAATTATAAGAGTTGACACTCAAGAAACAGGTCAATCTCTGAATAAGAAAATGGATTATTTTTTAAGTAAGAGTTCTTGACAGTTCATATGAGCTGGGCTAAGGCATCTCTTCACACTCTCAAATAAATTTCTGTTCTGACACTTAAACCTAAAAATCAATGCTTAAAGATTAGAAACAAATTGAAAAAATTCATCTTGGTTAGAAAGACTTAGACCTACACCCAAAGATTTTAACTATAACCAAATTAAAGTACAGTCATAAAGAGATATGGCCATGCCAAATTAACATGGCTTAGTTTACCAAGGTTAGAGGGAATTGGCAGCCTTCCTTAGTGTGAATAATGATATTTTTCAGGCCAACTGGATCCTAGAAAAGTCTAGGAAACACCTGCTCAGGCCCAGAAGACAGGATGCCTAAAACGTGAAAGTGGATGATTAGGTCATTCTGACCTGAACTCATCATGAGCAAACATCTTTCAAAAAATAAACTTGCTGGGCATAGTGGCCTACTCCTTTAATCCCAACAAGCACAAGTGTTTAAAGATAGTCTGGTCTACATAGGACTACAGGGAGACTCTGCTTTAACCACCACCCCCCCGAAAAAGAAACAGAAATGGAAGTAAGAATAAATTCTATGCAGTGTCATATGTATCAAAATTCTCCTAGAAGGGCTCCTTGTACCCCTCTCCTTTACAATTTCCACAATATTATTGCATCATCATGCTTTCTGGGGAAAACATTTTGTAGCAATTCATTTTCTTTCATTATGAAGTAAGTAATACTTTCACCGTTAGGAGATGCCTGGAAAGGTGACTGTGAGTGCAGGTCATCTGAATTAAAGCAGAGTTCTTGGGTCCAGCCACCGAGATTCTAGAGTTCCATTTTTCACACTTAGCTTGTTCTTGACATCTACATAAGAGGGGCACCTGCTATCATGAGGCCCAGGTGGTAAGAGGAACCCACTCTCTTTTTAAAAAATTATTTATTTTTGTGTGTATGAATGTATTGCCTGCATGGGTGTAAGTACACCTGGGTCATGCAGTGCCCACGGAGTCAGAAAAGGGTGTCAAACTCCTGTAGAACTGAAGTCATAATAGTTGTTAGCCACCACATGGGTGATGGGAATCCAACCTGGGTCTTCTGTAAGACCCTCCAGTGCTTTTGATCGCTGAGCCATCTCTCCAGCCCCATAGAGGGCACTTTCTTTACACAGACTGATAGATGTGCTGATTCCAGAAAACTTCCATTTCTGGGAGAAATGACAAGCCAGAATCTGTATCACTCTCTCCTGAGGAAGCCTATGATCTCTTGAACAAAACCCAACCTTTGCAACAGCTCCCATGGAGGGACACAGTGGCTCCATCACACTGTTCTAGGACCAAGTCCATAGACGACCCTTACCTTAGAAGACCCTCCTTTCTCCACAGCTTATCTGAGAATTCTCTATTTTTCATCAGGGAAATGACTATAAATGATGAGTAGTCAACTCAAAGAAAAGCTTCTTAAAATGCCCGTGAATATATGTGCGTGGGGATTCTTTGCTAATTTTAACTGAATTTTCATGTGCTCACACAGAACATCTTGATCAACTTTATACCCCTTCCCCTGCTGGTACATTCCCATAAACCCACACTGGATTTTATCTTAATGCCTATCACATCAAGTTAGTGTCCCCAGATGTTCTTCAATGCAAGTTCATCCACTGAGGTCTAGTCAGCCTATCTAGAATTCCTCATTTAAGAAGATCAGATCTTCCTCAGCAAGCAATAATCAGCTGCCAATAATTCTTTGCCTAAGATTGGGGCCTGCTGCCCATCTCCACAGTTCTGTGCTGGGTGTTGTCTGATCCATGAATTAGCACGGGTCTTGTGCATACTGACACTACTGCTGTAGTTTTAGATGAACAAAGTCTCTTATTTCCATATGGTCATGAACCTCCTTCCTGACTCTTACAATCTTTCTGCCCCCTCTTCTGCAATAGTTCCTGAGCCCTGAATGGGTAGAGTTTAATCCAGGAGTCTGGTCCAAGGACCCATTTGTGACCTTTGTATTCCAGGCCCTCTGTTGCATGAGGGAGCTTCATTGATGAGAACTGAGAGATGTATTAGTGTCCTCTTCACCCCTTGTTCTATGCTCCATGAGCCCTAGGCGTAGAAGTTGCATTGTAGATGCACCACATAAGCTTAGGCAATTCACAGTCTCTGTGTATGATCAACTGTAGAACTCTGTAATAATTTTAGTCTGTTAAAAAAGAGGCTTCTTAATGGGTAGTGAGTAGGATACTTGTCTGTAAATATAAGGATCTATATTTTGTACAGAATATGAAATGACATTTGTCTAGAGATGTGATAGACTTTCATGATTTTCTCTAAGATCTATGCCCACTCTAGCTATGTGTATTTCCTAGGTTTATAGTACCACACATGAGTTCTTCCCATCGACTGGGCTCTAAGTCCAATTAAGTAGCTATAGATTGCCCGTATCACTACTATACCAATGGGATTTGCTGTGTCAGTCATTTATATTTTTATTAGGCCTTGAAAATGTGGTTGGCCATGAATTGATGTTTTCTCTTAGCACCATGCATCACATTCTCTAAAACTTTGAAGGCTAGCCTTCAGGGGAAGTGGCTGTCAGGTCAGTTCCAGGTCCATTGCTCTGAATCCTCTCTCTGAAGAATGCACTCTCTTCAGCAATAAGGTCTTAGCTTCAAGTTCTGGGAGTCAATCAAAGGATGTGGCAATAACCTGTGTCATTTGAGGAGTTTCTTGGACTACCCTGGCCAATGCAAAGGAAAGCTTCATTACACTGTTCTAGAAACAGCAAATCCATAAAAATTCCTTACATCAGAAGGCACTCGGTCCTCCACAGCTTGTCTGTAGTTCTCTATTTTTCATCTGCAAAATTTCTATTAGCAATGGGTAGTCACCTCAAAAAAAAGCTTCTTAAAATGACTAAGTGACTATAAACATGTGTTTAAAAAAACTGTTACCAATAAAGTCATTTAAATGGACTCTTTAACATCTTTCCTTATAGCCTAAAGGTGTTTATATCTAGAATAGTAAATACTTCTCATGAAAATGAAGAGAAGATAAAGAGGAGAAAAAGAAGGAAGTAGACAAAGAGCTTGAAGAGGGTAGAGGAGGAAGAGATAGAGAAGATGAGGAGGAGAGGGGCAGTAAGGTACAGAAGGCATGAAGAACAAAACTCTCTATTAGTAGGAAAAATGGATAAAACACTCAAAGGATCTCCTTTAGTCAGGAATTGAACAGAGAAGGCAACCATGGAGAAATGCTTACAACTCCTCAGCTTAGCCCACAGGCACTGATCAAACTGTCACCCAGCTCTTCCTGGCAGGGAACACTCAAGACAAGGTATTTCAGTGTCATGACCATAGACATCATGGTGACTGCAGCATCCTCTCTTGCTCTGAAGATGCATGGTGACCACCAGCACTGCTAGAGACTGCACTACGGAGGCAGCATCTTCATCTAATGATAGAAGAAATCCACAGCCCTTTGCTTCCTCAGCTGAAGCTCAACAGTTCTTCTGAGGAACTTACCAGAAACTTATATTCTGCTTCGAGATTCTTCACCAAAGAGAAAATAAATCAATCCATGAAAAAGAAATATTTATTACATCGTTTTTGCTTCTTGTATATAATGGGTCACTTTGTTTATCATAGTCTATGATGACTCTATGTTAATTGCTTCTTTTTTAAATTATAAGACTATTAAGCTCTTGCTTTCTGAGTTCCTATGTAACTAAACCCAACATAAGCAGTATAGTGAGACCACAGACTTTACCTACCAGAAACTGCCAAGTAACCTCCAAGTAGGGGCTTTCTGCTGTAATCAAATATTTCTGTTTTACTTCTACTAACATATTATAACCATTTCTTTTTATTACTCTTTTTGACTTTTAAGTAAGGAAATATAATGACATGTGATTCAGAAATTGTTAACTGCTCAAATACACCCTTTAAAAATTTCATATGTCTAATTTTATCTTCTAAAATTTCCTTGAACTTCTATGGAAATAAAGAAAAGCCACTTGAACCAAAGCCGAAGACCATGGCTGTTTATTCAAAGCTTCCTGCGGCAAGGGAGTTGGCCAGAGTAACTCTTGTTTGGCAGAGGTTTGTTTGAAGACAAGGAGGACCCCAATGGAAAGTTTCAGATATCTGCTGGTTGGGAGTTCTTGGCATGGGAAACTTAGGAATGGCCTAAATATATAGAAGTCTAATCTTATGTAATTGGTTCAGTCTTTCTGGTTGGCCTTAATTTGGAAGCAGAGGCAAATAATGGAGAGGTTGGCAGCCAGTGACAATATTCTGGTTGCTATGTCCTGACCAGTCAGGGCAGGGCCTTGGCTGCTACTGTTGATCATTTCAGGAACTAAGAGTCAGGGATCTGTTATTTAGTATTGGGTTACTCCCTGTCTTTATATTCTTTGTATCTTTGGGGGCAAATTCTATCATATTTTTTCTCTGGGTTCTAGCCTTGGACCCTACAAAAACTAGAAGCTAAATATTTGAGGAAAAGAAAGAAAGGGAAACATGTTCCCAACAGCAGTGAACTATGAGCTGGTAAAGGAAAGGCCTGGTAAGAAATGCACCAAAAGTCCTTCAAGAGGCCACTGGACACCCTTCGTGGTAGCATAACCTAGCTGCAGCTCAGAAATAGACAGGAAACACATGACTTTCTGGCAAGGCATGCATCAGTCCAAACAGGTCATTTCAGCAGAGTAAGGCTATCTGGCAGCAATATGAAAATGGAAAAATTCACAATGACAGGCAGAAAGTATTAGTTTCTGGGGCAAAGCCTATGGCTTTTGAGGTTGTTCCCTATGGAACCAACTATTCCTGTTGTATGAAACACTTGCAGGGGACACTTGTAGGAAACACTTGTATGAAGCCGCAGCAACAAAGCACCTCTCGCTCGTTCTTCTCAAAGCTGTTTATTATTCAGGCAGGCAGGTCTTGTCAGAACAGTTTATTCAAGCACATCTTTTCTCCTTCTCCAAGCCTCTCCCTCTAAGCCTTCTCTTTCCTCAGGCAAGCAAGCTTCTCTCTCAGACTAGAAAGGAGAGAGAGTCTCTCTCTCTATCTAGAAAGTCCCTCTATTTATCAACCTTCCCAGCCCAGGTTGCGTGGCCTTAGTCTATTGGTATCATCTGGCCTGATCTTGTATACAGGGTGCACCTGCACAGCTCAAACGGTGAGCATGACTTTACTTTGAGGTAGGAGGGAATCAGGTGTTAATCATAAGCCCAAGTCTCGGGTGCCATCCTGGGACCCTCGCCACACCTGCTCTCCACATCCTGTGTCTTCTGAACTACACTTACTCCTGGAAAAAAAAAAGAGCCCTGCCAGAAACTTCTGAAGTTCAATGATGAACAGAAAGAAACAGCTGCTTCTAGGTGGAAAGTGCACCCTGCTTCCTTCAGCCCTTGAGATAGACAGGACAGTACTGACCTTGGTCTCCAGGTTCTTGGCTCTTGACCTGCTCACCACAGCCAACCCCCAGAAGATCCCAGAGTGTCTCCAGACAATCTGAAGGAAAGAGCTCTCCATGCCAAGGTATTTGAGAAAGGTCTAGTTAAGGAGTTGGAAATGAGCCAGAGGAGGTTAGCAAAGAAATAAATTGTATGTTAATTTCAAATTAGCATTTACACCACTTCCAGACTTCAAAGGGCACGGATATGAAGAAGAGGCAAGAGTCTGTGAAGGGAAATTATTCATCCTAATTGAAAAAGGGCAGTCTTGAGGGATTCGTATTAGGGAGGCCTGCACTTTAGATAGTCATAATTTGTTACCTGTTTTTAGCTGAACTGTGTGGAGCAAAAACCCTTAACATAAAACTGAGAAGCTGTGTAGCACTGCCCGATGGTCGGTGATCATGGGCATCAAGACTTTCCGCTATAACTCAGAACCCAAAGAAAGCCAAGAAAGTTTTAATACTAGATGTCAAAATCTGTCTCAAGCTGTTACAACTAGGTAAATCTGGAAGGAATCTTTAGGCATTGTATTGCATTAAATTGTGTCCTTCTGAAATTCATCTTCACCTGGGACTTGTAAATATGGTCTTATTTACAAAGAACTCTTTGCAAATGAATTTAGGATGAAAAACTAACTTTGAATGTTTCTAATCAAATGAGTAGTATCTTCATAAGAGAAAAATTGGGACACAGGTATAAATAAGAAGAAGAAGCAGAGATTCAAGGGATTTGTCTATACACAGAATACTGGCAAGTTCAGGGAGCCAGGAGCAGACAATGAAGGAGGCTTCCTTGTAGTTCGCAACAACAGCATGGCCTTACCAAACCCTTCCCTGTGGGATCCTCAACTCTAGAAATGTAAGAGATAAATTCCTGTTGCTTTAAGCATGCAAGTTTGTACAAAGAAGTCTTCTATATGCTTTCAGGTGTCTACTGACACTGGAAAAATGGCTCTGTTAAATAAGCTTGGAGGTCAGTGTCAGAGCCACCCAACTGCATGAGGAATACACTAGCAAGTGCTCAATCTTCTGGCTCAAGCTCCCATTGACTTTCAAAAAGCTAGGATGTGGACACGGTGTCACAATGCAAATCAATTGGCTCATTGAGCAATGTGGCAGAGACAAGTGAACTTTGCGATGAACTCCCAGCACACATGTCCGCATTCCTTTCTCATCAGTAATTAGGAAGACCAGTGCAGCCAACAAGAAGCAGCAAGAAAGAAGACTGGGGAGGGGAGTTCATTGCTAATAGCATCATCAGTTCTGACACTGGCTGGGAAAAGCACCCGGCATTCCTACCTGCAAGAAACCTGCCATCAGAGAAAGTGCTCCTACTAGTCCTCTGAACACTAGGAAAATCATTACAGGAATGCAAAGCACTTAAGAAACATTTTCTAAATGAAAAAGAAATGATTCTTCTTTGCTTAATTCCTTCCTAAATTAGCGGTTTATTCCCTAGAGATCGAAATTGACTTCTCTTTTCTCCCCAAATAATTAAATTAGAATAATTCCATCTGGTCTTATTCACCAAAATAAAATTGTTAATTGTTAAATTACAAGCCCTGGAGCTGACTGTTCCCGAGGCTAGGCCTCCTTTGGCTTTCTATGTCCTCCTAGGTAGATCTCTTTCCAACATGGTATGGGTTTGAGATAACTCAAAAAAAAATTACACCAAGGATCTCTACAACAAAAATTTTAAACCCCTGAAAAAGGAAATTGAGGAAGACATCAGAAGATGGACAAACCTCCCATGCTCATGGATTGGGAAAATAAATATAGTAAAAATGTCCATCCTACCCAAACTAGTGTACAGATTTAATGCGATCCCCATCAGGGAAGCCCAAGGTTTGTGCCAGGCCTGGAAAAAAAAATCCTCAATTTTCATTTGGAAAAACAAAGACCCCGAATAGCCAAGCAAACCCTGAGTGAAAAGAGCAATACAGGGGGGAATAGCTATAACCAGACATCAAACTATACTACAGGGGTGATAGTCATAAAGACAGCCTGTACTGGCACAAAAACAGACCAGTTGACCAATGGAATAAAAACTGAAGATCCAAACACTGAGCGCATACAATTTTCAGCCACCCACTATTTGACAAGGGGCCAAAGAAGACACAATGGAAGAAAGAAGCATCTTCAGCAAGTGGTGCTGGCAAAACTGGATCACCAACTTGTAGAAGAATGAAATTAATCCCCTACCTCTCACCTTGTACAAAGGTCAACTCCAGATGGACCAAAGACCTCAAACGTGAAACCCACAACTCTGGAGGTGAGATGAAAAAGTTGGCAGCAGACTACAAGACATAGGTGTAGGAAAAGATCCTAAATCAGACAGCGCTCGCAAGAATATAAGATCGACAATTGCAAATGGGACCTCATTAAACCAAAAGCTTCTGTACATCAAAGGAAGCAATAAAGGAAGTGAGGAGAAGACCCACAGAGTGGGAGGAAACCTTCACAGCAGATAAATCTGACAAAGCATTAATTTCCAGAGTATACAAGCTAACTAAAACAAAGAAGAAAAAAAACAAAATGAAACTTCAAAAGATGGAGCAAAGATCTGAATAGAGACTCACAGAGGAGGATGTGTAGAGATGGCCGAGAAACTCTTAAGAAGTGTTCAACATCTCTTGATAATTAGAGGAAAATGCAAATTTAAAAACCACTCTGAGATATCAACCTTACTCCAATAAACTGGCTAGATCAGAGACATGAATGATACCAAGGCTGGGAGAGGTTTGCTGGGGAAAGGGGAACACTCATCCCTTGCTGGTGGGAATGTAAACTTGTACAGCCACTATGGAAAACGCAGTGTGGAGAACCCTTAGAAGATTCAAAATGAGCCTTCCATTTTGACCAGTCCATACCACCCTGGGTATATCCACAAGACACAACTTACTCAAAGATACATGCACAGCTTGTTTATTGCAGTTCTGTTCACAATAGCAAAAAGCTGGAACCAGCCAGGTGCCCCTTCAACTGACGAGTGGATAGAGAAAATGTGGTACATGTATACAATGGAATACTTGCACAGTAAGAGGGACAACATCATGAATTTGCAGGTAAATGGATGGAGCGGAAGACATATATGTTAAGTGAAGTAACACAGTCCCAGAAAAACAAACGACAAATGGTGCCCTCATATGTGGATGCTAGTACCAACAACCCAGATATAATTATGTTCTCATGGAGAGGGAGGCATAGTAAAAAAGCAACAGAAAGACTGCATCAGAAAATGGGACTGAAATTGGTGAATTGGAAAGGGGGGATGGGGGGAGAGGGACACGGGTGTATATATTCGATTAAGGCATATTTAATTGACGTGAGCTCAGCAAGTACCAGTTTCGCCTAGACACTGTCTACAGGACACATGGTGTTTTAGGACTTAGTAAAAGTAAAAGTAGGGCTGGAGAGATGGGCCTAGCGGTTAAGAGCGGCCGACCGCTCTTACGAGGACCGGGTTCGATCCCCAGCACCCATATGTGCCCGAGAGCCTGTGAAACTCCAATTCCAGGAGAACTCCAGTTCCAGGGGAATCCGAGACCTCTCTCTTCTGGCCGCCGCGGGGATTGCACGACACGGGTGCACAAACCTGCATGCAGACAGTTACATTGATACACATACAGAAATAAAAAAAAAAAAAGTAAAAGTAAACATGTTGTCTATTAAACAACTTGGTTTACAGAATCTGATAAAATGGTAATGCTGAATAGAATGGAGATATAATTCGCTGTTGCCCCAATTTGCTTTACTATAAAATCTGTAGAGCAAGAACTTTGGGATTGGCACATACAAATGTTTCTCTATAATTATTTACTTTTATTGTTACAGTATTACTTTGTAGCATTCTCTTTTAGATGATTTAACGTAAAATTAAGTTTGCTTCCCAAGTTAATCATATATAGTCACCCAAAAAACATGGGTGAATTTGTATGAAATCTGGGTGCCTTGACTCTACCCTATAGTCAATTATAAATCAACTGTCTTTTCTTGAACTCATATAGCTAAAAAAAGGGGGGGATACAGAAAGACATGAACCTTTTCACTCAAAACCCTTGGCAATTCAAATCTTAAACAACTATGGAAAGATTTGTTTGTTCCACAGGACAAAACGTCACCAAACTTAACGGCTGAGAAAGAAAAGATACAGGTTTGCATTGAGTAGGACTTACCAAAAAGTGCAACGGAAGGCTGACCCGTCTGAACATTCAAAGGAAGAAAGGCCTCAGATTGGCCATAAACATCGAACCCCTCTGTGGAATCCTACATGTAACAACTAGTTATAAATGAGTCCTAATGAAACTTACCTTCTAGGTGCCACAAAGGTTCTGATATGAGAGACTTCCTTGCCTTCCCACCCATAAAACAAGGAGAAATATGACAATGATGAGGTCGCTCTCCAACTGTAAATTGGTAGACAAACTATTGTAGAGGTAATCTCTATAAAACCGGTAAAAACTGCTTTCTTTAATTGACTACTAGACATGGGAACTGTGGAAGGGATTCTCTCTGTTCAGAACCAAATATAATACTAAAGTCCTAGGGCTATGCACTCAGGCAAAATATTTAATACAGGAGCTCTGACATCAGCAATGGATTGGTCTCTACCAGTGGAGATGTTTGGCCAGGGGATCAAGGCCCACAAAAGGTAAGGGCTCCTTGCCTCTAAGTGGGAATACCTACAGGAGGAGAGGCAATAAGAACCTGCTGCCAAAGACCTGACGTTAACATGGGAGGGATGTATTGAGACCCACACATGCAAGTGTACAGATGGCTCTGGAATGCCGAGAGTGTTACCAAAGGCCACTAAACCAATAAAGCAAATATGGGTCTCCCTGAGTCCAGCAAGACTCCACCGTCAGCACCAGCTACACTCACCGCCTGGAAATACTGTGCAGCAGAGGCAGCCATGTGCTGATACCCAAATCTAATTGGCTATTGGCTCTCCCCTTGGAGAAATAACCATGGCTGATGCCACAAGCTTACATCCTCTACAGGTTGGAGATGTTAATAAGCCACAGTAAGACCCTGTCATATTTAACAGGGGGGAAAAAATGTAATTCATGGATTAACATATCGAAACATGTGTCTATGCTAAATAACCTACCATAACTATTAGTGCTGCTTAAATACCTACATATCTAAATTGCTTGTTCTTCATTAGTTAGGATCGAAAGGTTTATTCCTGGACAAACTGTCAGCCCATGAAAGGAAACAGCCAGAATTGAACCAGCAGTCCCAAGTCCAACAGCTCCAGAGAGAGTGGATGTTTTACCTCTCATCCACCTGTGCCCCTTTTCTAAGCAGAGGGAACAACCTGTGGAAGAGGGGGCGTGGTAGAATGTAAGGGCTGCGATTGGGGTGAATGGTGAACTACGCAATGTAGTCTGGACACTTTTTGATCAACTTGATTGAACAAACAACCTGTCACCCCCCACTGGATGGTGGGCTGTAGGTGTTTGGGCACAACAGCCTGCAAGATAGGTTTTCATGAAGGAGCTGTACTCATGGATTATCACTTATAGCTAAAAAAGAAAAAAAAAAAACGAAGAGAAAAGATGCAGGACAGTTTAGCAGAATGCATGATCTGGGAGGGGTGGGGTGGGGGGGGGGGAGGGAAAGGGAAATAAGCCTGAAACTGAATTGGAAAAATGTATGAAATGCACAAAGCATCAATAAAAACTAATTTAAAAAAAAATAAAAAATAAAATAAAATGAACATGTAAAAAAAAAAAAATTACTTGGTTCAGAGAGGTTTTGCTCAAGCTCATTACAACGGAAGTCAACACTGCTACAGAAAAGGACTCAATGCCACTGTGCCAGGGAAGCAGGATGTGCAGCCTGCAGATAGGGTGGCATGAACATGGAAAATTACTAGACAGCACTCGGTTACATTGAGGGCGGGGGACTCCTGCTTAATTGGGTTGGCAGGATTTTCCCGGAAATGGGTTGAAGGCCAGGCCTGACAACCACAGATGAGGTCCGGAGGAGAGGAAGCTTCCCAGGTTCCCAAAGTGAAGACAAGGGTCAGGTCTGAAAGTGGACTGAATTTATCTTGGTTTCTCATTGGTCCTATTTGCTTTTGGTTCATTTGGCATGTGTTTAAAATATTTTAGGAAACAAGTTACAAATTGCCTGTGCTAATTTTACTAATTGATATTTGTGGGTTTCTAGAACAGCTAACCTTCAAATCACTAACAAATACATCAATTAAAATTAAATAATGAAAAAGTACATGAAAAATCAGAATGCGCTGTTCATGTTGTGTGATTATGACAGAGGAGAAAAGAACAAAGCAGGCATGAGTCCTCACCCCATGTACAGGGTCTCTCACCCCATGCACAGGGTCTCCCTCAGAACAGCCACAGACCCACTCAAGGTCAAGTGCAGAAGACAGGTTTGACATCAGATCTGTCTGACTCCAAAGATAAGGTCCTTTCTATTACCCCAGCGCTTTCAGAGTACCAGGCCTTGGACACTGGCCAGTTCAAAATTAAGTTAAAAGCTGTCATAGGCAAAATGAAAAATATAAAGACAATGCAGTGAGCTTCTGTAAAGCAAAATGAATTCAATGTAAGGCACTTTCTCACTCTCCACTTCTGGTGTTAAAAATGTCCTTCCTATTAAAGAACTATAGTGACTATTGTCGTAATTACTTGTTTTGTTGTTTGTAGTTTCTCCTTGCTTGGCAGAATTTAGAACTTAATAAAGTTGTAAAGAAACCTGATTATTTGGGATGTTTTGGACATTTATGGGTGCCATGACTCCAGAAAGAATAGTTCTTATTTATGAAATATGGAGAGCCACAGGGCAAGAAAAGGACACGAATTTACCTCTAAACAGTTGGTCTCTACTTCCAAATCCATTTGAATGTTTGAAACTTGGAGGGGCATTCCGATTTAAAGAGGGGCTGGAGAGATGGCCTAGCGGTTAGGAGCCCCGACTGCTCTTACAGACGACCCGGGTTCGATCCCCAGCACCCACATGGCGGCCGAGAACCATCTGAAACTCCAATTCCAGGAGAACTCCAGTTTCAGGGGAATCCAAGACCCTCTTCTGACCTCCGCAGCATTGCACGACACGGGTGCACAGACTTGCATGCAGACAGTACATTCATACACATACAGAAATAAATAAAAATTAATAAAAAATAAATAAATAAATAAATAAATAAATAAATAAATAAATAAATAAAAGTCAACCTCTCTAGCTGCAATCAAGCCTCATAGGGAACCAAGGACAGATCTAAGGCACAGCTGCCGGACAAAAAACAGCTGGTTCCAAGATGAAAAAGAAGCCCAGAAAAATCCCAAGGCGGGGAGGAATGCCGCAGAGCCTCCCTCCAGCTCAGGAGAGGCACACTGCCCTTAGACAGGCAAGTGGAATCCACACCTTCTGTGGCGTTCAACTTGCCCTTAACTCTTGGGCCTTCTGTCATGGGGATACAGCATCTAGTTCCTTCCTTTGTGAATAGGCAGTGTTGTTTTATGTGGGGAAAGGTCTTACATCTCAGAATTCCCACAGACCAGCTTAAAACTGACTACGCATCATTGGCACAGTCATTAATTCACTTTCATACAACTGAAAGTTTTACAGTTTTCATGATTCCCCACTTGCCTATTTACTATAATAGCAGGCAGGGAAGGAGGTAGGTGGTGGTGTCTTGTTTGTCTTAAAAGTGAGAAAAGTAGATGTACAAAGTCCTACATTAAGTGTAATCAGGTCAACTTTCTAAACCCTAGAGTTTCCAACTCCCACCCTCATTCCTACACACCTATGAGAGTGCACAGGGTTTTACCTTAGTGCAGGGTCAAGTGTGTGAATCTGCACTGTGCTTCATGACCTCCACGGAGCTCAATTCCATCCACTTCAGTCAGTGAAAAGCATTGCTCAGTAGTCAGTAGCTAACCATTAACTGCTGTCATATGATTTGAACACTGACAAAGGGGAAGAAATGTGAGCTGGGGTTAGTCCCAGGACTCATAGCTACCATTTGGCTACAAAAATGCCAGTGCACTTTTACAAAGCCAGTTGTTATTGTGACTTACAGGGTTCACAGATGGATATGGTTGATGATTACCCTTCTGTGCATGTAACATGCATATCACCTTCTAGCACTATGAAAGCTAGCAGCTGAGATGAAGTTTCAAGGTCAGTACCAGCTTGATTTCTTCTTGTTTGTTCTGCAACTCAGGTGTGTCATATCTTCATCATCGAATTCTAGGAGGTAACCAAGTGCAATTGTAATAGCCAATATTATTTGGGGATTTATGGGATCTCCCTGGTTAACAACTTCTTGCAGCATAGGCAATTAACATAGAGATCCACAAATGATTAATGTACAAAAAAATAACATACTGCAGAATGCTTGACCCTAAATGGGACAATTTATCAGACCCTCACCTCCCAAGGCACATGAATCATTACAGAAGAAGGGGCAGAAATATTGCCAGAGCCAGAGGTGGTAGATAAATATAAACTGTGTTGTTGCAACACTGCAGGGTAGGTACACATATGAACCCTCAGTGCTTATGACACCATGCACAATACCTGTGCAAGCCCAAGTCAGACAGGGGCCCAGCATGAATGGAAGAAATGGGTGAAAAGCTCCATACCTAGCTGAGGGCCTATTGGCATTTGGTGGATGCTGGAAGGGAGAGTCAGTTATCCTTACTGGTATGATACTTTATAGTTTGATCAGACTTCAGGGACTAGAGCCACACCCAAGAGTACTTGGGTAACACACATTAGACTCAACATGCCTTTAAGAACAAACAAATAGGGGCTGGAGAGATGGCCTAGCGGTTAAGAGCGCTGACCACTCTTGCAGAGGACCCAAGTTCGATCCCCAGCGCCCACATGGCGGCCGAGAACCATCTGAAACTCCAATTCCAGGAGAACTCCAGTTCCAGGGGAGTCTGAGACCCTCTTCTGACCTCCGCGGCATTGCACGACACGGGTGCACAAACCTGCATGCAGACAGTACATTGATACACATACAGAAATAAATAAAATAAAAAAAAAGAAAAAAAAACAAATAATAATAAATGACATGAAGTCAGAGTGGGCGTAGTAAGATGAAGGGGAAGGGGGGAGGAGTCTGACTATGATCCACATACATTGTATGAAATTCTCTAATTGGTAAAAATATCTTTTAAAAACCAGAGAACACCGCCTGGTGTGGTGGTGCACGCCTTTAATCCTAACACTTGGGAGGCAGAAGCAGGTGGATCTTTGTGAGTTCAAGGCCAGCCTGGTCTACAGAGTGAGTTCCAGGACAGCTGGGGCTACAGGGAGACCCTGTCTCGAAAAGACCAAAAAAAAAAAAAAAAAAAAAAAACCAGGATGCCCTATACTGTTGCTCATTTCCCTCACACTTGCTCCCATAGCTGCATGCAGTTTCTTCTGTGCATTAGGGTGGGAGGCTGGTGTGCCTTCATACTTTGTGAATGATGTTTAGCTTTCATTGGCTTACCTCATTTAAGTGTCATCAAATTTGCCACCCACTTAAAACTGTCCCTTCTATATCCCTTGTGAAAAGCAATTTGGAAAAACATTTTAAAATACACTGAATTTTCACAGCCTTTGACCCATTTCTCCAACTGCTGGGAATTTATTTTAAGGAATAATTCAGGAGAAGGAAAAATCTCTTATTAACCAAAGAATTCTTTATAATGCAAAAAAAAAAAACCCTTTACATCCAAAAGTAAGAGAATAATTAAATGAATTATGATACATCCACTAGAGGAGCTGTTATGAAGCCATTAAAATAATTAAGGAAACCATGTAGCCAAACAAAAAATATTTACGGCATAACATTAGGGCAAAAAGGGTAATGTAAAATTATATCATTTTATGATCTCAATATGAAAAACAATGTCTGTAGATGAATTAGGACTAGAAGGAACACAAAAATGATTTGATGAGTCAAAATACAGAATTATTTAGAGCAGTCCGACAGAGGTTTTATATCTTTGATGCTTATTTTTATGTTGTTGTTTATAACCTTAAGATGCCCACAAATGCCATTTTCCCCCTTCCTCTTACTGCCTAAAATAATTAGGGAACTGTATCAGTCATGGCCCAGCTGGAAAGACGAGAAATAGTAGCTCGATGTAGCAGAATGGAGGTCAGCACAGGATGAAGACAATGGCTGAAGGAACAGACCCTCCCAGAGTTGTCCCAATGGCTCCCAAGGCTGTGCTGTGGGAGCAGCACATGGGCCATGAAAGAGCTGCTTCTCCCAAGGCAATCAGGAAGCAGCTGACAAAACTGGAAAGTTCTGCCTACACCAGTTAACTTCAGCAGCAGGCTGGAAGACCTGCACCAACCAGCTGGAACTTGGTGTCCTCTCTCTCCTGTCATAGAACCCCTTCCAAATTACAGTCTTGAACAGATGTATCTGACTAGCATTACTTAAATCACATGCAAAATGACATATATATTTCTATGTTATAGGAAGAACCCAGAGGGGAATTGAGGGAGATATTGAACAAGTCAGACTCTGGTATCTACTGTGTAGTATTTGGCACATAAAATGTAAGACAATTGGTTAACTATGAATTTCAGATAAACAAAAACTAACTCTTTAAGTATTTCTCGATTGTTGAAACATATTAAGAAACACCCATTGCTGACCTGAGCTTCATATCAAACTGTATAGCCTAATTTTTATTTGCTAAATATATCAAATCTACTGTCATGGAAACCAACAGAAATTGAAATACTTCCAATTCATAAGATACATTAGTAATATTCATTCTCAAATAATGATTCTCAGATTAGAGTGGCCTTAAATACCTAACGGAAGCATTTTCTTTAAAAGAAAAAAATGCGTTTGCTGGATTTTATTTCTCCCCAAACAGGAAGCAGAAAGCTTTATGTTGGTTAGATTATAAGAGCCCATTAGAGAGTGTCTGTGCTGGATGACAGAAGATGCCTTAGAGATCATTTTCCTTTCCCTTTTCCCTTAACACACCAGAGTGTTTGAATAAGACTCAAAGTTGGACCCCAGGAGCCCCAGATTCCACCCTCTTCATTCAGGTGCCTCCATAAAGAGATGTCTTCCTTCTTAAAATGTGACTTGGATTTAAACTTAAGTTGCCACAACACAAATGTCGTGTCCTTATTAACCCCGCACACCATGATCACTGACTTGTCATGCAGGAATTGTGCTAGGAAAATCTCTGCACCAGGGATATCTTGGACTATACCTTTGGAGCTGTTATTAACCCACTCGCTAAATGTGGGCATGTCACAATTCTTCTGACGCATAGTTCTTTGTCTGTACAATGAGGTCATTAGTACTTTTCCTGTTTGCTTCACAGGTTTTTCCATAAAGAACAAATAAGTTCACATCTGCAAATTTCTAAAATGTAAAGTGTTATATGAGAAATGTTGGACAGTCTCATAATTTAAATTTTCTAAAGCTTAAAATATTCAGTATTTCAACTATCATCCCTCTCTGGGGAGCTAGAATTCCTGTTTATTTTATTAATGAGAAGACATTTTAGTAGCAACAGAAAGCCAAAAGGAAAAATGTTTTATTCAATCAAGATAAATGTGTATGGAGCTGCAGAGATGACTCAATAGTTAAGACTAAAATTCAGTTCCCAGCACTTATGAGAGGAAGGAGTTGACAGCCACCTGTACTCCAAGTCCATAGTTAAGACTGCAATTCAGTTCCCAGCACTCATGAAGGGAAGGAGTTGACAGCCACCTATACTCCAGGTCCATACCGTCGGGCATTCTCTTCTGGCCTCTGCAGGCACACGAGTGCACACACACACACACACACACACACACACACACACACAGTGATAAAAAAATAAATAACAAAATATATATGTCTTGCACAACTACATAAACTCTGGAGATAAGTGATCCATAAGATTTCATAGTCCTTAGAAAACTTGATCTCTTCTATTTTGCTTTTGCTTTTCTGTCATCCTTATCAAATAGAATCTAGATGATTGTTCAAGATGGCTGATCAAACTCCAGCCATCTTACCTGTACACCAACCATTAGGAGGAGAAAGTTCTAAGAAGACACACCTCTCCCTTCGAGTTATGTCCCTTGTAGAATGTTATCACCATTTCTACCCCCAGCCTTTTGCCTCAGTTTCATCAAGTTCATACTTCATTACAGAAAATAAGGAAATTAGTTGTCATTGGGGCGGTTATGTAATTATCTAAAATTCAGAACATACGTTGCTAAGTTGGCCATTCAACTCCTCTGTAGTAGACGCAGACATCCCCCATATAAACTAGAGAGAAATTAAATAAAAATGTGTTATTTAAATGAAGACAGCTTGAAAAACTAGATTGAAATTGTTTTAATCATAGAATTAAATCATAGCTTGGATGGATTATAAATCCTATGTACAAATAACCAAGAGGCTGCTGCATATCTGATAATTTATAAATATTAAAGAGCTGAATAAACAATGAGGTTAAGAATGAAGAACACAAATTTTGCCTCTGCTGAATTAGATTCTAACAATGGAACTATTTTGGAACTGTAGCAGCTTTCAAAGCTGTCTTTTAACTCACAAAGCAGGTGAACTAGACCAGACCATGACATGCAAGCAAATTTGCTATGCTCAGTTCTCCACCTCACTGAGACCTCCTTCAGAGCCCTCGGTCACAAGTGAGTAAAAACCACAGATGGCCTGAGGAGCCAACTTTAACCTGACAGTTTGAAAAGCTCTTGTTCACAAATTCCGGCCAGTCCCTCTGAAGACTCACTGGGAATAACCCCAGCCCTCCGTGCCCAGACCACGATCCATCTTTCCTGGAAATCCTAGAGTACTTTCATGATGACACCGATAAACTCTGGCACAGACAAAATCCAGAGGTCAATGGAGCATACAGTATTTATCACCTTAACAAACACCAATTTGTGGGGCTGGGGGATGGCTGTGCAAGCATGAAGGCCTGAACCCACATAAAAAGCCAGGAGTGGCAGCACTGAGGAGGCTGGGACAGGGGGACTCGGGGCCCTCTGCTCAGCAAGTCTAGCTGAGTTGGTAAGCTCCAGGTTCGTTGAGAGACTGTCTCAAAAAATAAAGTGTAGAGAGATAGAGGAACACACCGAAGTCAACCTCTGGTCCCCACACACCTGCATACCCATGCACACTCACACATGCACACGCCTGCACACTCACATGTGCACATGCACCTGCACACACATGGGCACACACACATGAACACATACACACAAAAATAAAAATAAAATGAAATTTGCAAATTTTTTTGGACAATGTTTTCGAAAATTTCATGCTTATTATTAGTTTTTAGATATGCCTTTGTTCTGTTTATTGAACAAGTCCATATTTTCTAAAACAAAGTAATGCCAGGTGTGGTGATGCACTCTTTTAATCCCTGCACTCAGAAGGCAAGCAGATCTCTAGAGTACAAAGCCAGCCTGGTCTACACAGAGTTTCAGGCCAGCCAGGCTGCATAGTGAGACCCTGTCTCAAAAAAAAATCAATTCTATTTTGGGACTGAAGAGATGGCTCAGTGATTAAGAGCAATTATTTGCTGCTCTTGCTGAAGACCAAAGTTCAATTTCCAGCACTCACATTAAGTGTCTCAAAGCTGATTATAACTCTAGCTCCAGGGGATCCAATGTCCTCTTCTTGGTTCAGTGAACACACACACACACACACACACACACACACACACACACACGTACACACACACAAACAAAAAAATGTTTAAGAACATAAAATAGGTATGAAAACTAATTTGTGTTTTATGAGATCTAAATTCTCTCTGGTGAAAGACAAGAAATTAAACCAAACACGAAATCTCCAGAACAGAAGCTCATGGTATAAATATGCTCAAGAAGTATTTTGTAATCACTAATCTAGTTGAAAATATTAATAATAACAAAATTTATTGATAAATATAAACTTTATGTTACCTAATTTATTATATTCCAGTGGATTTCATCTTTTCTATGAGCAATTAACATTAGGTTTAGGCTCAGAGTATGTTAGTGCACATTATAATTTTGTATCATAATATATGGCTTAGGGCACCCATCTGAGTTTTAATTATCTTTGTGGTAATGAAGAGATATTATACTACATTTAAACTTGGATATTCAACCATGTGGCTCTCTTTTACATAATTAGAAAATATTGCAAAGCTCTCTTTTACATCTGTATGTTTTCTTACAGATACTCACCTGCATGTATGATGAGATGGTGGCACTTATATTACTATTTATGATTATATAGACCTACTGATGTTTTTATACTTTCTAAGAAATTCAAATAATTATCCTAAACAGTTCTGACTATCTAGGATTTATCAGATGTGCTGATTCTAGAAGTGAAATGTTAAGTAATATTTTTATCAAGTTTCAATACCTACAATCAGATGAGTGACTACAAGCATAAAATAAATCTTTTTAAATTTTATGTATATAGATATATCGCTTGCCTGTATGTAAGTGCACCCGTGTCTTGCAATGCCAGATTCCCAGGGAATTGGAGTTAAATGAATAGTTGTTAGCTGTCATGCGAGTTCTGGGAATGAAACCTGGATCCTCTGCAAGAGCTGAGCCATCTCTCCAGCCCCCAAATAAAACTTTAAAAAAAAAAGGGAATGAGACGATATGAAGGAATGGTCGAGATGCAAAGATGACACAGTACAGAAGATGAAATTGCTCAAGTCACTGCTGTCTACTCCCTTTCCCCAAGTAAGAAGAATATTTTTTTTTTGCAAGGAGTGCCAGTAACTGACTTTCAATGCACTGTAGATTCCAAAATAAAGCAAAATAAATAATTATATAAGAGTAATGGGCTAGAGTGGTTAAGAGTGTTTGCTGCTCTTGTGGAGGACTAGAATTTGATTCCTAACACCTGTGTCAGATGGCTGACAACTGCCTGTAACTCCAGCTCCAGGATCTGACGTTCTCTTCTGGCCTGTGAGGGTACCTATACACACATGGTCATATACATGAACCTACACATGGGCATAAACATAAATAAAAATAAAAATAAATTTTTTTAAGTAGACAAAGAGTTCAGTGCACATCTGAAGCTTTCCAACATGGTTTTCTCCTTGCCCCTCTGACTGCTCTCTTCACACTATGTCAGCATACAAGAATGCTAAGACCAATGGTCATCCTTTCACTATCTTTCTTGTCTGTGTGTTGAAGATTCACTTATTTAGCTAGAGAACACATTTGGTGATACCAAAACCAATTGTGGAGTGATAGTATGGCAAGATGTCTAATGTGGATTCATTTAAGCCCTGTGATGCAAACACCTAACCTCCTCCCAGGCCCCACAGTATTGGCATTGAAGAACTGGAGTCATCGGATGGGGCCACCCAACTGTGTGCCTTTCAAACCCTGTGGCACTGATTTCTGTGACTTTCAGATGCACCACTGGAAGCAATAGGCTGAACATAGAGAATTTAAAAATCCTAAATTGAAGTTCTGTAATAGTTCCCTACTCTCTTCTTTCCTGTCTTTTTGATAAGCTGCTTCTGGCCAACCTATGCATATAGAACAGAAACAATTTGGTTTGCCCTTGAAGACTCGGTTCCCCATTGAGGGAAAAAGAACACTGACTTAATTCACATTCCCCAATATGGATCCATGACATGCCATTTTCACAGTTCAGCTTTGAAAGTGTGGCAAGTGGTGAAAGCTCGCATTAATAAGCATAACCATTTAATTTCCAAAATTAATGAGAGAAGCTCAACATATTGAATGCATTGTACAAGAATGTCTGATTCCTTTGAAATTTCTCTGCAACTCAAAGAGAAGATGACCAAACAGTGCTGAACTAATGTTTTCACATTAGGACAGGAAAAAGAAACAAATACTAAGGCATGCAAACACAATATTGTTTCAATTTGTTGGCAACAAAACACATTTCATCTCAATTAGCAAGCCAGTTTTTTTTATGCAGCACTAGTCAGGTTGCTAATAATTTAAAAAATGTGTCTTCGGTCATGACGACAGGACAGTGATGAGAGACTGTGAAAATATTTAAATTCTGTTTGCTCTAGTTTTAAAATAGAAAGAAAATATATCCCTATTGTTATAACAATGAATGGCTGGAGCTGATCGTCTATATGTCTATCCCAGGATAAGTTAAGATAGAATTTCACAGCAGTCGTCAATCATAATCGGCCAGTATAAAAATGGTTCCCAGGGGCTCTCACGCTAGTCCTTCCTCCCCCATAAGTAACTCCCTAGCACTTGCTCCAAATGCCTGTCTCCTCGATATTTTTAGTAATACTCAGCTTTTAAAACTTAAGGCTTGGGGGCTGGAGAGATGGCCTAGAGGTTAAGAGCACCGACTGCTCTTACAGAGGACCCGGGTTCGATCCCCAGCACCCACAAGGCGGCCGAGAACCGTCTGAAACTCCAATTCCAGGAGAACTCCAGCTCCAGGGGAATCCGAGACCCTCTTCTGACCTCCGCGGCATTGCACGACACGGGTGCACAAACTTGCATGCAGACAGTACATTCATACACATACAGAAACAAATAAAATTAATAAAAAAAATTTTTTTTAAACTTAAGGCTTAAAGACTCGGTAATATGCCTAAAAATATAAACATATACTAAAAACAAGTTTCAGGTCTACATTCCCCTGGTTTTTATAGTTCTGATAAGTAGCTGACATCGCCAGGTTTTTCTATTTTGGTTTGAACAGTGTACTTGTTTCAGCATCGTGCGGCGTGTGAGTGATTCATTCCAATTATGTCTGGCATCCACTTTTAAAGACCAAATCGATCCTCAACTGACCTTGAGAAAACAAAAACCTTGGTTAATGTGGGCTAACTGTGTGGCCTTAAACAACCAAAAGGAAAGTATAACCAGAAATAAATAAATAGTAAGTCCTGAGAAATTGTACTTCAGGTATAAAACTTAAGATCTTAGTAAAAAAAAAAACAAAAGGGCACAGTTGTTTTGCCTGTCTTACTGGCAAGTGCACCTACCCTGTGGCTGCCACTGCTTTTACCATCCTTCAAAGATGTGAGAAGACACAGCTTTGCAACCTTCCCATATGGACTGAAGACTCATGTCTCTCCAAGAATCCTCCAAACCTTCAGTGCCAGATGAGGACTCCTGAGACATCCAACTTGTCGACTGAGCTACTACTGGGCTTTCCACCTCTTCAGAGTATAGACTGCCATTGTTGGACAACCCAGACCATATCATGGAGACCAGTACAGGAAGATCAAACAGGACATGGTGCTTACTGGACCTCATATGGTGACCATGGGAAGGGAAAACCCAGTGTGGGGCACAAGGGCAGAACTGATGGTGATTTGGGCTTGCCAAGGAGGAGCCTTCAAACATGACATCTTTCAGCCTAATAAAGAAAAAAATCATAAGCTGAAGATGCTAAAACCTATGATATAAGTGGCATGCATATGTGCATATTTTGGAGTGATGCATATTGGAAGGAATAACTACAGCAACAACAACAACAGAAAATACTGCATCAAAGAACTGACTGAAATGGTGAACTTCTGCTTGAAACAGTAAACTTTTTAAAGATTTTTAAATTTTGGGCTGGAGAGATGGCCTAGCGGTTGGGGGCGCCGACTGCTCTTGCAGAGGACCCGGGTTCGATCCCCAGCGCCCACATGGCGGCCGAGAACCGTCTGAAACTCCAATTCCAGGAGAACTCCAGCTCCAGGGGAGTCCGGCGCCCACTTCTGACCTCCGCGGCATTGCACGACACGGGTGCACAGACTTGCATGCAGACAGTACATTGATACACATACGGAAATAAATAAAATTAAAAAATAAATAAATAAAATAAAGATTTTTAAATTTTTATGTATTTTTTACGTGTATGAGTGTACTGTCTGCATGTAGGTTGGTGCACCCATGTCGTGCAATGCTGTGAAGGTCAGAAGAGGGCATTGGATTCCCCTGGTACTGGAGTTAAAGACAGTTCTTAGCCACCATGTGGGCGCTGGAAATCGAACCGGGTCCTCTGCAAGAGCAGTTGGCACTCTTAACCGCTAAGCCATCTCTACAGCCCTGAAACAGTAAACTTCTGCATTGAGAATTTTGAGAGAGACTGAGAAAAAGATGAAAAACATGTTTGGCAGAATGCATGGGCTCTGGTGGGGTAGGGGGGCAGGGAGAGGGGCACAGGTCTAGATTTGATTTGTAATGGAATTTTGTATGAAATGCACAGAGCTTCAATAAAATATTGCTTTTTTAAAAAAGCCCAAATCACCGTAAGGGCCAAAGAAATCCACTTCCACTCATTTCTATGTATAAACCAATTGATGATGACCCACGGTGTTTATTGAGGTTCTTCTTCATACTCATATGTTTAAATAATGAGCTGCGGTCTGGAGCTGTGTCTGCCACTGCAGGGCCCACTGGACTTGCACTCTTCCCATTCCACCACCATCAGTGCCAACAGATGATGGAGTGACCAACCCATGTTGCCCACCATGTTATATGCTCCACTGCTAGCTTGGAAGAAAAAAGATGGGCTTGTTAGCCTCTTAAGGATTTCTTTTTCTCTTAATTGAATCTCAAGTTATATTACAATATGATCATTGCTTCCTGAAAAAAATGCAGACTGAATTCTCTGGCACCTGTAAGACTTAAAATTCACTTTGTTTTATGCTGATCCAGAGCTCATTCGCCTACCGAAAAGAAAATGAAGAGATCAGCAAATGTTAAGAGTATTTTTATCAGAGCTAGACAGCTATTGCATTTAATTTTCTTTTACGTTATATACACTGGCTTATCCACTTAATCCCAAACATAGGTCTGCCAGTGAATGATTCTAGTTGGCAAGGAGGGTCAGACATTTAGTTTTCTATTCTTATGCTGGCATTTAATAAAAATAAGCAAAGAATTAATTATAATTAGTACATTTAAAGCTACAATGGTTAAAGTTCATTTATAAAGAGTTTTCACTTAAAGGTTCTATGTTCTAGTCAGAATATTCCTAGGTTTGAGTTCACTGTCTCCAGTCTCTAGAACATAGTAAGAAAAGGTGCATTTTGCTTTTGGCTGGCCCTGTGTGATGAAATTTGATTTAGTTGACTTGTCCTGGCCATTCATTCACAACATGATATCAAATCAATATTTATTGAGCAATCATTTTATACAGGGACTATGCTGAAAGCTGGAAATAGAATTCAAAACAAAACAGAAACAGCCCCTGTTCATGAACATTCAGACTTTAGAGCCAACTTGAAACAGACCCTAGGTCTTTACCCTCTTTATGCCCCATTTGTCTCTTTATCCTGTAAGGCTACATAATGCATTTAATCATTGCACTAATTTCATTGCTTTTTATTTCCTTACCTCTTAGTAGGTTGTTTGGCCAGGAAAAAAACTCTCAGATACCATTAGTTCACTAGCCAAAGTGATGTATATAGATAGACTGTGATGATTTTGGGAAGGGATAGTTCTAATCTTGGTTATAATTTTTATTATCTTTATGAAATTATTTAAAAATTATAAACTTGGGCCTGGAGAGATGCCTCATCAGTTAAGAACACTGGTTGTTCTTGCAGAAGAACCAGGTTCAATTCCCAGCACCCATATTGCAGCTAACAACCATCCATATACTTCAGTTCTAAGGGATCTGATGCCCTCTTCTGACCTCCATGGCCATTGCATGACACAGGTGCACCTACCTACATTCAAGCAATACACATATATCCATAAAATAAACCTAATAAATAAAAAAAGAAACTTAAGCAATTATAAACTTTTTAAAGAAAAATTCTTGGCTCAACATCTTTGTATTTTTGAACATGCACATACCTTTCAAAAATATCTTGGGCATAATAACCAGGGAGTGGGTGTCTTTTTGAATGAATAAAAACTCCATGACAACCAAACTGTGCCATTTGTTTTCACTTTTCTATTTTGGGCACATAAAACAGTATCTGGAATATAGTAAGCATTTAAAAGTGTGCTTGACTTCCAGGTAAGATGGCAGACTAGAGAATGCCTCTGTGTGAGCTGATGGAGAGATTCAGAACAAGAAAATGTAGACTTTATCCCAAAGAGAAAAATAGAGAAAATGCTTTGGAAGTCCACCCAGGAGGCACAAGTCTGCTAGACAGGAAAAGACACAGACTCCCCACCACAGAGAAGCAAGCTGAGCCCAGCCTCAGCACGTAGCTCCTGAGTAGCAGGAAGGATCTAAGAAACTTTTTCCAAAGAGTCAGCCAGATGAAAGCCTGGGAGTCCCACCCTCAGAAAAATTTCATTGCATTCACAAGTCTCAAATCCAGTTGTGTATTGTTATATGACAGTACTTCCTCTGGCAGATGGAGCAGTAGCTGAAAGAAATCTCATTTTGTCACATCGTATGACTCAGGGGGCAGCAGCTGGGCACTGTTTTGAGAGAGAACCTATTATTCCATGACACCTCAGTCAAGATGTCAAAAATATAAAGTAAAACAACAATATTAAAAGCCATAAGGAAAAAGCACCAATTGCCTACAAAGGCTGGCACATCAGAATAATAGCAGATCTCTCATCAGCAGCCCTCAAAGCCTGAAAGTAAGGAAGAATATATTTTAAGTCCTGATTATAAGTAATTGCTGTCCCAGATTGCTTTATTCAACAGAGCTATGTGTTATAACTAAAGGAGAAGTACATTTCAAGAAAGGCTCAAACTAAGAAAGTCATCTTCAAGCCATGACTGCTGAAAATACTTAGGGAATACTTTAGAGAGTAGAAAGAAAAGACTTCAGTCACAATAGTTTTTCTGTATGCCAATAATGAACTTGCTGGTAAGAAATCAAAGGGAAAGTTCCATTCACAGTAGCTTCAAAAGCAAACTAAATATCTAACAAGAAACAAAGAAGGAAATCGAAGAAATCACTAGAAGATGAAAACAACCTATGCTCTTGAATAGGCAAAATTAGTGTCATGAAAATGACTTGCTGAAAGAAATCTACAAATTCAATACAATCCCTATCAAAATTCCAATGACATTGTGCATACAACCACAGAAAAAAATACTGACATTTCACATGGAAACATAAAGACTGACTGAGGAAATCATTAACAGAAGGAACAGTGCTGGAGGTATCACAATATTCAATCTCAAAATATATTACAGAGCCACAGTAACAAAAACCATGTGTCACTGGCACAAAAGCAGACATGTAAACCAATGGAATAGAAAAGAGAAACCAGATGTAAAGTTGTACATTTAGAGCCACCTATTTTTGATAAAGCTATCAAAATATACACTAAAGAAAATATAGCCTCTAACAAATGATGCTGAGGAAACTGGACATTCACATATAGAAGAATGAAACTAGATCCATATCTCTTACCCCATACACTCATCAATTCAAATTGGAACAAATATCTTCAGTGAAGACTTGAAACTTTGGAGCTTCTAGAGAACGATATAGAGAAAACACTTTAAGATATAAGAAAGGATTTCCTGAATGTAACTTCAGTAGAATAGGAAATAATCTCAAGAATTAACTAATGAGATTTCATGCAGTTAAAAAGGTCTGCACAGCAAATTAAATCATCAGCAAAGTGAAGACACAGCCAACAGAATGTGAAAAACTTTTTGCTGGGAATCGAATCTGGGTCCTCTGCAAGAGCAGTTGGCACTCTTAACTGCTAAGCCATCTCTACAGCCCTGAAACAGTAAACTTGTGCATTGAGAATTTTGAGAGAGACTGAGAAAAAGATGAAAAACATGTTTGGCAGAATGCATGGGCTCTGGTGGGGTGGGGGGCAGGGAGAGAGGCAAAGGTCTAGATTTCATTTGTAATGTAATTTTGTATGAAATGCACAGAGCTTCAATAAAATATTGCCTTTTTAAAAAGGCCCAAATCACCGTAAGGGCCAAAGAAATCCATTTCCACTCATTTCTGTGTTTAAACCAATTGCTGATGACCCATGGTGTTTATTGAGGTTCTTCTTCATACTCATATGTTTAAATAATGAGCTGCAGTCTGGAGCTGTGTCTGCCACTGTGGGCCCACTGGACTTGCACTCTTCCCATTCCACCACCATCAGTGCCAACAGATGATGGAGTGACCAACCCATGTTGCCCACCATGTTATATGCTCCACTGCTAGCTTGGAAGAAAAAAGATGGGCTTGTTAGCCTCTTAAGGATTTCTTTTTCTCTTAATTGAATCTCAAGTTATATTAGCCATAAAGAAAAATAAAATTACAATATTTGCAGAAAAAAAGATGCAACTCAATATTATATGAAATAATATAGACTCAGCTAAATGCCATATGATTTCTCTCATATGTGAGCCTTAGCTTTAAAATTCTTATATTTTCATGCATGGTGGTGTGTGCCTTTAATCCCAGCACATAGAAGGCAGAGGCAGGAGGATCTCTGTGACATTAAGGCCAGCCTGGTCTACATAACAAGTTTCAGGCCAGCTGGGACTACAAAAAGACCCCCTGTCTCAAAAACCCAAAACAAAAATATCGAATATATATTATATAATATATATATATATATTAGGCTGTGTGTATGAGGGGTGCTTTATTTCTGCACCTCCCTGTATAGGTCATGAAAATATAAAGAGAAGGATAGGAGGAGAAGAAGACATGTTAATGGAGGTGGGAAAGAGAAGACAGCAGAACATCTGTAATACAAAAGCAGATCAGATTTACTGGGAAAAAGAAAGGGAATCAATAGTAGAGCAGGTGATATGAAAGACTGGAGTGGGGAAAGAGAAGAAATACATAAGGAAACATGTATGAAGACATCAAGATGACATGCATGCTTTGTATGCTAATCTAAAAAACTCAGAACCTGTAAATCAACATTCTCAATGCACAAAGTTCACAAGTGATTCAATCTCAGCTTCAATTTGTATAGAACTGAATTTTTATGTAATGCAAATACAGAATAGTTGAGAGGAGATTTGTTTTTAATAGAATTGAAGCTCAGAACTTGTTTCTCACAGAATATCCCAAATAAAAACATAATTAAGCCAAGAATTAAAAAGTTTCTTCAGGGATGGAGAGATGGCCTAGTGGTTAGAAGCACCAACTGCTCTTGCAGAGGACCCGGGTTCAATCCCTAGTGCCCACATGGCGGCTGAGAACCATCTGTCACTCCAATATCAAGAGAACTCCAGTTCCAGGGGAATCTGACACCCTCTTCTGACCTCCATGGCATTGCACGGCACGGGTGCACAAACCTACTTGCAGACAGTACATTCATACACATAAAAAATAAATTTAAAATTTTTTTTAAATTTTAAAAAAAGAAAAGTTTCTTCAGTGCATGAATGGGGTTTCCCTTATAGTGAAAGACCAATTCTTAGTATTTAACTGGAAAAGCAAAAATTCACACAAAATTCTTCAGTAAAGAAAATTTGTTGGGGGGGGAAGGCACTAAAGAGATGGTTGGGTGGTTAAGAGCACTGACTGCTCTTGCAGAGGACCTAGGTTTGATTCCCAACACCTATGTGGTGGCTAACAATAGTAACTCCAGTTCCAGAGGAATCTGACACCCTCTTCCAACATTTACAGACATTGGACAGCACAGGTGCACTTACACACCTGCAGGCAATACACTCACACACACACAAAAATAAAAATAAATAAATAAAAAATAAAGAATTTTGTGTGATAATTTAATGTATTAGCAGTGTATGTCAAATTTATTTATGTGCTGATGGGTGAATTTCTTAAAAAGAAATTTATCTTTTTTAATTTATTTTTTAAAACATCCAATTTTTTTTGCCTTGGACAGCACAGAAATTTAATACTTCATACATGTATCAATATAGCTAGGAAAGCAGATTGGTATTCTGTATTACTGTAAATATAAAATTAATTGTACCTATAATTTATGTGTTTGTATATATTGAAAGGAGTTACAGAATAATATTAACATTGAAACTTTGAAATCATTCACATTAAAATCAACATCTCTTAAATGTTTTAAATTTTAAGCAAAAAGGTTATTAAACCTGTGACTATATAAATTTCAACTAAATTTTTCCTTTAAAAGTAGAAGTCGTACTGATACTATTTAAAATTTATAGAGTAATTTAAACTTAAAAAATATTTTTTTGATTTGAAAATTTATTATACCCAGCTTCCACAATGAAGTCTGAACAGATTTTGGTACCTTTTAGTACTTATCCAAAGAAAGCTATAAATACTCAAACTTACCTAGGCATAATTGGATAGTGGAAATTTTTAAGTACAATAAATTGTGATAGTTTCAGTAGCAAGTGATTTTGAAGAAGTGTTTTTACTGTATGAAACAAATATAATAAAATCATTAACAACAAAAAAGAAATTTGTCTTGTTTGGAACAATTTGTATTTTGTAGGTTCCCACCTGCCTCCCATTCTAGGGAACACTTACTTATTATTTGAATTTTGCCTCTCATTTTCCCATTTTCTCTTTTGGAATACAAGCTAAATACCTGTGAGAGCTTCTCATTCAATTTCTATCTTTTAATCCCTCATTCTATTTATCTATTTGTTTTATATTTACCTCCTTTCTACATTCTGGTGAATTTCATTATTTCTAGATTTTAATTGACAAATTCTTTTCCTTTTTTGTCTTTTTGATTTATATATTTTTTATTTTATATGGATGAATGTTTTGCCTGCATATATGTAAATGTACCACATTCATAAAATGCCTGCAGAGGCCAAAAGAAGGTGTCAGATCCTCTGGAATTGGATTTACAGATGGTTGTTAACCACCACGTAAATGCTGGTAACTGAACTCATGTCCTCTACAAGAGCAGCCAACGCTCTTATCCAATTGAATCATCTCTCTAGCCCAACAAATTCTTTTTCTCTTGCATCTCATCTGTTCCCCATCCTATGCTGACCAGTGAAGAGTTGACTTATACCATTCATTTTTCAAAGTTTTATTTATATTCTTCTCCACATCTTGCTTTATTCTCTAGTATCTTGTCATATTTTTGTTTCACTTTTATTTTTTATTTACTCATTTTGATTTTCTGTGTATGAATGCATTGCCTACCTGTATGTGCACAATGCTTATAAAAGCCAGAAGAGTGTGTTAGATCCCCTGGAATTGGAGTTATTGATGGCTGCTAGCCATCATGTGAGTGCTAGGAACCAAACCCAGGTCTGCTGCAAGAGCAGCTAGTGCTCTAACCACTGAACTATTTCTCCAGTCCCTCTTTCATCTTTTGTCTTTATCACCACTTAGATGATACCTCCAAAGGAAAGGACTTGGATCTCAGCAGTCCATTATTTTAAGTTCTTGAAGGATTTAAACTTGTATTCTGTTACTCCCAGTGACATTGTTAGACTTTATCTATAAGGCCCAAAGAAATGATTCTGCTCAGTGTCCCCCAGGGGTATGCCAATATGTATTATCATTTCAAGATTCTCTGCATTCTATTTTCAAAACTCTGAATTAAAGGAAGCCAGTCTTAAGCCTTTAAAGTCTCAAGAGGGAATTTTTTTTTTCTTCCACACATCATTAACACCAGGATAGACAGTTTGGGTTTTTTCATATGCTACCTTTGCTAGTAAGTATATATATATATATATATATACAAATTCTTCTTCTTTGCCCATATTTTTTTTAATTTTTTTAAATTTATTTTTCTTTGTGTATGAGTGTACTGTCTGCATGTAGGTCTGTGTACCCGTGTCGTGCAATGCCGCGGAAGTCAGAAGAGGGAGTCGGATTCCCCTGGAACTGGAGTTCTCCTGGAATTGGAGCTTCAGACGGTTCTCATCCGCCATGTGGGTGCTGGGGATCGAACCCGGGTCCTCTGTAAGAGCAGTCGGAGCTCTTAACCGCTAGGCCATCTCTCCAGCCCCCTTTGCCCATATTTTTAAAAAGTGTTATGGTTCTGGTTTTATAAAAAGTTAGATGGTGCTGGGCATGGTGGTGTAAGCACTAATCCCAGCATTCAGGAGGCAGAAGCAGGTAGATCTCTGTGAGTTCAAAGCCAGTCTCATCTACATAGTGAGTTTCAGGCCAGCTGGGGATGCAGGAAATCCCTGTTTCAAAAAAGACCAAAAGAAAAGAAGAAAAAAGAAGTTAGATGGCTTCTTAGGGAGCCCAGGGTTTTGTGCCCCATTCCAAAGGGCAGGTGAATCTTGGACTAAATCCTGGCAGTATCCTTGAGAGAGGTCAGCTTCTGATATCCAGGAGGTGAGGTTTCTCTTTGTCTTTAAAATTCAGCTATGCAATCAAAGATTCTTGCTAAATTTTGCCTAGAAACATTTTTGGAAGGGTAATAAGATAGCTCATAGGTCACATTGCTAAAAATAACAATCTTACAAGCTATATTTATCTCCTCTTTGTCAGCCTGCTCCCAATCCTGGCATATGCCCATGGAAAGCCACCTTTTCCATCTAAGTTAAAGGTACAGGAAAGAGGACTGATAAACTTTTCACTTCCCAGGTGCTGGGATATTTGTACTCCATCCATGAAGTACTTTGTCTACCAGAGACTTCCTTTGTCCTGGTGTGGCTACCTGTACTGCAGTGTGACTGCAGTGTACTCATTACATAGATACAGATCAGTATAGCTGCTCCTCCGTGTGAATGTTCCCAAATCTTTATTCTAGTCTTCTCTGCATATTGTCATCTGCTATCTGGTGTCTCCTTGACATGTGTTGCTCTTGGAGTCAAGGACTTTTTTCCTTGATGAAAAGAATCCTACCTCCTATAGCTTGGTAGTGTAGAGACCCTTATTATAGGAACATTACCTAGAGATGACAAGGAGGCCTGAAAAGTCTTTCAAAAACAGATAATACACCTCTGCTTTCAAGTACCTATTTCCAACCAACCAATTTCCAGTTAAAGAGCATGTTTCTTGTTGTTTAAATGGAAGCTATGTGCTTTAAAGATAGGAATAGAAGTGAAAATGAGAAAAGTCCTTTAAAACATCTCCTGAATGGAAGTCTCCCACAGTATTCAAAAGTTGTTCAATGATCCCGACAAGCTGAAATCAGCGGCATAATTATTTTTCACAGAGGAAAGGGAAAAAGTAACTTGGAAAGAATATGACAAATACTTCAAGAACTCCGCATATTTATCTCATTCTTAAACCTGCTTCTTTTAACTCCTACTCCATAGTATTTATGGACAATGAAAAGGGTGATGAGAGAATTTAAAAGGCCACAGGATGTGTGGGCTGATTAAAAGTGAAAGCCAGATCCACTGACAATTGACAAAAGATCACATCCTCATTCATTTAATTGGACTCTGAGTGACAGGAGCAGAAGATGATTATCAAGGAGATGGCCCTTTTGTTCCAGCCTCCCTGTTTAACTCATTTCAAATGGACAAAGAACTTTTTCAATTTCTCTGGGACATCAACCTGAAGAGGTTTTTCAGTATTAATCCAGGTAATCAGGATCAAGAATGTTATTTGCCTCTCTGACATAAAGAAAAGCTTATGGGCTTCCAAAGTGGAAGAGGAGGGAATGCTGAAGGTGTAGATGCCACAGCATGTCAGTGAGGCCCAATGAGTGACAGCCTGTGCAGCTTGGCCCTTCCATTTCTACAGAGTTCAAATGCGAAGCCACCAGTCCCTCCTCTTCCCTCCCCATAGTGTAACCTATGGAAGAACTTAACTTATAGTTTACAGCCTCTAGGATTTTGACCCAGGACTATCTGTGTTCTGGGATAGAAAAACTGGATACTGGAGTTTAACATATGTCCCTGTTACCTTTTGGCTGCTGTGATAAAACACCATGATCAAAAGGAATCTGGGGAAAGAAATGGCTTATTTGGCTTAAATTTCCACATCACAGTCCATCACTGACAAAAATCAGAGCAAGAATTCAGCTGGGAACCTGGAGAAAGGAACTGAAGCAGAGACCATGAAGGATCGCTGCTTACTGTCCTGCTTCCCTGGCTTGCCCCGGCCACCCCTCCTACACAGGTCAGGCCCTCTGGCCTAGGACTAGCACTACCATCAGTGGAGTGGGTCCTCCCATATCACCCAGCAATCAATAAAATTTCCCACAGATATCCCCTGCAGGCCAGTCTGCTACAGAAAATTTATCCGTCAGGTTCAGTCCTCCCAAGAGACTCCAGTTTGTATCCAGTTGACAAAGACAGAAAGCAGGATTTTTTAAATTTGTATTTATTTTTGTATGCGGTAAGAATGACTGTCTGCATGTAGTTGTGCACCCTGTTTGTGCAATGCCTGGAGTAAGAAGAGGGTCGGATTCCCCTGGAAACTGGAGTTCTCCTGGAATTGGAGTTCCAGAGGTTCTCAGCCGCCATGTGGTGCTGGGGATCGACCCGGTCTCTGCAAGAGCATGCGAAAGCAGGATTTTTAAGCAGTCACATTCACAAGCTTTTCTAGGTGAACACTATTCCTTTTATTCAATTTACTCTACTTCCTACCCAATTTTAAGACTTATCACAATATCATATCAGAACACTGGAAAAGATTATAAATCAGTTTGGAATTATCAAGGGGGCATCGTGTTTGTTCTTTGGTGTGAGAAGCAAATATCTCTTTTAATCTTAGACACCAAAAGACTGGGACGAAATGATGCACAGAGCATAAAAATATAACTGAAGCCTAGGTTTTAATAATAAGAAAGTTGGCTTTCTATATCTCTATACATATTATGATAGAAAGATTAACAGGACACTAAATAGGGTTATTACTATACATAGTCATATTGTTGGGGGGGTGCGCTGTTTATTACATTATGTAATGTATATGAAATAGCATTTAAAATAAAGTTAGGAAAAGTCAAGCAACAAAGTTCTTACAGTAGTTATAGTTTTAGTAGGCAATTAAAGCTTAGATATTGATTATATATAAATTTGAAAATACATATTAAACTTTGTAATAACAGACATTCCTTGCATTCATTAAAAATTTAGCCTTTAATCATGAGTTGGTCAAAATATAAAAGGATAATAAAAACTGATGCTTTTAATTGTGACAGTAACTTGGGTCCTTACTCTTATTTAAGAAATGCGTGAATATTTCACCTCTAATCAGGAGGAGGAAATATTTTTACAATGATAAATATATTTGAATTTCTGTCTTACTTTCAGGCTTTAATAAAAGAAAATAAGCCAAGGAGAATCTGAATAAATTTTGCTCTGGAAGATGAAAGGAAAATAATCAAATATGATCAAAAATACAGTCTAAAATCATTGCAAAAAATTCATGAAAAGGAACAATCACTGCAAAATATTTAGTACAATCGATGTTTACTCCCTATGTACTACATTTGTGTATACATTGGTGAAACACATGTAAAAATCAAAGGGATTAAACCAACCAACCAAGAAAAAACTTAAAAAGTAGACATGTTTTCCATAGATAATTAAACGATGCCTAGATATTGATTCTGTATATCAAAGATTAACATATAGACACTTTACCAACAGTAATCTAGATGAAAAATTAATGTTTTTTGTGATCTATCATTGACAAAAGCAGTGAATTGTTTCATGACATAACCTAAGACAAAATGCATAGTCATTTAATTGAGTTAGAGGAAAAAAATATATAAAAGTGACTGTTTCAGATATGTGTGCATTTTGTTCTAATTGCATCAAGTGTGTCCAAGTACTAAAGCTTCTTAGTAAAATGTGAAGATTCTTAATAAAGAAGTAGTACTTGATGACTAGTGTGAATTTCAAATTTTCAAGATTTGAATATTTCAAAATGTCTCATATAAGTCACAAGTATAAAAGTCTTAAGGTGTTTTTTATCATAAGAAAAGATGTTCTTATTACATTTCTATGGGTTCACAAAGAAGAACAGCAAAACTGAACATAACATCCCAGAAGCCCAGTTAGAATGCAAGCTGAGAACTGACCTGGGAAGCTCTCTGCATATGAATATGCGACTGCAAAACAATGGATAAAGGAATAGCATTCAATCAACTCAAGCTAACTCTGCCTTCCCCATATACTGTGATTTACATAATTGAAGCCAAACGGTTTTTCCCTTTAAATCACGCGTATAATAATTGTATCTCTACTTCCTGTAGTTTGCATATAGATATGAGGTACAAACTTATAAAAGGCAGAGATATTTAACTTAAAACAACACTTGACTTGCACTGATTATTTTTACTCATTTATTTTTCTGATTGTCATATCCTTTAGGGCAGGTTTGCGTTGTGTGGGGGGGTGTAATAACACTAGCCATCTGTTAACCCTTTTATGCACACTTGGTATTACAAGTTAAGGACATATTCAACATAAAAACGTGTGGTTGTTGACTTCAGTTTGGAATGACTGCGCACCTCACACTGTGCCTCTCCTCTCGCCACCAGGGGACTGGGAGATCTCACGCACGGCACATTCTGGGGTAGTCCTTCGGTTTGCCCCCCACCGGCTCCCTACTCATGCGGACTTTTCATCCCCACACCTTTCGGTTCCCCCCCATTTCACCACCACATCCCTCCTCAAAGACAGTTTCTCCGGATTGTCCCTTTCTCCTTCACAGGAAGAAAGGCCCCCCCAGGGAACAACGTCCCCTTAACCCTCTTTCCACGCGCTCTGCGTCTGCCCCTGTTTCACCCTTTCTTCTGCACCGTGTACTGCCCCCTTCTACTTGTCTATCCCACTGTCCTCGCCCCCCCCCTCCCCGGCCCTTATTGCTCCACGCCCCGTCGCAGACACTCCTAGACCCTGTCATCATCCATTAGAAAAAATACCCCACTGTGCAGTACAATTATGAATGAGTTCTATCCTCTGTGTCCCAGAGCTAAACATAAGTGTTTAATTTTCCCTTCCAGACCATGATTGTTATATTTCTGAGAAATTAGTCAGATGCTGAAAATCTTCTAAATTAGCCATCCCCTCCACCTCCAACCCCCCCACCTCCACCCCCCCTCCCCACCAACTTGTATCCCTTCCTCTCTTTCGTACCCCCCCCCTCCCGCCCCCCCACCCCCCCCCACTCTTTTTTTATCGGAAAATGTCTTCTTTAGAGTGTCCACCAATCCTGGTATAGTTGTTTTAGATTTCCCCTGATTCCATAATTATCTGTCCTCCCAGCCCCACTGTTTCCTGTTTCAACAGATTAAACCACTGTTCCTATAGTTGTTGAAGCCAGCAACCTAGGAATTACTCTTTTTTTTTTTAATTAATTCTTTTTAGCTTTTCTCATCCATGAGTGATTATCTGAATCCAATAGATTTTATCTCCTAAATCTTTCTTCAATTTCTGTTTATTTGTCTTTAGGAAACGTCTTTAAAAGATGCTTAGCATTCATCATCTGGATGAATATAAAGGGTACTGGAATGGTCTGCCTGAGTCTGTTTTCTAATTTTTGCCTGTACTCAGCTTTTTAATATACTTATTACACCATATCATTTCTCTGCTGAAAAATCTTTGATAGCTTTGTTGCATATAGAAATGCCCTTTGTAATTTTAGATTACATTTGTATTTTGGTTTTTCATTTCACATATATGCATCACTCATCTTCATTTATGTTCTTCTTGTGTTTTTTTTGTTCCTTTCTTGCTGTCTGTCCTACTCTCATTTGGAAACCAGCTCCCTTTCTTCCCCATGTTTACATAAATGGAAACTCTTTAAAGAAAATCTTCCTGATGTCTTCTCTCCCGTTTCTTTTTCTAAAGTATTAAACATACTGCATCATAATTTATCTTTGTCTTTGTTGGGGCTCGTTTTCCTTAAGAACAGACTTAATCGGGTAGCCATGTCTTACTCATGCTCCCATGCTCCATGTTACCTAAGATGAGCTATAGATATGGAAACAAGACCTATGAGTTTGGTGAAAATACTTTAATGCCCAAATTCTCCATGTTTTACAATGGTTTATATAAATTTTCCTTAATGACTTTGGTCTAAATCTTGTCTTTCAAGTATTTACATCATTACTGCTAAAACTAAAATTCATGTTCAGTAACAGTTCATGAACAATAACAGTTATTGTTCATGCTTGATATGTTCAGTTTCTTTTAGTTTACAAAACTGGTCTGCTTTATATTGTTGAAAACTTTGCATTTGCTTTTTATTAATAACATGAGAAGTCTAAATTTCTCTTGTGGGAAAGAAATGTGAATATAATATATCTATCAGCATTTCAAACAGTAGAGTAATAAATAATTTTCTAGAATGAACTGAAGCATTGAAAGTTATAAATTCCTTTTTAGAATGGATTGAAGCATTCTAAGTATCTAAAGGGATTGCTTGAAATTTAAATACCATTTTTAAATGAGGCAGGATCTAATAGTTTTTGCTTACTATAGCGGAAACACAGAGGGAAAGCATTTGTTTAAATTGAAGGTTAAATAAAACTTAAGCAGGACGATAGCTGGTGAAATAATCTTAAGAGACTAGTAATAAGAACATAATGTGGAAAATTTGAAGATATTATTCAATGATTCAAGTGAGTTTTTTTGGCCAGGATATCTAACAAAATTTTCCAGTTTCAAATTACACTAAAAAATATTTCTTCTCATGATGGAGCTGGAGATGAGGTCTCAGCAGTTAAGAGTGCTGAGGCTCTTGCAGGGGACCTGGTTTGATTCCCACCACCCAAATGGGCAGCTAGGAAAATCATCTTAAGCTGGGCGTGTGGGCACGCTCTTTAATCCTAGCACTCAGCGCAGAGGCAGGCAGATCTCTGTGGAGTTCAAGGCAAGCCAGGTCTACCTGTCTTCTACACATGTTGAGTTCCAGGCCAGCGGTGCTTATAGAGAGAGACGTGTCTAAAAAATAATATTATTGAAATCCTATTATCATAACCAAGAAGACTTACTTTTAATCTTTATGATCTTCCTTTCACTTGTTTCAGTAAAGAAATGAAAGGGTAGTTTAATTGTTGAGAGTTTTGTCTATAAGCTCATTTGCCAGCATTAGTTTCCTGAATCAACCAAAATTTAAGTCTGTTTTCTTGCTTTCTATTTTATTTTGATTATTATTATAATATTTATACACTTATTTATTTTATTATTAATTTTGGTCTTTTCAAGACAGGGTCTCCCCTGAAGCCCCAGATGTCCTGGAACTTTCTCTTAGACCAGGCTGGCATTGGAAACTTCACAAAGATCCGCCCTGCCTCTGCCCCATGAGTGCAGATTTTAAAGGCTATGCGCCAACAAGCCCGACTGTTTTTCATTTTTCTAGACGTAAGAATGGTTCTTATTTGATATGGGGTAACAAATAAATTCTTACAAAACAAAAACCAAAATATTACTATGATTCACGATGCCTGGTTTCTCAAGCACTTTTTATTCAAGCTATGTTCCTAAATTGAGGGCTCTAGTTTCCATTGATGATAATAGTCTATGGCCATACCATCCTGAATGCTCCCGATCTTGTCTGATATAATGATGTGATGATGTGATGATGATGATGATTGATGTGATTGATGATAATAATAGACCAACAACAGTCGTAGTATTAAGGAGTGGACATGTGATGTGCTGACACAGCTCTGAAGAATCCACTTCCATACATTCATGAACCTTGTATATCACGAGTATGAATTTGTATTCTTGTAGTCTCAAAGGACTTGACTAAGACCTTGGATGCTATAAAAGTACCAAAGGCCAGGCATGACAGTGTACACATGTTATTTCAGCACTCAAGTGGTGGAGGCAGAAAGATGATGAGTTTGAAGTCAGTATGGTCTCCAAAATTATTTCAAGGGCAGCCTGGGCTATTATAGAAAACACTATTGTCTCAAACCTAAACATTCAAACACACATACAATAACTAAATAAATAAATAAATAAATATACATAAATAAAAGGACATGATTATTGCACAGACCAGATATGCATGAGACATAAAAAATTGAAAGAAAATGTCAGTAAAAGTACAAAATTAGTGCTGAAGAGATGCCTGGAGGTTAAGAACGTTGGCTGCTCTTGCCAGCTGGACCTGAGTTTGGATTCCAGAACCCACACAAAGATAATGACCATCTTAAACTTTGTTCAGTCCAGGGACTCCAAAACACCTTCTTCTATCTCTGCAGGCATTGCATTGACAAGGGTGCACAAACCTAAATGCAGGCATACACTCATACAGGAAAATGAAAATGAAATTATTGGGTAAAAATACAAGATAAACTTGCAAAAAAAGGATGCAAAGAGGGGCAAGAAAAGAGGTTACAGGTTACTAGACCAGGGTAGAAGGTAAAAAAATAAGAGAGGTTAAAACCCAACTGTTATGAATCTTAGTATGTTTTTTGCTAAAACATTAAAACTCAAAAATTCTTGGAAATTTTTAATTCACTCTCTGATCGTTTTACCTTTAACTTGTTAATCAAAAAAACCAGGAAATAAGTTAATTTATTTTACAGCCTTCTAGCAACAATGCAGACATTTTGAACCAATGGGGTGGGACTTTCCATAATGCTCATATCCTCGAACTATTGGTTTCAACCTTAAACTGGAGGTATCTGAAACCCCTGGCATTTTAAAACTTTTTGAATTCTTTAATTATAGTCTTAATGTTTATTTTACCTAAACTATGTCTGTGAGCAAGTGAAGAAGAGCACAATATAGCAGCAATTACGTTAAGCCTTGTATTCTGTTCTGGTGATGGCCTCCTTAAAATATCCCACAGTGTGTTTTTTTTTTATTCTTTTTCAATTTTTTTTTTTTTATATTTTTTAAAAATGTAATCATTTAATTGCTTAGCTCATCTGTACGTCTACATGTCGTCTTCTCTTGACGCTTATTCTCGCTTATTTCCTCTCTATTCCCCCCCCCCCCAACCCTATGTTGGCCACTCCTGCCATGGATTTTGTGTATGTTATATTGTTCTGTATTGATGTATCTCTGAGGTGTCAGAGTTGATACCCGAGCTGTAACTTCTTCCACCAATCTCCTGCATTTTCTCCGTTGCTCCTGACCTCCCCCGATTCGGCAGGTATATCCCGTCAAGTGAGAATGACCATTTGTCGGTGTGGAATGCGTATATTAACATTCCCCCCTCGTGTTATTATTACCTCGTCTCCCCATTTTTTCCCCTTTGTCCACATTCGCCCCCCCTATTCACCTTACTCCTTGCTTCCTCACCTCACCTCCATATTTTTTCACGAAGGAGTTTCACGTTTATTTCCCCGTCCTCTCTATACTTTTGTTTTCCACCCACGCGTCTGCCCCTACATTGTGGGGGTTATTCCTCCCAGCCACTACATAAATATGAATTGTTTTTCGCATCCCCTCCCGCCACCTTTTTTCACAAATTTTTCGACGTTAATGTTTCCTCGCCCCTATTTCCACCCCCCCCCTTCCTGCTGNCTTCCTCTGGCAGATGGAGCAGTAGCTGAAAGAAATCTCATTTTGTCACATCGTATGACTCAGGGGGCAGCAGCTGGGCACTGTTTTGAGAGAGAACCTATTATTCCATGACACCTCAGTCAAGATGTCAAAAAATCTAAAAGTAAAAACAAAAACAATACAAACGCCATAAGGAAAAAGCACCAATTGCCTACAAAGGCTGGCACATCAGAATAATAGCAGATCTCTCATCAGCAGCCCTCAAAGCCTGAAAGTAAGGAAGAATATATTTTAAGTCCTGATTATAAGTAATTGCTGTCCCAGATTGCTTTATTCAACAGAGCTATGTGTTATAACTAAAGGAGAAGTACATTTCAAGAAAGGCTCAAACTAAGAAAGTCATCTTCAAGCCATGACTGCTGAAAATACTTAGGGAATACTTTAGAGAGTAGAAAGAAAAGACTTCAGTCACAATAGTTTTTCTGTATGCCAATAATGAACTTGCTGGTACGGAAATCAAAGGGAAAGGTTCTCATTCACAGTAGCTTCAAAAGCAAACTAAATATCTAACAAGAAACAAAGAAGGAAATCGAAGAAGAAATCACTAGAAGATGAAAACAACCTATGCTCTTGAATAGGCAAAATTAGTGTCATGAAAATGACTTGCTGAAAGAAATCTACAAATCACACAATCCCTTATCAACAATTCCAATGACATGTGCATCATTACAACCCACAGAAAAAAAATACTGACCATTTCCACATGGAAACATAAGGATCTGACTGAGGAAATCATTAACAGAAGGAACAGTGCTGGAGGTATCACAATATTCAATCTCAAAATATATTACAGAGCCACAGTAACAAAACTAAACCAGTGTCACTGGCACAAAAGCAAGCATGTAACCAATGGAATAGAAAAGAGAACCCAGATGTAAAGTTGTTACATTTAGAAGCCACCTATTTTGATAAAGCTATCAAAAATATACACTAAAGAAAATATAGCCTCTAACAAATGATGCTGAGGAAACTGGACATTCAACATATAGAAGAATGAAATAGATCCATCTCTCTTCCCCCATACACCTCATCTATTCAAATTGGATCAAATTATCTTCAGTGAAGACTTGCAACTTTGGAGCTTCTAGAGCACATATAGAGAAAACCCCCCACTTTAAGATATAAGAAAGGATTTCCTGAATGTAACTTCAGTGATAATGAGAAAATATTCAAGAATTAACTAATGCGCTTTCATGCAGTTAATAAAGGTCTGCACAGCCATTTTAATTATACTCATCAGCAAAGTGAAGTGCCACAAGAACAGCATGTGAAAAACTTTTTGCGGGGAATCGGATCTGGGTCCTCTGCAGAGCAGTTGGCACTCTTAAACTGCTAAGCCATCTCTACAGAACTGAAACAGTAAACTTGTGCATGAGAATTTGAGAGGAGGGATTCTGAGAAGAAAAACGATGAAAAACATGTTTGCAGAATGCATGGGCTTCTGGTGGGGTCGCGGGAAGGGAGCGAGGCAAAAGGTCAGATTTCATTTGTAATGCAATTTTGTATGAAATGCACAGAGCTTCAATAAAAATATGCCTTTTAATAAAAAGCCCAAATCACCGTAAGGGCCAAAGAAATCCATTTCCACTCATTTCTGTGTTTAAACCAATTGCTGATGACCCATGGTGTTTATTGAGGTTCTTCTTCATACTCATATGTTTAAATAATGAGCTGCAGTCTGGAGCTGTGTCTGCCACTGTGGGCCCACTGGACTTGCACTCTTCCCATTCCACCACCATCAGTGCCAACAGATGATGGAGTGACCAACCCATGTTGCCCACCATGTTATATGCTCCACTGCTAGCTTGAGAAAGAAAAAAGCTGGGCTTGTTAGCCTTAAGGATTTCTTTTTTCTTAATTGAATTCAAGTTATATAGCATAACGGAAAAATATAAATTTACAATATTTGCAGATAAAAAGATTTTGCAACTCAATATTCTATGATAAATAATATAGACTCAGCTTAAATGCCATATGATCTCTCATATTGAGCCTTAGCTTTTAAAATTCTTATATTTTCATGCATGGTGGTGGGTGACTTTAAATCCCAGCACATAGAAAGGCTAGCGCAGTAGGATCTTGTGATATTAAGGCCGCCTGGTCCACCCAACAAGTTTAGGCCAGCTGGGACTACAAAAAGACCCCCTGTCTCAAAACCCAAAACAAATACAATATCGATATCTATATATATATATTATATATATATATATAAGATATTAGGCTGTTGTGTATGAGGGGTGCTTTATTTCTGCACCTCCCTGTATAGGTCATGAAAATATAAAGAGAAGGATAGGAGGAGAAGAAGACATGTTAATGGAGGTGGGAAAGAGAAGACAGCAGAACATCTGTAATACAAAAGCAGATCACATTTACTGGGAAAAAGAAAGGGAATCAATAGTAGAGCAGGTGATATGAAAGACTGGAGTGGGGAAAGAGAAGAAATACATAAGGAAACATGTATGAAGACATCAAGAACTGACATGTTATTTTGTATGCTAATTAAAAAACTCCGAGAACCTGTAAATCAACATTCTCAATGCACAAGTTCACAATTGATTCACTCTCAGCTCAATTTGTCTGGAACTGAAGTTTTATGTCATGCACTACGAATAGTTGAGAGGAGATTTTGTTTTTAATAGACTGAAGCTCAGAACCTTGTTTCTCACAGAATATCCCAAATAAAAACATAATTAAGCCAAGAATTAAAAAGTTTCTTCGGGGATGGAGAGATGGCTAGTGGTTAGAAGCACCAACTGCTCTTGCCAGAGGACCAGGGGTCAATCCCTAGTGCCCACATGTCGGCGAGAAACCATTTGGTCACTCCAATATCAAGAGACTCCAGTTCAGGGGAAAAAGGGGGGAAGGGGAAATCTCCACCCATACCCCCTCCCCCCCCCCACCCCCTCTTCCCTCCCCCTCTCCCCCCTACCCCCCACCCTCTACCCCCCACTCCCCCCCCCCCCCCCTGACAACCCTCTGTTCTGACTCCATGGCATTGCACGGCACGGGTGCACCCCAACACCTACTTGCAGACAGTACATTCTACACATAAAAAAATAAATTTAAAATTTTTTAAATTTTAAAAAAAGAAAAAGTTTCTTCAGCGCATGCTGGGGTTTCCCTTATAGTGAAAGACCAATTCTTAGTATTTAACTGGAACGCCCAAAATTTCACACAAAAATTCTTCGGTTAAAGAAAAATCTTGTTTGGGGGGGGAAGGCCACTAAAGAGATGGTTGGGTTGGTTAAGAGCATGGACTGCTATTGCAGAGACTAGGTTTGATTCCCAACCCACCTCTGTGGTGGGCCTAACAATATAACTTCAGGTCCAGAGGAATTGACACCCTCTTCCAACATTTACAGACATTGGACAGCACAGGTGCACTTTTGCACTTAAATGCAGGCAAATACAATCACACACACCACAAAAATAAAAATAAATAAATACAAAATAAAGAATTTTGTGTGATAATTTAATGTATTAGCAGTGTATGTCAAATTTATTTATGTGCTGATGGGTGAATTTCTTAAAAAGAAATTTATCTTTTTTAATTTATTTTAAAAACATCCAATTTTTTTTGCCTTGGACAGCACAGAAATTTAATACTTCATACATGTATCAATATAGCTAGGAAAGCAGATTGGTATTCTGTATTACTGTAAATATAAAATTAAATTTGCTAACCTATAATTTATTGTTGTATATATTGAAAGGAGTTACAGAATAATATTAACATTGAAACTTTGAAATCATTCACATTAAAATCAACATCTCTTAAATGTTTTAAATTTTAAGCAAAAAGGTTATTAAACCTGTGACTATATAAACTTCAACTAAATTTTTCCTTTAAAAGTAGAAGTCGTACTGATACTATTTAAACAATTTATAGAGTAACATTTCAACTTACAACAAAATATTTTTTTGGATTTGAATATCCATTTATTCTACCCAGCTTCCACAATGAAGTATGAACAGATTTTGGTACCTTTTAGTACTTATCCAAAGAAAGCTATAAATACTCAAACTTACCTATGCATAATTGGATAGTGGAAATTTTTAAGTACAATAAATTGTGATAGTTTCAGTAGCAAGTGATTTTGAAGAAGTGTTTTTACTGTATGAAACAAATATAATAAATCATTAACAACAAAAACGAAATTTTTCTGTTGAAACAATTTGTATTTTTGTAGGTTTCCCCCTCCTCCCTTTCTAGGGAACACTTATTATTTGAATTTTGCCTCTCATTTTCCCATTTTCTCTTTTGGAATACAAGCTAAATACCTGTGAGAGCTTCTCATTCAATTTCTATCTTTTAATCCGAATTCTATTTATCTATGTTTTATATTTACCTCCTTTCTACATTCTGGTGAATTTCATTATTTCTAGATTTTAATTGACCAAATTTCTTTTCCTTTTTTGTCTTTTTGATTTATATATTTTTTATTTTATATGGATGAATGTTTTGCCTGCCCTTATATGTAAAATTGTATCATTCCTTCATCAATAAAATGCTGCAGAGGCCAAAAGACATGTGTCATTGTATCTCTGGGAATTGGATTTACAGATGGTTGTTAACCACACGAAGGCTGGTAATGAAACTTGTTCTTCTACAAGAGCAGCCAACGCTCTTATCCAATTGAACCATCTCTCGAGCTCCAACACAAATTCTGTTTTCTCTTGCACTCGCAATCTGGTCCCCATCCTTGCTGAACCCAGTGACAGAGTTGACTTATACCATCATTTTTAAAGTTTTATTTATATTCTTCTCCACATCTTGCTTTATTCTCTAGTATCTTGTCATTTTTTGTTTCAATTCTATTTTTATTTACCTATTTTGATTTTGTGTATGAATGCATTGCCAGCATATAGATAGGTAGGTGTACTTATGTTGTGCAAATACCATGGAGGTCAGAAGAAAGAGTTAGATCCCCTGGAATTGGGAGTTCTGATGGCTGGTAGCCCTCATGTGAGTGCTCGGAACCCAACCCAGGTTGCTGCAAGAGCAGCTAGTTCTCTAACCACTGAATTATTCTCCAGTCCCTCTTTAATCTTTTGTATTTATCACCACTTAAGATTGATACCACCAAAGGAAAGGACTGGATCTCCGCAAGTCCCTTATTTTACGTTCTTGAAGGATTTAAACTTGTATTCTGTTACTCCCAGTGACATTGTTAGACTTTATCTATAAGGCCCAAAGAAATGATTCTGCTCAGTGTCCCCCAGGGGTATGCCAATATGTATTATCATTTCAAGATTCTCTGCATTCTATTTTCAAAACTCTGAATTAAAGGAAGCCAGTCTTAAGCCTTTAAAGTCTCAAGAGGGAATTTTTTTTTTCTTCCACACATCATTAACACCAGGATAGACAGTTTGGGTTTTTTCATATGCTACCTTTGCTAGTAAGTCTATATCATACTACATATATATACACATTTCTTCTTCTTTTGCCCCCCTATTTTTTTTAATTTTTTTAAATTGTATTTATTTTTGTATGAGTGTAGATGACGTCTGCAGTAAAGGTCTGGTGCTTACCTGTGTCGTGCAATGATGGGATGTACAGAAGAGGGATCGGATTCCCCTGGAACTGGAGTTCTCACTGGATTGGAGCTTCAGACGGGTTCGTCATCCCCATTGGGTGCTGGGCGAGGAGGATCCGCAACACCCGGGTCCTCGTAAGAGCAGTCGGTGCTCTTAAGCCGCTAGGCCATCTCCCAGCCCCCCTTTGCCCCCATATTTTTAAAAAGTGTTATGGTTCTGGTTTTATAAAAAGTTAGATGGTGCTGGGCATGGTGGTTGGTGCAAGCACTTCAATACCAGCCCACTAGGAGGCAGAAGCAGGTAGATCCTTGTGAGTTCAACGCCACGTCTATCTATATAGTGGGTTTTAGGCCAGCTGGGGATGCAGGAAATCCCTGTTTCAAAAAAGACCAAAAGAAAAGAAGAAAAAAAAGAAGTTAGATGGCTTCTTAGGGAGCCCAGGGTTTTGTGCCCCATTCCAAAGGGCAGGTGAATCTTGGACTAAATCCTGGCAGTATCCTTGAGAGAGGTCAGCTTCTGATATCCAGGAGGTGAGGTTTCTCTTTGTCTTTAAAATTCAGCTATGCAATCAAAGATTCTTGCTAAATTTTGCCTAGAAACATTTTTGGAAGGGTAATAAGATAGCTCATAGGTCACATTGCTAAAAATAACAATCTTACAAGCTATATTTATCTCCTCTTTGTCAGCCTGCTCCCAATCCTGGCATATGCCCATGGAAAGCCACCTTTTCCATCTAAGTTAAAGGTACAGGAAAGAGGACTGATAAACTTTTTTGCTTCCCAGGTGCTGGGATATTTGTACTCCATCCATGAAGTACTTTGTCTACCAGAGACTTCCTTTGTCCTGGTGTGGCTACCTGTACTGCAGTGTGACTGCAGTGTACTCATTACATAGATACAGATCAGTATAGCTGCTCCTCCGTGTGAATGTTCCCAAATCTTTATTCTAGTCTTCTCTGCATATTGTCATCTGCTATCTGGTGTCTCCTTGACATGTGTTGCTCTTGGAGTCAAGGACTTTTTTCCTTGATGAAAAGAATCCTACCTCCTATAGCTTGGTAGTGTAGAGACCCTTATTATAGGAACATTACCTAGAGATGACAAGGAGGCCTGAAAAGTCTTTCAAAAACAGATAATACACCTCTGCTTTCAAGTACCTATTTCCAACCAACCAATTTCCAGTTAAAGAGCATGTTTCTTGTTGTTTAAATGGAAGCTATGTGCTTTAAAGATAGGAATAGAAGTGAAAATGAGAAAAGTTTCCTTTAAAACATTTACTTTTGAATGGAGTTTCTCCCACAGTATTCAGAAGTTGTTCAATGATCCCGACAAGCTGAAATCAGCGGCATAATTATTTTTCACAGAGGAAAGGGAAAAAGTAACTTGGAAAGAATATGACAAATACTTCAAGAACTCCGCATATTTATCTCATTCTTAAACCTGCTTCTTTTAACTCCTACTCCATAGTATTTATGGACAATGAAAAGGGTGATGAGAGAATTTAAAAGGCCACAGGATGTGTGGGCTGATTAAAAGTGAAAGCCAGATCCACTGACAATTGACAAAAGATCACATCCTCATTCATTTAATTGGACTCTGAGTGACAGGAGCAGAAGATGATTATCAAGGAGATGGCCCTTTTGTTCCAGCCTCCCTGTTTAACTCATTTCAAATGGACAAAGAACTTTTTCAATTTCTCTGGGACATCAACCTGAAGAGGTTTTTCAGTATTAATCCAGGTAATCAGGATCAAGAATGTTATTTGCCTCTCTGACATAAAGAAAAGCTTATGGGCTTCCAAAGTGGAAGAGGAGGGAATGCTGAAGGTGTGGATGCCACAGCATGTTAGTGAGGCCCAATGAGTGAAAGCCGTGCAGCTTGGCCTCCTTTCTAAAGAGATTTCCAAATGCGAAGCCACCAGTCCCTCCTCTTCCCTCCCCATAGTGTAACCTATGGAAGAACTTAACTTATAGTTTACAGCCTCTAGGATTTTGACCCAGGACTATCTGTGTTCTGGGATAGAAAAACTGGATACTGGGTTTACCATTGTCCTCCTGTTACCTGTTGCTGCTGTGATAGAAACACCATGATCAAAAGGATCTGGGGAAAGACATCGGCTTATTTGGCTTAAATTTCCACATCACAGTCCATCACTGAAGAAACTCAGAGCAAGAATTCAGCTGGGAACCTGGAGAAAGGAACTGAAGCAGAGACAAAAAACCATTGGAGGCTCGTGCTTACTGTCCTGCTTCCCTGGCTTGCCCCGGCCACCCCTCCTACACAGGTCAGGCCCTCTGGCCTAGGACTAGCACTACCATCAGTGGAGTGGGTCCTCCCATATCACCCATCAATTTTTTTCCAATAAAAGTTCCCACATATATCCCTGCAGGCCAAGTCTGTACAGAACAATTTATCCGTTCAGGTTCAGGTCCTCCCACGAGGAACCTCAGTTTGTATCCAGTGACAAAGACTTACCAACATGATGCTTCTAACTACTCCCACCATTGATGATTTGATGAAAATTGTCACTGACCACACAACACATTTCTTTTCTTTTCTTTTTTTTTTTTTTTTTTTTTTGTGTTTTTCAAGACAGGGTCTCCCTGTAGCTCCAGCTGTTCTGGAATTCGCTCTGTAGACCCGGCTGGTTGAACTCACAAAAGATCCTCCTGCCTCTGCTCTCAAGTGCTAGGATTAAAGGCGTGTGCCACACCGGCACGTCAACAATTCTATCTATAACCATACATTGTAGTTTCTTGTCCCCAAGACCTTATGTTAATAAACCAATATAAAACACAGTCTTTGGTGGTTTGAATGAAAATGTCCTTCCCTGATGTCCAAACTGAGATGCATCTTTACAAACATGTCCTGAGAGGATCTGAGTTCTAGTTTTCCTGTATGTGAAAAAGTACTCCAAAATGTAGTTTCTTATGGAAACAATAAAAAATGTTACTATGTTAAAAAAAAAAAGAAAAAAAAAAAAAACAAAAAAAGTCCTTTAATGTTCCAAGTATTGGACAGTTGCACTGTTTGACGAGAATCACAGGAGGTAATGACCATGCTGGAGAAAGGCATGTACCTGGGAGTGGCTTAGAGTGTACACTTGCCTCCCTCTTCTCTGTCTGTCTGTCTTGGTTATTCCTGTCTGAAGATTTGAAAACTCCGTTTTCTACTCTGGCCCCCCTGACAATGACGTCCCCATTACGATGGACTCCTGACCCTTGGGACCATAAGCCAAATAACGCTCTTTTTTAAAATTTATTTTTATTTCGGGGCTGGAGAGATGGCCTAGCAGTTAAGCAGCACTGCTGCCTGCTCTTGCAGAGAGGACCGGGTTCGATCCCAGCACCACACATGGGGGTGAAACCTTCTTTCACTCCAGTTCCAGGGGGAATCCAACCCTCTTCTGACCTCCAGCATGCACAACACAGGTGCACAAAACCTACATGCAGACAGTACATTCATTCCATACGAAAATAAAAATTTGAAAAAAAAAATAAATAAAATTTCTTTTTTTCTTTTTAATTTTGTCACATTTTGTACAACATTTATTAATCAAATTAGACCCATTCGCCCTACCTAGCCACCCCCCCCCCCTAGAGGCTCAGCATTCCTGCCATACATGTCTTTCATCTTTTTCTCAGGCTTTTTTTGTTTTATTTTTCAATGTAGAAGTTTACTGTTTCAGTCAGTTTTCTATCACAGTATTTGTTGTTGTTGTTCTTCCTTCCATTTGTTTCATATCTTATATATATATATATATATATAATATATGAGTATACTCATTATGGTAGACTTATTCACCCATATCCACATACCAAAACTTATGACATCTGCCCAAATAAACCTATTTAATCCAAAAAACATGTATTTAGGGAATACACATTTTGACAGTTAGAGTTTAATGCAGGTAAAGAAAAAAGTATTACTTTACATTCAATTCATATGCACAATTGTATGAATGTAATTCGCATCAGGTATTTATATTCTAAACGAAGAAAAAAAAGAATTATTCAGTTTGCCTTATAGAGATTTTGTGCTACTATCCACAAATGGGGACACCATTCTCTCTTTGTTTTTCTGGGACTGTGTTACGCCAAGGAGAATCTGAATAAATTTGCTATGGAAGATGAAAGGATAAAAGATCTAAATATGATCAAAATACAGTATAAAATCATTGCAAAAATTCAATGAAAAGGAAAATCACTGCAAATATTATTACAAATATATGTACTACATATGTACTACATTTGTGTATACATGGTTAAATAACATGTAAAATCAAAGGGAATTAAAACAACCAAACAAGAAAAAACTTAAAAAGTAGACATGTTTTCCATAGATAATTAAACGATGCCTAGATATTGATTCTGTATATCAAAGATTAACATATAGACACTTTACCAACAGTAATCTAGATGAAAAATTAATGTTTTTTGTGATCTATCATTGACAAAAGCAGTGAATTGTTTCATGACATAACCTAAGACAAAATGCATAGTCATTTAATTGAGTTAGAGGAAAAAAATATATAAAAGTGACTGTTTCAGATATGTGTGCATTTTGTTCTAATTGCATCAAGTGTGTCCAAGTACTAAAGCTTCTTAGTAAAATGTGAAGATTCTTAATAAAGAAGTAGTACTTGATGACTAGTGTGAATTTCAAATTTTCAAGATTTGAATATTTCAAAATGTCTCATATAAGTCACAAGTATAAAAGTCTTAAGGTGTTTTTTATCATAAGAAAAGATGTTCTTATTACATTTCTATGGGTTCACAAAGAAGAACAGCAAAACTGAACATAACATCCCAGAAGCCCAGTTAGAATGCAAGCTGAGAACTGACCTGGGAAGCTCTCTGCATATGAATATGCGACTGCAAAACAATGGATAAAGGAATAGCATTCAATCAACTCAAGCTAACTCTGCCTTCCCCATATACTGTGATTTACATAATTGAAGCCAAACGGTTTTTCCCTTTAAATCACGCGTATAATAATTGTATCTCTACTTCCTGTAGTTTGCATATAGATATGAGGTACAAACTTATAAAAGGCAGAGATATTTAACTTAAAACATTGACTTGCAGATTATTTTACTCATTTATTTTTCTGATTGTCCATATCCTTTAGTGCAATTTGAGTTGTGTGTGGGGGAGTGTATAACGTAGACATCTGTTAAACCCTTGTATTGCACAATTGGTATTTACAATGTTAAGGAAATATTCAACATTAAAAAAGTGTGGGTGTGAAATTAGTTTGGAATGAAATGAGAACCTCACAATGTGCATCTCCTATAGACCACCAGGACTGGGAGATCTCAAGAAAGGAAAATTCCTGGGGTAGCACTTAGGTTGTGAAAACCACAGGATACCATACTCATGAGGAATTTTAACTACCCAAACATCTGTCAGGTTAAAAAAATTTCAACAAAACATACCTCATCAAAGAAGTTTCTAAGGAATGTAACTTTATAATCTAAAAGGAAGAAAGCCAAACAAGGGACAAAGTACACCTTAACAATATTTAAAAGAGCTATGCGTTGCTACATGTTTTCCACATTTATTATGAACCGTGTAATGCACTTATAATGTAATCACTGTCATAGCAACACAAATAGAAAGACATTATGATAAAAGAAACGTAGGCCAGAAATAAGAAAGTATAATCCAAGACAAAAATCCCACTGGAAGTACATTTTTAGAATGAGTTCTATCCTGCTGTCACCAGAGAAAATAAGTGTAATTTATTCCAGACATGATGGTTATATTTCTGAGAAATTAGTCAGATGCTGAAAATCTTCTAAATTAGCCACCCAGACTAACGAATGTGCCCTTGGAAAATGTCTCTCCTTTAGACGTGTATACTGGTATAGTTGTTTTAGATTTCCCCTGATTCCATAATTATCTGTCCTCCCAGCCCCACTGTTTCCTGTTTCAACAGATTAAACCACTGTTCCTATAGTTGTTGAAGCCAGCAACCTAGGAATTACTCTTTTTTTTTTTAAATTAATTCTTTTTAGCTTTTCTCATCCATGAGTGATTATCTGAATCCAATAGATTTTATCTCCTAAATCTTTCTTCAATTTCTGTTTATTTGTCTTTAGGAAACGTCTTTAAAAGATGCTTAGCATTCATCATCTGGATGAATATAAAGGGTACTGGAATGGTCTGCCTGAGTCTGTTTTCTAATTTTTGCCTGTACTCAGCTTTTTAATATACTTATTACACCATATCATTTCTCTGCTGAAAAATCTTTGATGGCTTTGTTTGCATATAGGAATGCCTTTGTAATTTTAGATTATCATTTGTATTTTGGTTTTCATTTCACATATATGCATCACTCATCTTCATTTATGTTCTTCTTGTGTTTTTTGTTGTTCTTTCTTGCTGTCTGTCCTACTCTCATTTGGAAACCAGCTACCTTTCTTCTCCAGTTTACATTAAATGGAAAATATTTCAAGAAATCTTCCTGCTGTCTTCTCTCCAGTTCTTTTTCTAAAGTATTAAACATACTGCATCATAATTTATCTTTGTCTTTGTTGGGGCTCGTTTTCCTTAAGAACAGACTTAATCGGGTAGCCATGTCTTACTCATGCTCCCATGCTCCATGTTACCTAAGATGAACTATAGATATGGAAACAAGACCTATGAGTTTGGTGAAAATACTTTAATGCCCAAATTCTCCATGTTTTACAATGGTTTATATAAATTTTCCTTAATGACTTTGGTCTAAATCTTGTCTTTCAAGTATTTACATCATTACTGCTAAAACTAAAATTCATGTTCAGTAACAGTTCATGAACAATAACAGTTATTGTTCATGCTTGATATGTTCAGTTTCTTTTAGTTTACAAAACTGGTCTGCTTTATATTGTTGAAAACTTTGCATTTGCTTTTTATTAATCAACATGAGAAGTCTAAATTTCTCTTGTGGGAAAGAAATGTGAATATAATATATCTATCAGCATTTCAAACAGTAGAGTAATAAATAATTTTCTAGAATGAACTGAAGCATTGAAAGTTATAAATTCCTTTTTAGAATGGATTGAAGCATTCTAAGTATCTAAAGGATTTGCTGAAATTGTAAATACAATTTTATAATGAGGCAGGATCATAATAGTTTGCTTACAAGGGAAACACAGAGGAAGCATGTTTAAATTGAAGTGTTAAATAAAACTATAAGCAGAAGATAGCTGGTGAAATAATCTTAAGAGACTAGTAATAAGAACATAATGTGGAAAATTTGAAGATATTATTCAATGATTCAAGTGAGTTTTTGCCAGACTACTAACCAAATTTTCCAGATTTCAAATACACTAAAAAATATTTATCATTGATGGAGCTGGAGAGATGGCTCAGCAGTTAAGAGTGCTGAGTGCTCTTGCAAGGGACCTGGGTTTTATTCCCAGTACCCACATGGCAGCTAGGAATCATCTTTAAGCTGGGCGTGGTGGTGCACGCCTTTAATCCTAGCACTCAGAGGCAGAGGCAGGCAGATCTCTGTGAGTTCAAGACCAGCCTGGTCTACACAGTGAGTTCCAGGCCAGCTGGGCCTATAGAGAGACGTGTCTGAAAAATAATATTATTGAAATCCTATTATCATAACCAAGAAGACTTACTTTTAATCTTTATAGAATCTTCTTTCACTTGGTTCAGAAAGAAATGCAAAGTAGGATTAATATGTTGAGAGTTTTGTCTATAAGCTCATTTGCCAGCATTAGTTTCCTGAATCAACCAAAATTTAAGTCTGTTTCTTCTTTCTATTTTATTGATTATATTTATTAATATTTATTTATTTATTTATTATTAATTTTTGGTCTTTTCAAGACAGGGTCTCCCTGAAGCCCCAGCTGTCCTGGAACTTTCTCTGTAGACCAGGCTGGCCTTGAACTCACAAAGATCCGCCTGCCTCTGCCCCCTGAGTGCCAGGATTAAAGGCATGCGCCACCAAGCCCGACTGTTTCTTCATTTTCTAAGAAGTAAGAAATGGTCTTATTTGACTATGGGTAACAAATTAAATTCTAAAAACAAAAACAAAATATTCCTATGATCACGATGCCTGGTTTCTCAAGCACTTTTTATTCAAGCTATGTTCCTAAATTGAGGGCTCTAGTTTCCATTGATGATAATAGTCTATGGCCATACCATCCTGAATGCTCCCGATCTTGTCTGATAATAATGATGATGATGATGTTGATGATGATGATGATGATGATGATGATGATAATAATAGACAACAACAGTCGTAGTATTAAGGAGTGGACATGTGATGTGCTGACACAGCTCTGAAGAATCCACTTCCATACATTCATGAACCTTGTATATCACGAGTATGAATTTGTATTCTTGTAGCCTCAAAGGACTTGACTAAGACCTTGGATGCTATAAAAGTACCAAAGGCCAGGCATGACAGTGTACACATGTTATTTCAGCACTCAAGTGGTGGAGGCAGAAAGATGATGAGTTTGAAGTCAGTATGGTCTCCAAAATTATTTCAAGGGCAGCCTGGGCTATATAGAAACACATTGTCTCAAAAATAAACATTCAAAAATAAATAAATAAATAAATAAAAGACATGTATTATTGCAAAGACCAGATATGCATGAGAAATAAAAATTGAAAGAAAATGTCAGTAAAAGTACAAAATTAGTGCTGAAGAGATGCCTGGAGGTTAAGAACGTTGGCTGCTCTTGCAGAGGACTTGGTTTGGATTCCCAGAACCCACACAAAGATAATGACCATCTTAAACTACAGTTCCAAGGGAATCCAACACCTTCTTCTGATCTCTGCAGGCATTGCATGACACAGGTGTACTTAAACACATGTAGGCGATACACTCATACATTAAAATGAAAAATAAATTATTTTTTAAAAATACAAACATAAACTTTCAAAAAGTATTAAAATATTGTCAGAAAAGCATTTTACAGGTTACTATACCATTTTAGAATGTAAAAAAATATATATATTTAAAACCCACTTTTATGAATGATTAGTATGTCTTTTTCTAAAATATTAAAAATCAAAATTCCTTGAAATTGTAAGTATTATCACTCTCTGAAGTTATTACCTTTAACTTGTTAAACCAGGAAATAAGTTAATTTATTTTACAGCCTTCTAGCAACAATGCAGACATTTTGAACCAATGGGGTGGGACTTTCCATAATGCTCATATCCTCGAACTATTGGTTTCAACCTTAAACTGGAGGTATCTGAAACCCCTGGCATTTTTAAAAAAATTCTTTAATTATAGTCTTAATGTTTATTTTACCTAAACTATGTCTGTGAGCAAGTGAAGAAGAGCACAATATAGCAGCAATTACGTTAAGCCTTGTATTCTGTTCTGGTGATGGCCTCCTTAAAATATCCCACAGTGTTTATATGTCATTTTTCAAGGTAGCATGAATCATTTATATTTGCTTAGCATGACAAGTTATATTGTAAAAACCTTATTGATTGGAGTAATGGTAAGATGAATCTTATTTCATAGTTTATCCATAATTAAAATATTGAATGAAAAGTCAGAATAGACCACTTTGTAGGGTGACTGCTTAAATGTGTTCATATGCATGTCGATCACCAGCTCCCCAAATTCTTCACAGAAGGAGTCAGTTAATCCCTTTTCTAACTTTGTTACCAAGTGTTGTAACTGTGGGTTATTCAGACTCAAAAGAAGTATCACTAGATTTCCAAAGAGCATGTTGACATGTGTGCTAGAAGCCTTTAGTGTCAACCTGTCACATCTGGGTAGAAGGAGCTCCAATTGGGGGAATTTCCTTCATTTGACTGGCCTGTAGCCATGTCTCTGGTGACTTTTCTTGATTCTTGAGTGATGTGGGAGAGCCCAGCCCACTTGGCAGGTTGTTCTTTATTTTATAAGAAAGCAGGTTGAGGATGGGCCAGGATAGCAAGCCAATAAGCCTCATTCCTCCATGGCCAGTGCTTCACCTCCTGTTTCTAGGTTCCTGCCCTGAGTTCCTATCTATAACCCTCTTAGCGATGAACTGTTACCTGGGAGATGGAGGGACAGATAAACCCTTTTCTCCTCAAGTTGGCATTGGTCAGAGTGTTTTGTCACAGCAATGGAGAAGCAAAAAAAAAAAAACCATATTAGAATATAATGGTTCTTAAACTTGGATAACAGGCTACTGCCCCTGGAGTGCATATTAATTAACTGGGCCCTATCTAGGGTTCAATTCAGTTGGCATGAAACATGACATTAGAATTTCTGTCACCAGTGATGTGGATGCTGCTAGTTTGCAGACCAGAGTCTGAAGGTCATTATTAAACAAAGTAGTTTTGTAAATATAATTTTAGGAAAAGATACATTATCCTAATTCAATAGTATTGGTACTAGAAGGTTAGAAAGTGAAGGGTTTTGTATATTTTATATTTCTTTCAAGTTAAGCTGTCCTGAAATGATAACAGATAACAGCTCCTTAGAGAAGAAAATGAAGGATAGAAGAGATGGATTAGATGGGCTGGAGAGATGGCCTAGTAGTTAAGAGCGCCGACTATTCTTGCAGAGGACCCGGGTTCAATTCCCAGCACCCACATGGCGGCTGAGAACCATCTTTATCTCCAGTTCCAGGGGAATCCGACACCCTCTTCTGACCTCCATGACATTGCACGACACGGGTGCACAAACCTCCATGCAGACAGTAGATTCATACACATAAAAAATAAAAAATTAAAAAACTAAAATAAATAAAAATAAAAAAAGAGGTGACAGATTAGCAATTAAGAGCTCTGGCTGCTCTTGGAGAAGACCCGAGTTCAAATCTCAGCATCCATATGGTGGCTAGCAGCTGTTCATAATTCCAGTTCCAGGAGATCTGACACCATCATCTTCTGTCTTCCTTGGTCACTGCATGACATGGGTGCACTTACATACATGCAGGCATAACAGTCATACACGAAAAATAAAAGCAAAAATGAAACAAACGAATGAGACAATTACACAATAAAGTATAATGCTGTGGTCATCCACAAAGCATTCTCCATATGCATTGCATAATAATATAATGTGACAAATTCAGAGGCACATATTACTTGCTCTTTATGATGCCACCTTCTTGTAAAATCTATCTGTAAAACATAATTATAATTCTATAAGATGGTAGGAAATATTTCATATACCAACAGTGATATAATGTCCAAGGAAATCACTAGCCTCTAGGGAAATATCCAATACTGGGAAAGGTCAGTCAATCATCACAGCAGCCCAACCACTGGACAGAGATTTTAGCAAGAAGCTCTCGATGTGCAGAAATATGTTGAATCTAATTGTTGGGTTCTTCCAGTGTGTTGATGCCTAAGATTCTTCAAGGTACAAGAACTCTACCTAGGTGGCCTAGATAGCCTCTAGTCTCTAAAGATACCTGAGACACAAAGTTAATTCTGTGAGGTGTCCCGAGTCATAACGAGCTCGCAATCTGAGAGGCTGTTAATACCTTTGCAGCAGAGAATTCCCAGAGCCCTTTACTTAATGATGATGATTGTATATTAGATTCTGAAACTAACATAACCTGAATGGTAACCTTGTGAATGGCCGTCATCTTATTTTTTTACTTAACACTGATACTTTTAGGAAATTCTCCATAGAGTGTTACACTTAAAAACTATTGAGTATTTTTTATTAAATTCTCAACATTAATTTATAGGATTGTGTAAAAGGAAATGTTGCTGAAAAATCTTTCAATACAGTGCTTCTGAAAGTGTAATATTAGACACTTTGAAATGCACCGGTTCTTAAAGTGGCTCAGACTTGGGAGCATTCAAACTTTTATATGGACTGGGCCAAATGATGGTCTATCCAGGCTCACCTTTCAGCTAAGACACTGAGCATGAAGACACAGATGGATGGGGAAGATGACCCTGACCCACGGAAGACCCACATTCCTGTGCAAGGATAGAAGCATGATAATCAGGAAATGATGGTTGTTAGTTACAGAAAATGCATTATTGTGAAAACCAGGGGAGAAGTGCTTATGAGAGGAAGTGATTGGATTATGGGGAATGAGAGAATAAGGATAGATCATTCCCACTGAGTAAATTGCTGTGATTTATAAGAGAAAGGGTAGAGTGATATCTTGGCCCACTACTGCCCAGATTCATTTCACAAACAGCCCTAAATCAGAACGTGACAGCTTACAGGGAGACAAAGTCTCCCAAAGGTCCTTCTAACTTTCTAAGCTTTGAACCTGGTATCCTTTCCACTCCTCATAGCTTTGCCATCATTAGCCTACTTTATTTTAGCACTTGGCATTCACAATGGTAATTTTATATTCCCCTTTTAAATGACTATAGTGATAGATTACTTCATACTGTGCCCCCCAAAACGATATAGGGTATATTTTGTTACATATTTTGCAAAGTTTTAATAAAGTCCATGAGAAAATTATTTAGAAGTCCTTGAAATTTTTGCGTTATTCATACTATTTAAATAGAATAAAATAATTAAATGCTTTTTCTCATTGAAAAGAACCTTATTTTAATATGAATTAAAAGACATAGTAGGTAATCGGTCTACAATTACATCTGTCAAGAATTTTTATTGGGATCATTTCATAGACACATTCTGGTACAATCAGTACAGACAGTGTAATTAAAGGGTAACAATAATCTTTTCTTTCAAGCAGCTCAATCACTTTCATAATCTTATTGTCTCTATTATTTACATAAGGATCAGAGGTAATGAATCTCCAAAACATTCTGTGGGCAACTAACAAGAAGTTACACATAAAACATTGTCTGGGAATTAGTGCATTCAATTCTGAAACCATTAAATTCTGGATTATAAGTAATGGCTTTTTGGTATTCTAAGTTTTGTTTTAAGTTTTCTGTGAATTAGATAATTATCTAATATGTTCAAGCAGAGGAAATATATTATTTCATGTATACAAATAATATACTAATATTCTGTTAGGTATATTTACCTGCATTTCTTGGTTTCAAGTTAGGATTTTTTTTTTTGTCTTTTCGAGACAGGGTTTCCTGTACTGGAACTTGTTCTGTAGACCAGGCTGGCCTTGAACTCACAAACATCTGCCTGCCTCTGCCTCCGGAGTGCTAGGATTAAAGGCGTGCGCCACCACGCCCAGCTCAATTTAGGATTTTTTATTTTATTTTATTTTTTTTGGTGTTTTCGAGACAGGGTTTCCCTATAGCCCCAGCTGTCCAGGAACTCACTCTGTAGACCAGGCTGGCCTTGAACTCACAAAGATCCGCCTGCCTCTGCCTCCCAAGTGCTAAGATTAAAGGCATGCGCCACCATGCCCGCGCTTCAATTTAGGATTTGTTTTTTTTTTTATATTTTTTTTTTTTTGGTCTTTTCGAGACAGGGTCTCCCTGTAGCTCCAGCTGTCCTGGAACTCACTCTGTAGACCAGGCTGGCCTTGAACTCACAGAGATCCGCCTGCCTCTGCCTCCCAAGTACTAGGATTAAAGGCATGCGCCACCACGCCTGGATTTTTAACACTTCAATAAAACGAGTTGATAAGATACATTCTACGAAATTTTAAATAGAGGTAATTGAGACAAGATTGTACCAAGAGGCAATTTTATTACATTTACTGAAAATGCAAACATGGTTTCTTTAAAGAAAGAATGTGAGAAAGAACAACTTTGCAGAAAGTTCAAGAAATGAATCTAGCACAGATCAGTAAGGGGCTGAATATCTGCTTTTAAAAAATGTTTGATCTATGTTTGGAGCATAAAATATTTACTAGCATGTGTCATGAGTGATCTTTGAATGTCACTTTCTGGACACTCTGCTTGGGGTAGCAGACACTTCTTCATGAGCACTTTGATTGCCCACATTATAGGAATGATTGCAGGGTCGGCATTTTACTGTGAGAGACAAGAAATCAAAACAGTACATTATGATGCTTTTTGAGCTGATGTGTGGACATACTGCCTTCCCAAGTTTTTCAAGGGAGAAGGTTCTAGATCTGTCCTCAGCTGAGACTCCATAGAAGATTGGGCATATATTCCTGAAAGTATTTCCAAACGCAACCTACCATCATTAAAGAAACAAAGCTCTCATCGAGTTCTTCAGGTTAGAAGCATTCTGAGCAAACTGCTAACTATGTCTCAGCATCAGTAAGGGGGCAAATTTTCTGCTGTAGTGACTAGTTATGAGTGTAATCCCAACAGCATTGTGTTTGAATCCTTTGTAGAGACAAAGTAACTGGATTCCAGATATTCTTTACTGTTTTGAACTAGTCATTTTAGGGATATAAGTAGGACATGAGAGCTCTTTCTCCTCATGAGTGGGATTAAGGCCCTTGCAAAAGAGCTCTCACAGAGCATTCAGCTTTCTACCATATAAGAATATATGGCTTCAAGTATTAGATAGGTATCAAAGACCAGTCTCTGGTAGCTTCCTCTAGTTCATGATAATAAACTATCACATCAGAGACTTTAGCAGTAGCCTTAAAGGCTCTTCACTCAGTTCTTAAATTAATATTTTCACTCTCATTTATTATTTAAGGAAGATTCTTCTATTTTACATTTAAATATAACTCATAACAAGAGGAGAAGCTCTCATAACCTCATTCCCTCTTAAAAACCATGGTTCTTAATACCATTACATTGACTGTGAGGTTTCATCCCCTAAATTTTGGAGAAGAACATTCAAAACACGCAACACCATAGATACCTATTGGTTTTGAAAGAAACCTGGCTCTCTTGAGATGATGATGCACTTGAACTGCATACCCTGGTTCTTTACAATATTCTAATTCATAAGGCATTTCCTGAATGTTTTGCCTGTTTTCCTATAGGACATGAAGTCTGATATCATGGCATCACCATGTTTGATTGTCTGGTAAGAGCTTCCTCCCATGTAGAGGACAGTGGCCATCTCTGTGGACGATTTAATGATGGATTAATCTCTTCCTATCACTACTTACTGTCATTTATTGTTCTTATCTATAGTCTCTTGTCAAATTTGGCTTTTTGGAAATAAGTACCCTGTAGGGATTCAACTCACATCACTGCATTTTTTTCCTTAGCTACCTGGATTTTCTTCAGAAGGCTTCAACAAATACCTCTTTATCAATTATATTTTCTGATTATTTTAAGAATGGGCTCTAAATTCTTTAGCATTGTGATCAAGTTCTCCATAAATTAGTTCCCAAGTTCCCATGTGGAGATTATTCCTTCAGTTTCTCTCCATGAACAATTCTTTCTCTGAAATCACTATTTCCAGAATTTAGAGATTCTGAATGTTTTTCTGTACTGTGGTTTTCTTTGGCAACCTGATAAACTTTAGGGGCTCATTTTCAGAGTAATATTTAAGAATGTGTAAAATAATAATTGAAAAGAGCAGAAGTTCCTCTAGAATACATTTCTATTTCTACAGATTTTATTTATGTTTTAGTGGCTTTATTGTGATATGACAACATGGAACTCACATTAACCTTCCTTTTCTGATTTTTGAGGTCTCCTTCATCTTCCAAAGACTAATATAAGTCCCACTTTCTTATCACTTTCCCTTCACTCCTTGATCCACTTGTATTAATCACTTCTCCTTATCTCTCACAGTAGCTAATTCATATGTCTACATAGTCCTTGTCTTTACTCTGTTCTTTATTATATTTAATTGACAGTTTACTATCAACATGGAAAAGGCTACTTCCATGTATTTTATCTTCATAACAATATTTTTACTAATACTTTGAGAATTTTATGTCGGTCATATGCACCCTTGGTCTACCAACATCTCTCAGGTCCACCCCCTGTTTCCTTACTCAGACAACTTTGTGTCCTTTTTTTTTTTTTTTGAGACAGGGTCTCTCTTTAGTCCCAGCTGTCCTGGAGCTTGCTCTGTAGACCAGGCTGGCCTTGAACTCACAGAGATCCACCTGCCTCTGCCTCCCAAGTGCTAGGATTAAAGGCATGCTCCACCATGCCTGGCTGTGTCCTCTTTTTATTAACAACTAATCAAGTCCAATTTGTGCTATACATATACTCTAGGGTGGGGGAACATCCACTGGAACATAGTTGACTTACTAAGGGCCTCACCCTCAAAGAAAACGGACTCCTCTTCTCTCAGCAGTTACCAGTTTCCAATAGCTATTCATCTGTGGGTGGAACTTTCCCTTTAAGCTAGGATTTGTCTGGCTTTAGCTTGCACAGGTCTTGTACGTGCTGTCACATCTGCTGTGAGTTCATGTGTACAACTTCCCCATTGGAAAACATGGTTTCATTCCACAAGATGTAACCTATACCTGGAACAATTATCAGAGCAAAGAACATGTGTCTACATAGGTTGTAGTCCTTAGGGTAGATCCTACAATATTATTCTACAAATGGACATAGAATTTAACTTGTCTCTTAATGATAATTGCTCCAGGTATAGGTTACATCTTGTGGAGTGAGTCTTATATCCAATCAGAGAGTAGTTGGTTACTTGCATGGCACCCTTCCCACTATAGCACCAATGGGCGTATTTTGTTGAATTGCTTGTTTTTGTAACACACAGAATTCACAGCTGGGTAAAACTGCTTATTACTTTCCTATTATGGTAGAATACCTAAAACCTTCCAGCACTAAGAGAGCTAGACAGTAGGGATGAAGCTTTGAGTTTTGTACTTGCTTGATTTTGTGATGTTGCCTTAGTTAAGCACGTCTTCAGCAATAGGGCATTACTGCCAACTTCTGGAAGGTAACTAAAAGTAATGGCAGAAGCCTGTGATGAAGAACCTCACTGATCAACAACTCCAAAGGAGGTCCTGGTACTGCCCTTCTCATTTCCTAGAGTGTGGAGTCTAGTAGGGTCATTGCTGTCCCATTAGAGAATAACTCCACTTAAACTCTTGTTATAGGTATGCATGTGTACAGTTTTTAATGTTCTTTTATTGAAGTTTTGTGCAATTCATACAGAATCTCGGTCCAATTTAGACTCATTCCCCTTTCCATGCCCCCTACTCCACCTAAGTTCATGCATTTTGTCATACATATCTTAAATTTTTATTTCATTCTTTTAAAAGTTTTTCCATGCCAAGGTTTATTGTTTTGGGCCGAAGTTTACTGTTTCAGTCACTTCTTTGACCCAGGCTTTTTGTTGTTGTTCCCTCCAATTTGTATTGCTCTAAAATATGGATTTATGTTCTTCACATGTATAGCAAAATTATGATGTCTAAAAGTAAATTGTGTATTAATTCCAAAGCATGTTTAAGAATTCACATTTTCCCCTTTAATTTTATATTACTCTAAAGTATGCATACATGCCCTCCCCAAGTATACCACAATTACAAAGTCTGAAAATAAGTGGTAGGTTAATTCTGGTTCCCATTAATGTATTTACATAACAATGGCATGGTTTCTTTCAGGATATATATATATATATATATATATATATATATATATATACACATTGCTCAGTTTGCCTTATACTAGGTTTTGGAGACTTGGGTTGCTTCCAGCTCTTTCAACTATTGTGAAGAGCAGCTGCAATAAACATAGATGTGCTGTATCTCTGCGATAGGATGTCTTTGGGGTATAATACCGCAGTGAGTGGTGTGACTCAGGGTCAGGTGGTAGACTCCATTTGAGTTTTTTTTAAGGGTTTCTCCACACTGCTTTCCAGTGGGATTGTACTGAGTTTACAATTCCCACCAGAATGGATGAAGTGTTGCTTTCCCCATACATCTCCAGCATCTTGTTGGTCTTTTTGTTTTCTTGATTTAAGCCAGTTTTATCAAGAGTGAAATAGTATCTGTGAAACGTGGTTTTACCTTTGCATTTTCTTAATTTTGAATGATGTTGAATACTTTGTTAAGATGTTTCTCAGCTCAATTTTTATTTCCTCACTTGTGGAGGGGGGGGGGGGAGTTTTTTTTTTTTTCTGTTCAGCTCTTTATTTCAATTCTTGAGTGGGTCATTTGTTTTTACTTCGTTTGTTTTTGAGTAATATATATATATATATATACTATTATTATATATACTAATATTATTCTATCAGATGTGTGAGAGAGAAGCTGGCGTCATCTACAAATGGAGGAAAAGGAGACAGATGTTTCTTTGTCTAATTTGTCTTTGGGAGTTGGGGTTACTTCACTCACAATAATTATTTCCAACTCTATCCATTTACCTGTAAATTTTATATTTTCATTTTCTTAGCAACTGGGTAATATTAGATAGTGTAAATGTACAACATTTTCATTATCTATTCATCAGTTCGTGGACATCTAGCCTGTTTGTGTTTCCCGGGTTTTTGTGGAAACAGAGCATCAATAACTATAGATGAATAAGTATCTCTGTAGTAGGATATGGAGTTCTTCGGATACATACTCCATAGTAGTAGAATTGGATCATGTGATAGATCCATTTCTCTCTTTTCGAGAAGGAATTGGAGTTACAGATGGTTCTTAGCTGCCATGTGGGTGCTGGGGCTCGAACCTGGATCCTCTGCAACAGCAGTCCGTGCTCTTAACCGCTAGGCTATCTCTCCAGCCCGTCACTTATTTTGATGTTAACCATTCTGACTGCGGTAAAATGAAATCTCAAAGTAGTTTTAATTTTCATTTGCCTAATAGCTAAGCTTGTTGATCATTTAAAAATATCTTCAGTCATTTGTATTTCATATTTTGAGAACTGTTTAGTTCCATGCTTCATTTCTTACTGAAGTTGTTTTATAGATTTTTTTTGAATGTGTTGTATATTCTAGACACTAATTCTGTCAGATGTATAGCTTTTTTTCCCTCATTCTGTAGTTGCTTTTTCACTCAAACTATGGCATCTTTGCTTTTACAGCTTTTTGTAGTTTCATGAGGTCTTATTTATCTACTATGTTGGTCTTAATGTCTGGGCTACCAGAGTCCTGTGCATAAAGTCCTTCCCCATGCCTTTAAAAATACTACTAAATAGAGGTGGTTCAGAGCACTGACTGCTTTTGCAGAAGACCCAAGTTGGATCTCAGCACCCACATGGTGGCTAACCATCTGTAAATCCTATTCCATGGGATCCAATGCCTTCTTCTGTCCTCCATGGATACTATATGATGTGGGTACATTTAAATGCAGGAATAACATACACACATAAAATAAAGAAATATTTTAAAATTATATTTAGAAACCCACCAAATATACATCTGATTGGGAAAGTGATGTTCAGACATTTTGTTTTACCAAGAGCATAAAACTTCTTGCTGTCTCTAGATTAGAAATTCCTTAAGGAAAGTCATATTTTGTCTTCATTTTATATCATATCAGGATATACACGATAGTATCATCAATAATGATTGGTTTTTGGAATCATAAATTAAACTTGCCAAAAGTAATTCTCTCTTACCAGGCATAGTTGTGCATGCCTTTAAACCCAGAACTTGGGAGGCAGAGACAGGTGAATTTCTGAGATGGAAGGCAGCCTTAAATACAAAAAAATAAAAAATGAGTTCCAAGCAAGTTGGGGTTACAAGGAAACTCTCTCTCTCTCTCTCTCTCTCTCTCTCTCTCTCTCTCTCACACACACACACACACACACACACACACAAAGAAACAAAATAATTCTTTCAGTATCACTACAGAGCACTGAGTTCCCGGCAAGGAGCCAAGTTGACATAGCAGCATTCCTTGCTTGATGCCTATGTCAAGTAACTGTGAATTAACTTCTTAGCATACACCTTTTCTAATTTCTAGTCGTTCCACAAATTGAAAACTTACACTTAAGACTTTCAATAGAGAACTTTAAAAATCATGATAAATTATAAGAATAGTTGAAGTTTGTGGCTAACAAAAAAATCAGTCCAAGTACTTAATATGTATTTTTTCTACACCTCAGTGCAAGTGTTAATACCAACATAATTTACTTTTTTAAAATGAGATCTTAAACAATTTTATATGAGTTTCCATTTTGAAAATGGTTTTTTGTTTTCATTTTTATGCATATGTGTATGAGTGTTTTGCCTACATATATGTAACTGCACCACATGTGCGCAATGTCCAGAGAGGCCAGAAGAGGCTGTTAGATCCCCCTGGAACTGGAGTTATGGACTGCTGTTGGCCAGTGTATGGATGCTGGAAATTGACAGGTCCTCTGGAAGAACAGGAAGTATTCTTGACCACTGAGCCATCTCCTCATCTCCAAATAAGTTTCCATTTTAAACTGTGTGGCTTTTTTTAACCTCTCTCTGTTTTCTTAAAAAATACTGCTAGGTTAATCTATTTTTAAAGAAAATACTTATTTTAACAAAGATATGTCAAGTTTGAAAATCATATTATGATTTTAATTATCTTTCATATGAAAGTCATTTATGTAGAGTAACTACTTTCAAAAACTCAATCTTTTAATTTGCTAATGCTTGTAGTATATTTATGATCTGCAAATTAATGTAAAATTAATTCATTGTGATTGTTCATTTTTCATGGACTTTTCTATGATAATGTGCTAACTAATGTGGCAGGATAATTGATTTCCTATTGCTATAGCTCCAGATGGTCCTCCTGAAAATGTTCATGTGGTGGCAACATCTCCTTTTAGTATCAACATTAGCTGGAGTGAACCTGCTATCATAACTGGACCAACATTCTACCTGATCGATGTCAAATCGGTAAGTCATGTCTTGCCTCTTTCTAATGACAGTCTAGAACATGGTTCAGGGTGGAATTTTAGTGTCGGAGTTTTCAATTTTTTTGCTTGGTCCTTAGATCTTATGTATATTGTTTAGCTAGACCAGTTTGCCATGTTTCTGTACAAAATGTGTCATAAGAATTATTTTAATTACCTGTTTATTATTTTCATCCCTAGGGATAGATAATTTTTATATTGAAAAGTGGTTAAATTTAGTTTGAAAGCAGTGGGAAAGGACTTACAGCATTGACTGAGTAGGGAAGACATTAGGGGAAAGTTCTTCCAGATAAGACCTAAAAGAACAAGAATTTTCAGGCATGGTGGCACAAACCTGTAATCCTAGAATTTGGGAGGCAGAGAGATCTCTTTGAAATCAAGGCCAGCCTTGGGCTATAGGGAATCCCTGTCTCAAAAACAAAAAATCAAAACAAAACAAACAAACAAATGAAGAATAAAAAATTAAAAAAAAATAACAAGTAACATAACCACCCCAGGTCATAGCATCCCAAAGCAAGCATGCTTTGATGAATATAGATGAAGCTAGACCTGGGAGCAAACGTGCAGCATGCTGTGACTTGGGGCTCTATTTTCAGTGTGTCCTGTGAAGAATTGAAATAAAGCAATGGGGTCCTCCACAGGAAGCTGTTCCTTTGGCAGACCCGCATATGGGTGTAGAGCTCAGGGGAGAAAAACAAATGTTAGCTTTTCTAAAATAGTTAATAGAGCAAGAGCAGAAAGATTAACTATGAAATAAGTAATTAACAGATGAAACAAAATATGATCATGAAGGATCCAAATACTTAAGAGGTTACTGAAGAAGTTGAATTCAAATAAATAACTGTGTAGTAGGAAAGAGAATCACGAAAATAAAATCCCTTAAGATCCTCATCAACGCTCACATTACAGGAGTGTTAGATAAGAAAAGACTCTACATAACACCTTGGCACAGTCGCTGGGCTCTGCAGCTACTCTGTGTCAGTGGCATCTAATGGCTAGGTATCTCAAGGCAAATTCTTCTCTTCCCTTCTCGCTGCCTTTGTTCATTGTCATATTTTATATTTTATAATTTTTTGTGTATTCTTTTTTTTTTTTTTGGTAATCTCCCTGTAGCCCCAGCTGTCCTGGAACTCAGATTGTAGACCAGGCTGGCCTTGAACTCACAAAGATCCGCCTGCCTCTACCTCCCAAGTGCAAGGATTAAAGGCGTGCGTGTATTCTTATTTCTTGTTTAAGAGTTTTATTCTTCTTCTCGCACATTCCCCCACCCCGACAGAGCTCATGCATTCTGCCAAACATGCTTTTCATCTTTTTCTCAGTCTTTCTCAATATTCTCCATGAGGAAGTTGACTGTTTTGAGCAGAAGTTCACTGTTTCAGTCAGTTCTTTGATGCAGTCCTTCCTGTTTATTTTATTTTATTCTTTGTCTTTTTGAGGCCAGGTCTCCCTATAGCCCCAGCTTCCCTGGGACTCACTATGTAGACCAGGCTGGCCTCAAATCACAGAGATCCACTTCTCTCTGCCTCCCGAGTACTGGGATTAAAGGCATGGCTATTCTTATTTTTAAATCTTCATTTGTTATTTGTGTGTATGTGGGGGGTGTATGTACTTTGGGTGTATGCAGGTGGAGATCAGAGAGCAAATCTGGGGATCTGGTTCTGTCCTTCCAACATAGACACCAAGGATTCAGCTCCGGTTGTGAGGCTTGTGTGGCAAGGGTTTTCACCGGCTGAGTTATCTCACCAGCCCTTCTTATAATTTCTTTTTTAAATATTTCATTATTTTTATTTTATGTGTATGAGTATATTGCCTGCATGTATCCATGTCATGTAATGGTTGTGGAGGTCAGAAGAGGGTGGTGGATCCCCTGGGACTGGAGTTACAGATGACTGCTAGCCGCCATGTTTAAAAACGAATTTGGAGGATTTCCTTCCTTCCTTCCTTCCTTCCTTCCTTCCTTCCTTCCTTCCTTCCTTCCTTCCTTCCTTCCTTCCTTCCTTCCTTCCTTGCTAAAAGATGTCATGTTTTCACCAAGGAAGTGCTTGAGGTTTCCTCCTTGGCAAGTATCTAAATTGGACAGAGAAATGATGTATGAAACATACAAAACACCAATAAAAATATTTTATTAAAAATGAACTTGGTACTAGCATCCACAAATAAGGGAAACCATTCCCCATTTTTTTGGGGGGGGGGGACTGTGTTACTTCACTTAGCATAATGGCTTCGAGTTCCAGCCACTTACCTGCAAAGTTCATGATGTCATCATTTTTTACTGCTTCATAAAACTCCATTTTGTAGATGTACCACATTTTTGTTACCTACTTGTCAGCTGAGGACCATTTGGGTTGGTTCCAACTCTTTGCTATTGTGAAAAGAGTTGCAAAAAGCATAGATGTACATGTATCTTTGCAGTAGGATGGTAGTACCAAATTCTCCAATTGAAAGGCAAGCTGAGCCCGGTGTGGCAGTGCACGCCTTTAATCCTAGCACTTGGGAGGCAGAGGCAGGCAGATCTTTGTGAGTTCAAGGCCAGCCTGGTCTACAGAGTGAGTTCCAGGACAGCTGGGGCTACAGGGAGACCCTGTCTTGAAAAGATAAAAAAAAAAAAAAAAGAAAGGCAAGCTGAGCAACATTATTGTTATATTTCTTTCTATCTGAAAGCAACTGTGATGTTATAATGCGAATCCCTTAATGAGCCCTAGAATTAACTTACCACTTACTTTCAGACATAGTAATTAATGTATATGGGCAGAAGGTATATATTCATATTTTAGAGTATATAAAATTAAAAGGGAAAAATGTGAACTCCTAAACATATATTGAAGTTAACATAGAGCTTATTCCTGGAGGACATAATTCTTGTACATATATGATGTTTATATAGGTATATTTTGGAGCAATACAATAGGGAGAGAACCACAACAACATAAGGACAGGTTAAAGAACAGACTGATATTGTTAAATTCTGCCCAAAACAATAATCCTTTGTAGAGAAAAAAAACTTTTAAAAGACTGAAAGATACAGGACATGTATGACAGTTATGGCAGAGTGCATATCTGGGGTGGGGTGGGGAGAAGGGAAAGGGGAATATGTTTAAATTGAACTGAAAAGTGATGTCTGAAATACACAAAACATCAGTAAGAGTATTATAAAAAAAGAAAAAGAAAAATGAATTTGTAATTTCACTCCTGTAGCTCTTTTACTGAGATTAAAAGTGAGAAATTCAGGGGGAAAGGGAGGATAGGAATCTGTACAGAGACAGATATTATCTTTAGTGATTCTACCAGAAATTAATGTTTTGTGTTTTTTGTGTATTATTACCTTTGTTCTTTGACTTAAATCATATTTGAATAGGTTTTATCTATACACTAGGACAAGAAAGAGAAATGGAAGTTGTGCTGTGAAGCGGCTCTCATTTTAGGGCTTCACACAGTAATATCAATAGTTTTAGAGTCATGCATGCATGAATTCTGGGGGAGACATAATAAAGTAATTAAAATGTTCTCTTATGAGGAAAGAGGAGCCTCAGAGCAGATGAAACCCGCTGAGAGACTCAGTGATTGAATATAGATATAGCTAACAGCAGAGTGTACAGTGTAACAGGAAAAGAAACATAAATTAGAGAGAGAGTCAATAAAATATTTCTTTAAAAATGGGGTTAGAGGCTCTTGCAGAGAACCTAGTTTCGCTTCTCAGCACCCACATGGCTGCTAACAAGGAGTTCCAAGAGACTTAAATACCCTCTTCTGACCTCAAGCACTTTATGAGATGGGTACACTTAAATACATGCAGGCAATACACTCGCACATGAAATAAAAGTAAATAAAATATTTTTAAAAGATCTGGAGTCTAGGGGGCTGGAGAGATAGCCTAGCGGTTAAGAGCACCGACGCTCTTGCAGAAGACCCGGGTTCGATCCCCAGCACCCACATGGCGGCTAAGAACCGTCTGTAACTCCAATTCCAGGAGAACTCCAGTTCCAGGGGAATCTGAGACCCTCTTCTGACCTCCGCGGCATTGCACGACACGGGTGCACAGACCTGCATGCAAACAATACATTCATACACATACAAAAATAAATAA